>JAQMYJ010000023.1:4376411-4395170 GCA_030014305.1 Clarias laeviceps | reverse complement strand
ACAAACAGGAAGTTAATATCACCAACCATTCCCATTTTATTAAGGTGTATCCATATAAATGGCCCACCCTGTATTTATATGTACTTGATAACTGATTTCTTAGCATGATGTTTAAACACACGTTTAAATAATGTGCCATTGGAGTGATCTCTGAGTCTGCTTCAGGAACATAAAGTTCAAAACTTGTCATGTATCAGATCCTTACATACCTAAAATAATTTAGCAATGAAATGTTTTCCCACAACTAAGTAAGAGAGAACTATTTCATAACATGGTTAAGATGTGAAATTATGTTATGAAGTATCTCTACTAAACCATCATGAGTAGAAAACTTACCAAAGAAGAACAAAAATATGCTGCAATAGAGATGGAGCCCTTGCCATCAAATGGGCAATATAGGAACTTAAGTAGAGGGTCACCTTTTCACTTTGATCACTGACCATGCTCCTCTGCAATACTGGAAAAGAATAAAGACAATAACCCTTATATAATGCACTGGCCTCTCCAGACACTACGTTCTGTTCTTGTCATAAAGTATAAGCTTGAAGCTGATGGGGGTTGGGGGGGTTGTACTATGATGGTGGGTGTATAGTCAGTGCCTCTTTATAATAGACAGCTTTGGGCTCAAATCTAAAATAGCAAACCCAGTATGTACTCAGAACCATGGACAGCTCTTCTATGTACAGGGAAGCTGCGGGATCTCTAACTCACCAGGCCTGGATGTCTTCCATCTTGCTGTCATCCACGGCCTATAAAAGTTCTGTGAGTAGGTTTTTTCGGTTTAAAGTCTTATGACTATCTCCTATGCACACAGACTCTGAGCACTCTGGAAAGCCTTCCCCATGGATAAAGCAGCCTACCAATAGTCTTCAACAGCGTCCCACTATGTTCTCGACGTATTCCTCCATGCTCAGCTCGGTCCGCCAGCATCACTAGCCTGACCGCAGCCATTGGAGGTCATATCCTGATTGACTTTATTTTCCAGACTGCTCAGAGCAGCCCAGCAGGGCTGTCAGTGCATCAGTGCGTTTGTGTTTGCCACCTACAATGAGATACCACCTGTTTTCTTAATTATATAAATAACAGAACACTTTTCGTTTGGAGCCTGGTGTCCATGTTTCACGCCCCCTTGTCAAAATGTTACACTGATAAACACTTTTATTATAATTTCAACCATATACAGATCAGTACACAGTAGAATGAAACGGCGTTTCTTCAGGATCAAGGTGCTACATACATGCAACATAAATTAACACAAACTAACTAGCTAACTAGGGCACCTAATTTGATGACTATTTAAGACAAACCATATGTACACCAAACAAAAATAAAAAGTACTATACAAAGACATTACTATTCAAAAGATAACACCAGATGCCATAAAGTGCACATAAAAATGTGCAAACAGGAGCAGCAACAGCAGCAAAGATTCCTTGTGTAAATAGCAGCTAATAATATAAATATTTGTGCAAAAAACTATTTTAAGTGGTTTATAGATGGTTAAGATGGTTATAGATCAGTGTGTGTTAATCAGTCCAGTCCCATTTTATGGAGGTGAATTTTTATCTGAGTGTGTGTGTGTATCAGTCCAGTCTTTTCTTATTGAGTAGATGGATGGCACAGTCTGAATGTGAGGGCCTGAATGCTTCTGTACCTTTTTTACAGATAGCAGGAGGGTGGAGAGTGAGTGTGATGGGTGTGTCCGATCAGCCATAATGCTGGTGGCTTTGTGGATGCATTGTGTGGTGTAGATGTCTTCGAAAAAGGGAAGAGAGACCCCGATGATATTTTCGGCTGTCCTCACTCGCTCTAGTCTTGTGGTCCGAGATGGCACAATTCCCAAACCAGACAGTGATGCAGCTGCTCAGGATGCTCTCAATAGTCCCTCTATAGAAGGTGCCCTAAAGCAAAGAAAATATATTTTTCTCCATATTAACTGTCAATGTATTAAATGATTTAGTGTTCTGATCTATTGGTAAATTGAAAAGATTTTATAATGTTAATATTCCTTGTTGCTACATTAACTGATACTAACTAATAATTACAATTACAGTACATATTACTAAATATAATATTACAATATATTGAAAAACACATAAGGAATTGACACTTTTCATATATTGAGAACTATATTAAAAGATATTCGAATGTATATCTTAATGTATATAATTTTATATTCAACAGTATACTTTATAATATTTTGAATTTGATTGAATATATCTATTTCTTTATATATTTGTTTATAATATGATTGTATGTTAATATAGTTTGAACACTATAAATGTACTTATAGGCATTAATCAGAGCACACTGACGAAGTAAAAGTGTGTGTGTAATTCTAAAACATGCATAAAGTTCCAAAAATGTTTCAATAACACAATTATAAGTATAAATATAATGTTTTTTTGTCTTCACTGCAATATATACTTTATATCCATTCATGGTGCATTCATATACTATTGTAATATATTAACGAATATAAGCACTAGTTTCCTATATATGGAAATTTATTATAATTATAATCTACTGTATATTGCCATATGTCTTTTTTTTTGTAACGGTAAAAGAGGGGGTATTAACTTTCGAACATGCCTGCACATACAGTACCAGTCAAGGTCTTTCTTTCTTTCTGTAAGGAAATTAACAATAGTACATTAATAAATACATATAAACAAAATTATTATTTTAGTCTGATATTTGTATAGTTTATATATTATTTCATATACATTATATATATATAATGATAAATGTGCTAATAAATTTGTAACGCACATGAAGAAACTTGGTAAAAAAATATGTTTAATTTACTGTATATGATGTTAGTGCTGCTCAGGATCTTCTGTATTTCCTAAAAACTGTACATCCTGTGAAAGTCCGGCGAAAGTTTGGAAGTTGTGATGAATGCAGGACTGTAGACGTTTGTTCCTCAGAGACGCTTGACTATGCTGCTTGACGTATGACTACAGGCGTCTGTCTCCATCCGTCTCCTGGATGGAGTGGATGGAGGTATGGAGGCCGTGTCCTCTGGCCTGCTGTGATAAATGCTCTGCGTTTGGATGTTAGATAATGGTGAATATGAGTAATGTGTGTATGTGTGTGTGGAAGCACTGTACACACCACCTGCGCATTGTTACAGAGAGCCAGAAGATTGTAGGAGTGTACAACTGGCAAAAAAAATAAAATTGTCTTATAAATCATTTTAGTACTCCGTGTGCGGTGTTAAACGGGTAGGTGTGTGTGAGAGTTAATGTGTGTGTGGGTTGTTTTTGCTGTGCTGTCTTTTAATTAAAGTGGTGTGTGTGTGTTTAGTTGTGAAGAATGCACTTCTCTGTGGCAAGATGCTTCTTTAATATTTTATGGGCACCAACAGGTTTGTTTGCGTTTACGAGTCCGATCCGAAGCTGATGTATCGAGTGTGTTACGAGGCTGACGCAAAGTGATGAGAAGACATGAAACTCTTTCAATTTAATGCATTAATTTTTGTGTTAAATTTTATTAGGAACACACGTGCACCTGCTTGTTCATGTGATTGTCTTTTCAGCCAGTCGTGTATATAAACTCATGCAGATTCAGCTCCAGACGTTCTGTTAATGTTTATCAGTCTTCAGTTTTTATGATCCTGTGAACACACTTGCCTCCGATTCCTGATCATCGCTCAGAATCATCGAGAGTGCACCCTGATTTGGTCTGTTGTTTTTTGAGATGCTATTCTGCTATCCGTGGTTGAAAAAGAGTGGTTAGCGCTGTCGCCTTGCACCTTCAACGTCTGGGTTCGAGGGTGTGTGCATAGAGTTTGCATGTTCTCCCTGTGCTAGGCTAATTAGCATTCCCAAATTACCTGTAGTGTGATTGTGTGCACGCTGTTATCATCTGGGAACCAGTCCAGGGTGTACCCCTATGTGATAGGTTCCAGGCCCCCCGCGACCCTGGACACAGGATATAACATTATAGATGATGAGTAATTGAGTATTTGATTGTACTCGTGTCTCAATTAATTAATACTACTACAGTACATCTGGATTACAAAAAAAAATTATAATAATTAACTAAAGTTTGGATGACATTGCTGATTTGATGAATTTAATTGTAGCATTTATGGGCTACTTATATGTATGCAGCAAAAGTAAAACTACAGTATTTAATATAATTTTTTTAATAACATTTTTTAAATGTCCAAACCAGCTCATCGGACATCCACGACTACTGTATGCCACGTCACCGTTTAGCATTTTCTGAGATTTCGTTCGCTAGCTGCTTGTGTTCCTAATAAAGTGGCCACTTAAAATATCGACCACAAATTTGACAAATGCATTATTTGCGAGCGATACATCATATCATGATGTCTTATCGGTGACATAAGAAGGATGGTGAGGCAACACACACACACACACACACACACACTTAAAGTCAGATTGTCAGCTGCATTGTGAGACTAAACTATCCAGTCCCCTGTTACATGAAATTCATTTCCCACATCTAAATAGTAGTAAACTTCTTCCTTTTAGCCTTTCTTAAACTGCCCTTAAACAAATATGTACAAGCACACACACACACACACACACACACACACACACACACACACACACACACACTTTAGTCAGTGTGTGTTGTAGTCATTTATCCTTTTAGATAAAATCAGAGTAAGAGGGCACACACACTCTCAGATGACCTCGTCTCCGAGACGAAAATGCTTTATTAAGCCGGTTTGTGACACAGGACACAGGAAATGAATGCCAGACTTGAATCCTGACCTCGCTCTGACCTTCTCGTGTGTGTGTGTGTGTGTGTGTGTGTGTGTGTGTGTGTGTGTGAGAGAGAGAGAGAGAGATGTGTGTTGATTTCTGGCTTTAGAATTACATGCCTGCACTCAGACTGTACACAGGGACACTTGTGGCTGCTCTGTTCATTAATAGGAAAGAACTTGTTCTTACACAAATAAAGGGGGAAGTGCAAGTGTAATGGGTGTAATGGTCAAATGGGGCCATTTGGGGCAGTAACAGTAAAAACATACATTTTTTAGGTTCACTCCATGCATGTAGCTCACGAGGAGAGAACAGAGGTCAAGACAAGGTCAATGCATGCTGGATTTAAGATTCAAGTTGATCAAATGACTGATCTAATTAATGAACATCCTGATTTCAATACATTTCCATTAGTCTGGAGTCTTATCTATCTGAATCTCCTGGAGACCCCTGATACTTTGATGAGTCATTAAATGCTACTTATGGTCGGGTCCCATAATGAGATAGAATACAAGCATGAGAAGAAACTAAGAAGTGCAACAGATTTAAAAACAATAAATAAAAATACATGGCAGCATGATGGCATAGTGGTTAGCACTGTTGCCTTTCACCTCCAGGGTCGGAGTTCAGTTCCTGCATGGGGTCTGTATGCATGGAGTTTGCATGTTCTACCCGTGCTTGGTGGGTTTTCTCCGGGTTGTCCGGTTTCCTTCCACAGTCCAAAGACATGCAGATTAGGCTAATTGGCGTTCCCAAATTGCGTGTAGTGTGTGAATAACAACTGGGCATTGAGCTGGCAACCCGACCCTTTAAATAACTGCCATAGAAACAATGAATATATCGCCAGGGTGGGGCGTATCCACCACCCGATGTGGTGTGTGAATGGCCCAAAATACCAAAAAGAAAAAAAAATAAACAAATACATTTCAGAAGAACAAAAACAAAAGTAAGTTCAATAGTAGTGTGTGCACACAAGTAGGAGAGGAGAGACGTGTTTTTGATCAAATGATTAATATAAATAAATACTAACACATTTACTGACATATTATGGTGTTTAAATAAAAAAGAAAGTGATAATTCCTTATCTTATGATAATGACACCCTATCGGGGGGGAGGGGGTACCATATACTGTCATAGGCAGCAAGTGAATGGTCAGTCCTAATGGTCTTATTGCAGCTCAGATTGCTGATAAAGTTAATGCTGGCTCTGATGGAAAGATGGCACAACACACAGTGCATTGGAGTTTGTTGTGTATGAGGCTGTGTAGCCACAGATCGGTTAGCGTGCCAATGCTGAAAGAATGCAAAATTGTGAACTGGCCCATAGAGAAATGGAAGAAAGTGGGCTGTTCTGATGAGTCACGTTTTCTTTTACATCATGTGGAAAACTGGGTGCCTATTCGACAATTACCTGGGGAAGAGATGGCACCAGGGTGCACTAAGGCAAATAGGCAATAGAAATAGGCAAGTCGGCAGAAACAGTGTGATGCTCTGGACAATGGTCTGCTGGAAATCCATGGGATGGACCACCTACCTAAACATTGTTCCTGGCCAAGTACACCCCTTCATGGAACCGGTATACCCTGATGGCAGTGGGCACTTTCACCAGGATAATAAGTCCTGCAAAAGTAATGACAGTTAAAGGTGTTGTCTCGGCCATCAAAATGCCCAAACCTCAATCTGACCAAACATCTTTGGGAAGTGCTGTCCAAAATAACTCTGATCCATGGAGGCCCCACCTCACAATTTATAGGACTTAAAGGATCTGCTGCTAACATTTTGGTGTCAGATAACACGACATATACACACAGAGGTCTTGTGGAGTCCATGCCTCGACCGGTCAGGGCTGTTTTTAGTTGTACAAGGAGAACATACAGTACGTTTACTATATTAATCAGGTAGTATTAATATTATGCCTGATTGGTGTGTGGACGTTTTAGTATACTCTTCAGACCTGCTTAAATTAATCTGGGATAGGTATAAAATATACACTCATATGGTACAGTCATATGGAAGGAAGTAAAAAACTGAGGACCCACGAACCGTTTCAGGATGAACCGATTGAAATGTGAAATAATCATATGGTCTTGTCTATATAAATAATAGCTGTAATTAATTCAAATATTTAAACTACCTCACTTCCTAACTCATCTATACCACTTTATTCTGTATACAGGGTTGCGGACGGCCTGGTGCCTATAATAGGAGACTTGGGGCATGAGGCTGGGTACAACATGAACAGGGTGGCGGTCCATGACAGGGCACACATACACGTCCATGTGCTCATTCACACAGTACGGGCTATGGGATTGGGAACGCCAGTTAGCCTAATCTGCATGTCTTTGCCCTGTGGGAGGAAATCAGAGTACACAGAGGAAACCCACCAAGCACGGGGAGAACATGGACACAGACCCGAGGTGGAAATCGAACACTCGACCCTAGAGGTGCAAGTGCTAACCGGTTATTTATAATACCTTTAAATATCGAAATTTCTACATTGTCACACAAACAATAATACAGATAATAACAATCATCCATCCATACACACTCTCAAGTAAATAATAGGGCGACCTACTGTACTTTCACATAATCTTTCCTAGAAAGGTGTATATGTACCTTAAAACTAAATATATTACTGTTAGTCACTTTATAGATCCCTTATACTGACATTTCTATGAGAACGGTGCATTTTAAATGTCCAGAAGATGACGTTGAGGTGTCTTCATAAAGTGCAAAATTTTTATGCTATAAACATAGTGAGAAATCACAGATACGTAAATGCTAAAAACTGTTTTTCTTGTATGTAGCTTCAGTGAAAACTGCGAAAAAAGCTTTGTTTTCTGTTCAGCAGCTCCTTTTAAGGTTTCTTATTTTGCTGAACATAAAGTGAGAGATAAAAGACTAGCACGAGAAGGAAATAAAAGAGAACAGAAATAGCTTCTAAAGCGAGCCGGGCTCCCGACCGCTCTCTTGCATCTCTCCCGTTATCTTAATAAGTAATGAGACTGCCATGAGCTGACAATGAAGTATTTTGAAAATAGTTGTAATGTATAGCTGGTGAAGGGGCAGGCAGGCAGTGATGTATAGCGCAAACAGGGCTGGAAACAAGTGAAATATTAATGGGCTGTTTCCCCTCCCAGTTAATGTGGGACTTACCTGATTGCTGTGGGGGACGGGAAGGAAAAGGGGTGTGTGTGTGTGTGTGTGTGTAAAGAGGTGGTCATGGCTGGATGGTAGGTGAGTTTAAATGAGAATGGTTGGTGTGTGTGTGTGTGTAACTTTACCTGGTCTATTCCTGTCCTGCTTTATTTATTGCATTCTTCCATGCTCCATATAATACATGGCACGAAACTATAAACCAGCATTACTTGTAATTAGCACGGCTCGCTCCGAATTTATTTACTACACAGTCGTCAATCACCGAAAATGCGTTTGCATGAAGTTAAAATCCATCCAACATCAATTCAAAATGGATTAAATATCACCTTTTATAGACAAGCATGCATGCTTTTTTTTTCTCTTCCAAACTTCTTTATTTTTAACTCGACCTCATAAAGTTTGTGACCTGTTCGCCAGTATCCGCTGCAGGGATCCGGACTGCTCCTGGGGCCACTCGTTAGGTGTGACGTTGCTGGAGGGTGTTGATGCTTTCACCAGGCGTGTTACGTAGTTGGGCTTCCAGGTTTCTGTAGAAGGTCAGTAAATGTTGAAGCAGCATGCTCGTTTTATCAGGTGGCTAAAACTTTTCTTTTTTTTAAACAGATGTGCCTGAAAACTGGGTGGCCTCTCGAGGAGTCAAACAAAACCAGTTCCAGAGCCCATGGGGGTCTTTACTGACAACTTTCAATGCAGGAAAACATAAAAAAAAGTTGAATGAAGCGTTTCAATCCAGTGGTTGAAACTGAGTTATATAATATAATATTTTAATCAATATTGTATAATAGTGCCTTAACATCCTGAAGTTCTTCTAAAGCTGAATTTTATGAAATCATGGATGTAGCATTTATTTTTTTAAGGTGTGCGAATTGCAGTACCAGTGTGGACCACATGGAGACAGCAGTGTGATGAAAATAGCATTTCTGTGCTCTAAATAGCTCTCGGAAGTAAGATTGCTCTTTTTGGATCTCATATTTGAAAAAGGCAAGGATAATAGTCATCTTTTTTTACGTTATCTGTATGAAAGACCACACACTTGCTTATGATGATGATGATTATTAAATTTTTTTGATGGTTAGTCTTTTGGGTAAGTGATCTGGGAGATGTAGTTGTAATTATTATTATTATTATTATTATTATTATTATTATTAATACTACTACTACATTATAATATTATACTATATAATATATAATAATGAAAAAATATATATATATAATAATAATAATAATAATCATAATAATAATAAGAGTTTGAACACATTTCTATGTGTTTTATTTGTTTTAAAATCCATCAGCGAGAACTTTGATTAATCATTTACATATTAGAAAATAAATTAAATTTATGAATCATCAGACGGAATTATCTCGTGACATGATTCTTCTCCAATCTTTAAATAGTTTGTGCTCCCATCAACCCCCTTTAACACGCTAGTTAAACATTCAAAATAATCCCCCAAGGGTTTAAGGCTGAAATGGTGAAAAACAAAACATTGAAAAACAATGAAAAAGTGTAAAAAATTATATAAAAAGTGTAATCCTGCCTTTGTTGTCAGTTTATTATGTTTCATGTTTACTGTTCCTCTCTCTTTTTTTTTGTGTATATGTTGTACTATATTTTCTATACTGTACATCTATTGTATCCAGATTATCCTCCAGTATGTGTTTAATGGTCAAGGTATCTGTTTCCCTAATATTCAGTTTTTTTTTTGTCTTTGAGAACCATTAATGGGTCGAGGTAGAACCTGATGCAAGAGAGTTTCCCCTTTAGAAGAAAGTTTGAAGAAAAATCTATTTGAAAAGTTGGAACCCTTGAAAAGATCTACTTCCTAAACAGTTGGTTTGTCCTTGTAGGAAAACAAATGTTTTCATGTACAGTTGAATCCTAAAAGAGGTAGTATCCCTTTTGGAAAGAGCATTTCCTTCCTTCCATCCATCCATCCATCCATCCATCCATCCATCATGCATCAGTATGTCCTGCTTCTCCACTTTTTCACCATTTCAGATCTAAAAAGAGAGAGCATGACAGAGAGAGAGAGCAATCTGCAGACAGATGGAATAAAAATTTTTGAACTCTTTATATATCAGGTTCCTAAAGGGTTCTTAGAATGTATTAATGTGAGAGAACCATCAATATATCCATGTAGAACATTAACAGGTTTCTCTTTTACAAAAGGCCACAAGTAATGAAGATCAGACCCCTGAACAATCCAAAGAACCCTTAAACACGTGTTAAGAATGTATTTTAAAATAACCCACTACCTTTGCAGTTCATTTATAATTCTATCTCTCTCTCTCTCTCTCTCTCTCTCTCTCTCTTTGCTTTTTCCCAACAACTTTACACACCAAAGCCCAGATCACTAGAAAGGCACATTGCTCATAATCTGGTAGCAGTTTATTTTCTTTCTTTCTTTTTCTTAGCAAAATTAGGATTCTCCAAGAGTTCTTTGAATGTTTATGGGTCCAAGCATCTTTGCTTGTGACCTGCTAAAAAGGGGTAACAACCTCTCGTATGATTCTACATAAAGCCATCCATTAATGGTTCTCCCAAAGGAGCAAACTTTTAGGAAATCCATGAATCTCTTAAGCATCTAAAGAACCTCACACACAAACACACACGCACACACACATACACACATACACACGGTGAAAGCGAGCTTCCTTACAGCTGTATAACTCCCAGGTCCATGATGTGGACTACAGAACCTGGCGCATAGAACCACACTGATGTTTCCGATTAAAGGGATCCGATTTAGAGCCGTGGTGGCACTCTGCATACTCGGAAACGCCATTCAAGCTCTGGAGAGGTCAATAGTTACAATAACTTTCTCTGAGTGTAAAGAAACTGGGGGGAAAAGGGGAGAGAGAGAGAGAGAAAGAGAGAGAGAGGGAGAGGGCCATGCCTGGTCAAATTGCTTCCAGATTGTCTCTGGGAGTAAATTATTACTGAAATTGAGTGCAGACTCTGACAGTGTTTCTGCGCCATCACACGGCACACTTTGAAGTGCAGAGCGAGCGACTCGTCCGCTGAATCACAGAGTTTCTAGAAGCCGCTCAGGTTCCGCCTCATTTGCACTATCATTTTCCTTCGCTTTTTCCTTCCCCAGTTGCAGTTTGCTTTAATTTGTGACAACAAAGAGAAGATCGTGAATGGTTTCTGATCACGGAAAATTTTTGTTTCGAAGGAACGCTTCAGCTTTCTGACGTTATTATTCACATACCTCTCGTCCCTCTGCGTGTACGCAATCTCTTTTTAAAACACATGCCTCGTTATAACAGTGTGTATTCAATCCACAAACTATTAATACAATTACTGAATTTAAACGTCTGAAAACCCAGTTTGGACTAAATTCTGGATAAAGTTCTGGTACTGTTTAAGAAAAAAAAAAACATTTTACAACCAATAACATTGTCACCATGCATGTTTAAATAACCAGAATGAAACTAAAACAAGGTATATAACACATTATATTATAGGGATTCAGTAACAGATTGCTTTAGGTGTTTATACATAGACTTCTTCATGAGTTTGTCTACAAGCTTCATGATAATCTCCCTGGGGAGAAAATAAATGCTGTTACAGAAAAAAAAGAAAAACAAAGTAAGACAAGTCTTCTTATTATAATATATGATGTAGCATATTGAACACATGTACAGTATAATGATACCAATGTATGCATACAATACAGTACAGATATATGATATACAATACAGTATTTGATATAATGTTTGCCTTAACTGATCATATTAACAGCAGAAAAGCCAAAGCTGCACAACTGGCTGAAAAAAGTCAATGCTGGCCATAACAGAACGTTAAAAGAACACCCAGTGCGCTACAGCCCACCGAGCATGGGGCACAGCAGGCAAAGAGCCCAAGACCACCGACCCGGCCTCCAAACACAATCATGTGCTGGACAAAAAAATCTAATCCAGAGAGGCCGCACTCCACAATCCAAAGCACCTAAAGGATCTGCTGAGAATCTGCCTGGTAGAGTAGAGTGATGGCGCAAGGGGCTCAACGCTGCCCAGGTGGCTCAAGAGGAACCTACACAATACTGGGCATAATGTTTTGCATTATGCCTGTTGTACTGTAAGAATTAGTGATTACTACTTTTACTACTACTTTTACTTAAATTTTTTTATTACATTAAACTGTCTGTATCCACAATGTATTAATGCTCAGATTCCTAATATTGCAACTTTAACCTAATCTTTTTAAAATTGAGTTTTTAAAATCATTATTCAAACCAGTGGAACCAAACAGGTGTTTTTTTTTTTGTGTGTGTGTGTTTGCTCAGTTTTCACTGGTGTTTATTGAAAGGTTTGGACTCTTTTTTTTTTTTTTTTTCACACTACTTTTCTGAAACGTCTCCAATCAGTTGAGCCTCTCTGAGTGTTTCTGCATAAAACCTCATCAAGTTTGCACTTGTTCTGGCACTCACACATCTACTTTTTTATTAATTCCTTCTGTTTTCATCTGAATTTTTTTTTTAAAGGACTAATTGCTAATAGTTTTTTGTACATTTGTGTGTAAACATTTTGCATTAACAGTAAAAGCAAATTCAAGAGTGCTAAAAAAAAAAGAAAAACAATTGTTTTTTCAGCTACAAACATAAACAAAGGTACTTTAAGGGGTGATTTTAAATTATAACCATTTTACATCTTATAATATACAACTGATATATACAGTATACTGTATATAGTACAAAGAATTATAAAAAAAAACACTAGATTCAATAGAAAAAATAAAAATGTATCTTTTAAAATCCTATATATGTATACTGTATATATGGATCTTTTAAAATCATATACGTATATGATCTTAAAATATACAACTTTTTATTATTTTATTATATATATTTATTTTTTTTTACTTTTCTAGTGAATCTAGTGTTTGCAAACCTTTTTTTTTTTTTTTGCACACATTGCATTTTCTCTGTAATGTGACAATGTTGTGTTTTTAACTAGTGTTTTTAGTTGCTATACATTTTTCAAAATTAAATATAGCTATAAATGGACCAAATATGGCATGTCATAAGTTGTCATTAACAAGAATGTAAGTGTCTATATTGTGATATAAGGTGGAAAATAAAATTTAACTTGTTTCATGGATGGTTCACAACATTTAATGTAACTATAAATGCATAAAAAATTTAATTATTACTTTCCTGCATTAACACTTTCTATCTTTCTTTCTCTGTCTTTTGCTTTTATTTAGATTCCTTGACTTGCAACCTTGCCATTTCCATCTTGTTTAAAAACGAAAACACTTCAAAATCAAAATTCCTATGAACTCCACCAGTGTGTCTGGAGTGTATGAGGGGGATCTTTTCAATTTTGCTGTATATGACTGTAACAGTGCTGTGTAATGAGTATCTGTCCATCAGCATCCGGCACAACAACACACCTCCCTGATACTGTGTGTTATTAATATTTGCTTTTCATTTCAGCCATGAGGACAGGAGCATGAGGGCGGACAGGAGCTCGTCCTGTCATCGCTAATATGACCCGAGGGCAGGATATTACTGGTGAAATATTCACCCGCCTCCACACACACACACACACACACACGCACACACACACAAAACACATGTACACACAAGCACACGAGACAGAGAGCGTGGGTCTGTTTATTCTTGATTAAGTTGACACTGATGTAAGATAATAGAATGGTGACACACACACACACTCACACACTCACGTGCGTACACAAAAGAAATGCATAAAATATTCATAATATTATTATGCACTGTACATTTCACACATTGTTTGTCGTTTATTTGGCAATAAACTTTTTGGAAAGAAAACCATCTGCTGTTTGTGTAAATATACAGTATTTTTTAAAATGGGTTGCTACAATATAATTTAATATCTAAAACCACTTGCAAAGAGAAAAAAAAAGTGATTGGCATCGTCAGTGGTGTCATCGAACCCTAAGGGTTAATGTTGTAGAGCATTAGTGAATCATGCTAGTTCCTGTTCTCTCATACTTTTTTTTTTTGTTTTGCAGTTTCTCTCTCTTGAAACTAATAAGTAAATAATATGAATAGCATGACATCCTGAAATTCCTGAATGCTTGCCTGTAATAAAACAGCTTAACATCTGTTACAAAGTCCAAACATAATTATATGTGCATGCGATTTTCTCACTAGAGAAGCAATTAGAATAAGCACAAAGTCATTGATTTCAATTCTCACTGATGGAACTACTTTATTTATCTTATAAAAAATAATACTTCATACTTAAACTGCAAACATCTGTGACTTTTGATAGACACCTGTTAGTCACATGTTGCCAGCTCTAAAATGTCAAACAAATAAGGACAAGTGAACAGTATTGTTGCTGTCTATTTTATAGCCAAACTTATCATAGATTTGTCTGATATAAACACAACTTTTCTGCATGTACTGTATGGCATCATACTTTTAGATTTACTGTATTTTTGTGGTTATTTACTGATTTATCTCTACATACTCGGCTCTGTTCATTTATACGACATGTGTTTAAGTCAAACCAGGAAATTTGTTTGTTTAGAATAATTAATAATTAATTAATTAATAATTTTTTTTATTTATTTATATTTAATAACATTTGAATTACGCATAAAGTATTTCAGAAATGCCATCATGTAAATCTAATTAGTTTTATACATTCATTCATGAGAAATTTCATCATACAGTAAGTTCCTGTTTGACCTCATTTTTTTTAGTCATTTACTTAGATTGTTTACCTTTTGTGTTGTCTTGGGATTTAAGAACAAAGCAACTTTTAGTACAAAAACTTAGCGCTCTATATATGTACTGTACGTATACTCTACAGTATATAATGTGTATTTTAATACTCAATATTCAATCATAAATAAATAATGTTGATTACAAAAATTTGCCATCTGAATTAAAAACGTAATAATAATAATAATAATAATAATAATAATAATAATAATAATAATAATTTAGTGGTTAGCACTGCCGTCTTGCACCTCCAGGTCCTGGGTTCGATTCCCGCATCGGGTCTGTGTGCATGGAGTTTGCATGTTCTCCCCATGCTTGATGGGTTTCCTCCAGGTTCTCCTCAGGTTTAGTCTACTTGCTATTCCAAATAAATAATAATTATTATTTATAATTCTCATTACACTTAAATAATTATTTTGAGTGTGTAAAGCTGCTTTGCAACAATGTCAATTGTTAAAAGCACTATACAAATAAAATTCCATTGAATTGAATTGAATTCCAAAATTTCGAATGAGTATGTGTGTGTGTGTGTGTGTGTGTGTGTGTTTGTGTGTGTGTGTGCATGTATGCCCTCACCAGGGTGTACCCCATCTTTCTCCCAAGTCTTCTGTTATAGGCTCTCCTGTGACCCTGTACAGGATAAGTGGTAAAGAAAATGAATAAATAAATAAAAAAATAACAGTTAAATACAAATCCAAGATCCAGTCATCCTTGATCCTTGTACAGTAGGCCCTGTTGAAAATGGCAAATTATTGGTTGTCCTTATGAACATTATGAACCTTTATGCATGTCCTAAACTTATGCTTTAAATATGTGGAAAAATATTGGAGAGGAAAAAAAAAACTGCTGTTAGACATTTGGCAGATAGACAATGCAGACTGACATGAGTAAAGTCTCCTCAATCCGGTGCCAGAAGCATATGAAGCATATGAATAAATAAAAAAGCTCAATGAAAATGTATAATGTGGCCTAAACATCTGGATTTGTACACATCTGTATTTACAAGTATAAATTACAGCAAATGCACAAATTGAAGGCTTCTGACTTTGCCGCACTTGTGTATACACTGAATACAAGAACATTTCTAAATGTATCAGAAATGATACACTGTATACACAATAGGCTACATATTGGATGATGATGATGATGATGATGATGATTGTGGTGTTAGGTTTGGTTCAATTTGATTTTCTTTTTTTCTTTTTAGTCTCAAAGCTGTCTTGGGTCTGAAATAAAAACAAGAATATCAAACATCACAGCATCGCTGACAAACATCATTTAAAATGAGAAAAAGTTGTGAACTGTAGGATATTTTAGCATGACGTAAAATGTAATCAACAATTAATACAAACTTCTTCATTATAAAAATGTCATAATTTGGCATGAATTCTAGGAGTTTAAAATATAGTCCAAGACTTTCTTTGAGTCTCAAACATTCTAGCATACAGTAAGAAAACAAGGTCTCCATAAGGGTCAAAGGAATTGACCCCAAAACCTGCTGGCTGTTAGAAAACATAAACTTAAATAAAGCATATTATACAAAATATTTTAGACATTCAGATGGGTATTTGTGTACAAACAAAAAGCATTCACAGACTTCATACCGTATAAGATACATATAGCTACATTGAATAAGCTATCATAAAATATCTCATAAGATATCAGCTCTGCTGTTCTTTAGGAGGCGTGGCTCAGCAGGAGCTCATTCACATGGACGCTGAAACGGCGATTGTTTAAAATAACTCGAGTTTGCGGGACGACTGATACCTGTGCTGACTTCTTAAAGAAATAGTAGAGGGAATAGATAATAGGGCCTTTTATGCAAACAACAAAAACATTGCGTCAAACCTTTTTGCTTCTCTTTGCAAGGTGATATTCTAAAAAAAAATTGTTTTTTTTCTGTGTCCACTTTGAAATTGCATTACTGCGACACATCCTCCATCGAATTGCTCTGACACTCTCAGTGCAGGAGATGAACAATTCAGGGTAAAAGACATAAGCATGTGGCTCAGAGCTATAATCTAACTGCAGACAAGCGAGTTAGTATCGGAGTTCTCTTATGAGAGACATAGAGAGGGAGACAGAGAGACAGAGCACAATGTAATATCTGCTCCTGGGGTGGCCTTTGTAGACTTAACCTGTGAGGATATTACCCAATCTGTCTGTGTCTGCGGCGGTAAGAATTAAGCTGACCAGGCCAGAAAAAAAAAAAAAAATGATGATATCTTGTTTTTCCTTTGTGTACGCACAAGAGAGGGTGTGTATCAAGTGTGTGACAAATTAAAGTAAAGACACACTCCTTCCGACACCTGAGCCATAATATGATTGATTTAAAATTTTATTCTTAATACAGTATTTACAATAAACTCAGTACAATTCATAATAATAATTTATTGTATTTCTATTTAAACCATATAGTTGTTGTAAAATGTATTTCTTCAACTAATGAACTTTGATGTTCAAATTTGCTGATTACCGCATAACCACTCACTCACTCACTCACTCACTCATCTTCTATACCACTTTAGCCTGTATTCAGGGTCGTGGACCACGTAACCATCTTGAAGATAAAAGATGCTCAAGAATGTCAGTTATAATAATTAAAATATTTTCAAATGGCTTGATTGTAGTAAGATGTATTTGTGTATATAATTTATTAGATCTTTGTTCTATCAATTTTTCCTCTTCTTTAAAAAGGGAATTTGATTTACAATATATACAGTATTCAAGATTCAAAGAACTTTATTAATCCCAGAGGGAAATTGCTTATTCTTGGTTACAGAAAGAGTAATAAATAGGGGAAAAAATTATAAATAAAATAAAATAAAATAACATAAAACAAAATACAATTCAATAAAATAAAAAAGACTCCTAAAACAGTAAGTACCTTATTGCCAGCTAAACATAAATTCAAAATACAGATATTGCCCATGGAAGGGGAAAAGGAAAGGGTATTGCACAAATCATACAGGTATCAGATATGGCACTTGACAAGCAGTATGAGCAGTACGTACAGTATATGAGCAAGGAGAGTTGTTGTATTGAATCCTCTATTCTGATTGGTCAGAGTTTATTGTTAACTTTGATAATAGTGCCGGTCAGTATTTTTTTTATTTTTTATTGGGGATCTTTTCTTTCCAGTGGCTCAGTAGTAGGTGTTGAATTCCCCAGCCAGTTGATCCATAACCCAGGAAAAAATGTTAATGGTTTGCATAAAACCTTTGCCAAAGTTGTCTTTTTTTTTTTTTTTTTTTTTGTATAATAGCTGTATTATTTTCCAATAAGCAAGTACCTGTTTTGTTTAGATGTTTCTTTTTTTGCTTGGCGCCTATGTCCAGGAGACTTGGGGCACAAGGTGGCGTACACCCCGGACAGGGTGCCAATCCATCTCATTGCACACATACATACACTCACACGCTCATTCACACACTACGGGCAATTTGGAAATTACCAATCTGGAATTTTTTTTACCAATCTGGAATTAGGCTAATCTGCTTGTCTTTCGACTGTGGGAGGAAACTGGATTACCCGGAGGAAACCTACTAAGCACAGGGAAACCATACAAACTCCACACACACAGACATCGAGGTAGGAATTGAACCCGGAACCTTGAGGTGCAAGGCGACAGTGCTAACCACTAACCCACCTGGCCGCCTGTTTAAGGCTTCATTTAGGGGGTGGGGGTGGTGGGGGGGTGGGAAGTGTTTCAGCATTTTTCTTCTCCACTATTTCATCACATCCATATGGCAAGATATCAGAACTGCCTCTGTCTCTCTTTATCCAAGTCTATTTTCTCTCTTCTGTTCGACATGTCAATCTTTCTTCTCAATCTGTTCTGGGTTTGATTGACAGGTTAATAGAGCGAGCGGATTGGCGGTAATGTGGTTTATTCATATTAGTATGGCGGTGGAGTCACCGTTCTGTCGACACATGTTGACTTATTACTCTCTTTCTCTCCCAGTGCGGTTTTTAAATTTTTGTAATCCAGATTTAAAGCATATTGGTGTTTATACACTGCCCACGATAATGATCCATCATACCGCTGGGTTAGGCTGCTGTGTGTGTGTGTGTGTGTGTGTGTGTGTGTGTGTGTGTGTGTGTGTGTGTGTGAGAGTGAGAGAGAGAGAGAGAGA
>JAQMYJ010000023.1:4356050-4368137 GCA_030014305.1 Clarias laeviceps | reverse complement strand
CTCCTGTGATGCGTGGGTGAAGGATGAGAATATGTGTGTGTGTAATCGCAGCGTCTGGTGTTTTAAGAGCTTGTATCTGGCAGAAAGTGAATCCCCACTCGTGTTAATGAAACTCTTCCGTCCGATCTCCGCGAACGCGGAAGTGCGAAAAATTTACACTGGTAAGGGAATGACTCTCTGAACGTTCACAGGAACGACTGCAGTGGGATTTGAGCCCCGTTGAATGGGATCGTCATTCACAGCCTTCTTTATCACGTTTGCACCAAGAGTCTCATCGACGTAGTGCTTGAAGTCCTTTGTAAAATAAAGATTTTAAACCTTCATTTATCAAAAATATCAAGTCCCAGTTTGACTTGAACACCCCTCATACAATTATTTAAAAAAGCATGACCTCGTTTCCTTTAATAAATAACAGAAATAAGGGATAAATGAGAAAAGACGTTTCAAGCCTCCATTACACCACCCTGTCATTGATTATTTTTCCACAACTGCACATCCCAAGGTGAGTTATTTCTTACTTATGTAATTTCAAACCTCATTTCTCATTATGTAATATTTTGTGTGTGTTGGTTTGGAAAAGTAGGTTTATTAATTCCCCAAATTCCAGACTTTGATATTTAATAATTAACTACATAGGAATTCATAGCTGAATATACAAACATACAACATGTATATTTTTAAACACCATTCACTAGAAACCTCGCACAGCAGATTGCATAACAGTTCAGCTCTTAAGTTGTGGGCCAGTTCTTAAAATAGTTCAGTGGGTCCATGAATCAGAGTCGGGTCTGGCAGCAACACCAGCGCCGCTGCCAGTAGGAAAGGGAACTCTGCCATCTTTAGCAGCTTGAAGAACTTCCTAGCTCTTTATGAACCTTGGATGTTTTTTGTTTGTTTTTTTATCTGGAAGGATTTCGGCCAGTGAGGTTGTTCTATAGATTCTCACTTCTTTTCTAAGTTGTTCAGGATTATTGCTGATCATTTATATGTGTTGGACTAATACCATTGTCACAGAGGGACAATCAGCGAAGCTATTTCAGATAAAGGTCTCAGATGGGTTTAGTCAACTGTTCACATACACATCTCATACATGTCTGTTTAATAAAATTGAAATGTTCTGGATTAATATGTGCCATGTTTTGTAAAATGGTTTCAAGCGCCTTCCCACCCATGGAAATTTTCTGTGTCCAATTACAATTACATTACATGTAGAGGCTCTCTAGCTTTTAGGGATTTTTAAGGTAATAATTGACCTTAAAAATGATGCATGAACCAAGTGTGCAAAAAAAAAAAACGGGGGGAAAATGGATTGTATGTGCAATAAAACAATATTGATTATTAGAATGACTTCTTCTAGTTTCATAAGCCATTACAGATGTTATACTGTCTGAATTGTATGTACTGTACATGTACTTGTTTTGTTTTATTTATTTATTTATTTATTTATTTATTTTTCCCATGGGTGACAATCATGTTCACTTACAATATTCACTTCAGTCCTGCTGCTAGCGAAACAACAACTAGCGTAAAGTAGATACTCTGTCAGACTGACCTACCACAGCTTCTTCAGACAAATCTTTGTTTCAGTGCGAAGCAATCACAACTTAATAGCTATGGAAACCACTACGCTGAGCAGACACAGACCCACTGTTCTTTAACAGTTTCCTGAATCCCCTGCAGCTTCGAGATATTGATCTTTCTCCTTATCCTGAGATATGGTTTAAGATTCTGGAAGAAGAAAAATCCTGATATTAATAAAAAACAAAAGGTAAAAAAAGACACACAGAAGGTCTTGGTTTATCCATAGAATCTCATCTCAGGTTATATTTGGGGTGTTGTTTCCATGTTCACTGTTGATTATAATCTTAGCGTGGGTGGGAGCTGATGTTCTGTGGTTTTACTCCTTCATCCTGCGATGCTGCGCGTGTGGTATCTTTTTTCAAACCCGTCAGACAACGGATCCTATTGTAAAACTCGAACCATAGCTCATAACCCGCCAATCAGCGCTGTGTGTTCCCTTTGTCTTAAAACCAGTCGACCATCTCACCTCCCTCCACCATGTTTCACTCTATCATTCATCAAGATAATGGTGATATCTGAAAATAATGCTGTTCAGGAGACAGAAACACACACACGGATAGAGGAAGCACTCCAGCTGTGGAAAAAGTGCAATTAATAATCACACGCTCGAATGATGTCATAGTTAAGTGTTGCAACAAGCTATAGCGCGAGATGAGTCAGGGACATTCTGGTCTTAATACTGTATATCAATCAGTGCAAAGCAAACACATCTACAGAAACATAACCCTCCTATTAATCTCGGATTTGTTTTTGTTTTGTTTTTTGGAGAGGATTTTAAATAACATTTAGCTTTGTGTTAAAGCAATAACAACAACAACAACAACAACAACAACAACAACAACAAAGCACACATTCCACCACCTGACATTGATACAGACATCACAGTTCAGTAAAAACAGATTTTTTTCCTTTCTTTAATCAAAAAAAAGAACAGGAACAAGGATAGAAATGGGAGGGGCCTCTCTCTCTCTCTCTCTCTCTCTCTCTCTCTCATCTAATGAGACATATTAATGACAGTAGACCTTAATTTAAGCCATGCATTATTCATCATAATTGATTATCCTGCTTTGAAGGAATACCTTTTTCTCTGCCTAAAAAATGATCCCATTAGCAGGAGTTTAATCCAAATCAAAGCTGTCAAAACACGCATGTCTCAGGATCCCGCCTCTATGCACTGACACCCACACACACGCTCACTCACTCACACACACTCACACACACTAATAGGCTGTCATAAGGCCCTGAAATGAATTACTTCCCTACATTTAGATGTGACGTTTCATTCATAATTTGCCTTCCCTAAAGTGGCAGCCGGTCCCTCCCCACCACTCTTGCCAAATTTTGATCCATTTTTTACCTCCAAGTAGCTTGAGGGGGATTTTAGCAAAATCAATTTCAAAGATAGATTTTCACCGCCGAGCGTTCAATTCATCTTGAATATCAGTTTTAATCGCGGCGTTTCGTTCCGATGGCTTTCCCTTCCAAACAAAATGGGCTGCGGTGTGAATCTAATCGCCTGCAGGAAACTGGCATTCGAACCCG
The DNA here is from genome assembly GCA_030014305.1 of Clarias laeviceps. NCBI lineage: Eukaryota > Metazoa > Chordata > Actinopteri > Siluriformes > Clariidae > Clarias > Clarias laeviceps. Next base: position 4,365,014 of record JAQMYJ010000023.1, on the reverse strand, counting down.
AGTATGTTTAAAGAAATAGAACAAATCCCTGGATCTTCAACCAGAATTGTATCTCTATCTCCTGTAATGAGAAAATGTGTTTTGAATTATGCTTTTATATTTAAAGGTTTATGTTAGGTATGTGGTAAACATAAAGGTGAAAAATTATTCATGAAAAATGAAAATCTCAAGAAAAAATTATTGAAGGGGCAGCTTTGTTTTTCATATTCTGAGAATGGTTTAATATTATTCAAATCATGCAAAAAAACTAAACAAAACACTGTTATAAAAGAATTGAATATCAATTTGTTGGGCCACAAGGAAACTTGATACAGGACTCTTAAAACCACTTACCAGCAACAATGTTTACTTTAAATCAATAAAAAAGCATTTGTACTTGTCTTTAATAATATACCTAGTATTGTAATGTCACAGTATTTTCACTACAGTAATGTAAATGTTCTAATATAGATGTAAGTACTCTGTATAAGAATATATGCATTTTACTGCACAAAGAGATTAAGATGGAGAATATGGTGTGCATGGTTTCTTTTTGTCACAAATATTTCAAAAAGCACAAAGGCCAACATCTGTATTTTTTATTATGATTTTGCAAAACGCTATAAATCCAACTCCCACTGATAAGCCACAATGGGTAAATGAGCAGCAGTTCTGCAACTTAACATCAATAATTTAGTATGTTAGCCAACTCACTCTTTCATTGTGTGCTTTTGTAGTGAATCATACTGTGAGTAAATTGGAACCAGGAAAAAAATGTTGATGAGTTGATGAGAAAACGATTTTAATTACATAGATTGTTGAAGATCATGGAAAATGTTACAAACAATTCAAAAGTAAAATTTACAATATATCATCGGGATTGTCGAATCAGTGATGCATCAACAGCCTCCTCTGCCACCTAAGTAGTTGATGATGTCAAAGCCTTCCCATAGAAGTCCATGAGGGATGAGGAAAATGCAACAGATTTTCGTAGCTTCACTATTCATCAAAAGTTTATCAAACTTTATTCATCAAAAGTTTATTTTGCTCAGCAGGTAGGCAGTTTTTTCTCTACTTATTGCCTAACAGAAATAAATTATGTCATTGCCTTTCTTTTGCATGCATTGCATTTTTCTATGCAATGCAGTCAATCACTGTTGCATTTAGGTTAAAACATCTAAAAGAAGGATATGTAGCACTTTTAGAAACATCTATTAGTTATGAACAACTTTGTGTCTTTGTGTCTTTATGCCTAACACCATAATTGTCTTGTTGGTATAAATGACATTGAATTAATATGATTATTTTGAACATTATTCATTTATTAGGGTATGATATACTGTATTATTGTATAACAGAGCCCACTGCAGTCATTCTTGTGAACATTCAGCTAATTGGAACGTCTGACACTTGAAAATCAACAGATAACTTGTCGCCAACTTGTGGAAGAGATGGGAACCATACAGACAATCATTCATAAATACCACTTGTACATTACAGGACCTCGGCTGGAGTTAGTACCAGATCCCACATACAGTCCTGACCGTTCTCCGAGCCATTTGTACATGCTTGAGCCATTAAAGGAGTTTCTGGGAGGCCAATGTTTCAGACATGATGCACTCAGTCCATTCATGGCTCCATCATACTAAGAAAACATTATATCTTGATGGTATCCAATTATCTACTACCTTACTAGTAGTTACTAGTGAAAGGCTGGGATAAGTGCATGAGTTTAGCATGGGAAGATCTAGAGAAATAAAAAAAAGAGTTCTGTTTTTCTGCGCAATCAAAAGTCCCATTTAACTTGAATTATAGCACTATAGACAGAAAGATTGTTGTGGTATATAAAAACTACAGCACTACATAATGTACTGTTATAGAATAAGAATCAACTTTGAGGTGGTAAAGCTACTCTACTCCACATTGGATGGCAACACACCAGCCTGTTGTTGATTATGGTTCTATAACAGCATTTTCCGCAAATGTTACTGATTAAGTAAAGAATAAAACACTTTTTACTTAGATTTATTTTTGGCCTTTTTAAGAATTTGTCTTCATGACAAATACTCTAGGAATGCTTAATACATTTAATAACATTAATACATCATTTTACACTCATACATTTTACAGGAATATTTGAGAGTGTGTAAAGGCAGTATCTTGTCCTGCTTTGATGTCATTCTGTATTCTTCAACCTTTTTTTTTTTTTTTTTACCCACAATCCTCTCTACTTTCCATTACTTTTATTGAATCTCACACGTGCTAGTTTTTAACAATGCAACCCATGGCACAAATACACTCTAGGTGATCAATACCGGTTAAGAGGTATGTGTGTATGTGTGTGTGTAATAACCTCGTGATTAATGTGTTTTAAAGTCAGGCTTTATTTACTACTCTCCATCTCTGTCCTTTGTTTGGCCGTGGTGTTTTAGATCATTCAGAAATTGATTGATACACACAGTAATCAGAGGGGGTTCGGTCGAAAGGAAACTAATGTTTCCTTGTTCATCAAACAGCATTGTGTGGAAATTACAGGCTTAGAGTGACCTTTGGCCAACTGAGTGTGGACATATTGTGTGTCAGAGATTATTATATTTATGTAGCATAAAAGCTAGCCTCATCTTTTCACCATCTCTGGGGAAGAAAAGAGAAAAAATATTTTGCCAGAGAATCAATACACCACCTTGTACCCGGACCACTTGGAAATAATTTATATTTAAATCCTTTTCTTTCCTCAATCACATTTTCAGGTGCAGTGTTTTAATTAGGCCCATATTATAATAATATGTAGTAGTTTCTAATGAGTAGCTTTTTCTTAGTAGCGATCGAGTGAAATTTGTCATATATGCATTTTTTTTCCAGACAAGACTTTAATGATAAAATTCCCTTTTTGTATAAATAATCATTCATATTGTACAGAAATAAACATTTGTATATTCTGTTTAAGTGTTGGCATTAAACAATTGGTTTAACATTGACATAGACAACAAATTCCCATTTTGTTTTCATGCTTCATGTCAGTCACCATGATGGGAACAGCAGCAATTTTACACAAACCGATTATGACAAACAATTGTTTTTATTGACTTGCAGTATGTTTCTAACCAAATTATTGACTTTTGAAATAAGTATAAAAGTATGTTATATCTATAAAACTTTTTAAAAACCAATCTGTTTTGTTTTGTTCTTTCTTTTTTTTAATTAAATTACTCTTTTTAAATTACTGGTTGATTGAGTCCTGTATTTTTTTTTTTTCAACCAAACTAACCAGTTTTTCAAAAATTATTTGCTTTTTCCATCTTTTAATCTTTGTGCCATGTTTCTGAGTACCCATCAGGAAGCCATATGTAGCACTCATCATCATCATCATCAGCATCATCATGGACTTAAAAAATATGTTTGTGGTAGTATCAGTACAGCTAATCTATTTTTCTCTGCAACAGTTCCACCCCTCTATGCATACCAAGCTAAAGATCCAGCTCCGAGCAGTAAACTAAACCTCACTGCAGACATTCGATCCTGAATCACAAAGGTACAGCTCAGCTTAATACTGTACGTCAGATGGACCTTCCAGTGGCTGTCTTGCATGTTAAGGTTGATTCTAGCCCAGATCACATCATTTCAGCCGACGGTGTTGTGTTTACACCATGGTCATTTTCAACCTTCCTGACTGATATGAAGTGCAATGGCCTGAAATAACAACTGCATAGTTTGCAGGAAGATTGGTGAGTCTGGTTCCTGCCACTCTGTCCAAGCTGGCAATTCTGATAAATACGAATTGAATTTAGTAGCAGCTGTGACATGTTGATTGATCAAAAAGCTCATGGCTAAAGCGTCCCTTCTCTCCAATCTTATTTATCCTTCGTCAAACGGTTTCAAAATCAATATTGGCCTTGTATACAAGCATCTCTGCTACAGGCACTGGAGAGACATGAGGAGAGAAGAAAAAACACCTGCTCTCCCAATGACGGTTACTCATTTTTCCTGTCAGCTACGTTTGAGAACTAAATAATTATTGTCTATATGGTTGGAGGCCAGGTGGGGATTATTGTGTGATCCATTCAGATCGCTAGTGAGTGCTTAGAGAGACCTCAAAGCAGATTGATTAGGCTGCTAGAGTGATGCATCAAAGAACCGAGAAAACGATATCTTAGCATATGGACTCACACATGTACAGATAGTTATTCCTGTTTAATGCAAATAGTTTTCATATATACTGTATGATGTTAGCAGTGAGGGCTGGATCATTATTAAACAAGGGTTTGGGAGTGTAGATGAGATCATAAAAGGGAAGTACAAACAAATTGGCTTTATCTGTTTATTTTGCAAACATTGTGAAGATGAATGTACCTATAAATATTTCTTGTGAGCTACTATTTACTTAGTCATGAAAAACTCATGCTGGATTTATTTCAGATGTATACAGTATGAGCAGAGACTGCACAGTGGCTTAATGGTTAGCACTGTAGCCTTGGACCTCCAGGGTCCGGCTTTGATTTACGCCTTGGGGTTTGTGTGCATGAAGTTTGCATGTTCTCCACGTGCTTGCTCGGTTTCCTCCAGGTTCTCCGGTTTTCTTCCTACAGTCCAATGACATGCAAATTGTGTGCCCTGTGATGAATTGGCACCCCGTCCAGGGTGTACCCCGTCTTGTGCCCTAAGTATCCTGGAATAGGCTCCAGGACCCCCGCGACCCTGAATACAGAATAAAGTGGTATAGTTGATGAGTTTATGAGTGTATGAGCAGTATTTCTTTTTTTTATGTAGAGATTCAACAGTAATAACTAACCTATGTAAAACATATGTCATATGTCAAAACATAACCTATATAAAATCATCATACCTAATTTAAATTTGGAAGCCTGACTCCAAATAATAAGAAGAAAAACAGAAAAACAGACTACCTAAATATTTCTTTGTGTACATTGACGATGATGATGATCCTCTTTCCAAGAGCCAATTTATGTGATTGAGCGAGATGACTCCAGATGAGTTTAAACACACACTGACTTTGAAAGAAGTTATTATAAATCCAGACAATGTAGGGTGGTCAAGGCTTGAAGTGACAGGAAAATTCATTCGCTTGTTTGGACAAAAAGTTTGGGAATCCTGTCACTAATCCCAGTGAGCCTTGGTGAAAAATTGATTTTGGAAGGCGAGGATTTGATTTCAATTCCAGACCAGTCGTCTTGACTTCTTTCTAAACACCATTTGCACTGAATGGATAACATGCAGAATTTTCAGCTCTTTAGTATTTCAGCTCATTGTTATTTCTGCCTGCGTATTTGCCGTAGCCCTTGTAATAAATTGTAATCAACAGTGTTTGTAGGAAAGACAGTTCAGGAATAGCTAATGTGATCCGTCCTCTCTTTTTTTTCCCCTTTCAAAATAATGTCACCAAGCTGGAAGACATGCTGATACAGTTTTGTCCTGGTCATGCATGCTCATAGTAAAAGTAGCTGGTAGCGCAGTCTTCCAAACCTGTCCATCAAACAGCGGTGGCCCTTTTGCCCTCCCTGTTGGGGGTGGGCTCCCAGAAGCTGGCCCGCGTTAGACCCTGCGGTGAAATGGAGTGGGGATGGGGTTGATGTATAAATATAATGGATGAGCCTGTCCGAAACTGAATGGCTGTCATCAGTTTAGCGCTAATAGAGGCCTCATGTCCAGTGTTGACAGGCTGACACGGAGACACATTTCCATGTTGGAATAGATGTTCATATTGACCCTTTGCTCCACATGGAACTGCATAAGCACACTCCTGAGCAATGTTAAGAGGACGTGTGCATGAAGAATAACATGCTGCGTTTCCTTTCTTTTTTCGTTTTTTTTCCCCTCCGTGTCTGATACTCATTCTGCTTCAGTGTTTATGTGATGTTTTCCATTGTTGTTTTATTACCACAAGTGCTCCACATTGCTGTTTAATTTAATGTCTTCCAACTTTAGTTTGGCTCCTCCTCGGCTCCGTACGGCATCTCTTCAAAAGCTTGAGAGCACAGCTCCCCTCTTGTGCGTGCATGCCCCTAGTGTACGCTCAATAAATAACTTTGATGATGTTTATGAAAACTAATGGGCTTTTATGAGCACACTGTATGCTATTTTGTGAGCTTCTCAAACGCCAGATCCTGTGTTAGCGAATGCCCCCAGTCTCCGGCTGCAGCGGGTTTATTGAAATTAAACTTGAAGCCGCTCTGGATATTACAGTTAACCTGTCTTTGTTGCAACGGCTGCGTCGTAAAACACACGTCTGTCACACATTCAGATGTCAGCTCGCATGACCCGTAATGTGAAGTTGGGGTCAGCGTGGGAGTGTTTATCCGACCTTACTGTTTGTGCCCTCGAAACAACCCTCTTCTAAAACATTATATACAGTATAGTGTATCACGGTCTGTATGGCTGCGTGAAGATATGAAGTAATAGCTTCGTGCGGAATATTTATTTTTCCTCCGGTTGAAGGTAAAGCGGATACCGAGATACTCTCATGCGTTCCAGCTGAGTATTTTCATACTCGATTATGGATAATGAAAAGCATATTTAAGTATGATTCGCATTCGCAATGCTGTAACACAACACCATGCATAAGCTGTGCATACACCATGTCTGGGTGAATAATACACGACGATGATCATAAAAATGAGCCAGAACTGTACAAGCCGTGCTAAGGCCTCTGAGGCTTACCGAGAAGATGGACACTGATGAAATTATAAATGTATGTTTATCTGTGTGTGTTTGGACAGCTGTGGGACATTATTCGAAGACTATAAGACCTCCGCTAGTGTGGGAGAGCACAGAAGCCAGTCCTGACTCGAGCTATGATTAGCTACGAATATAAGTCGGAGAGATTCAGGAATTTACAGAAAAGTGCACGACGTTCCCTAAGAAATACAGTGCCCTCCATAAGTATTTGCAATTTTTTGGAAAATTCAATCTATACAGTATATGTGTGACTCTGAGAATACTGTCGCATTTTATTTAAGAACAGTAACTAAAAGCAGTGTAGGTGGTGCATGTTTCTGCAAAACAGTAGTTAGGTAAATAGGTTAGCTACGTATAAACACTTTAGGATGAGCTATCATGTCAGGAAGGGTCTGATGTAACCCAGACCACACTTACTGTTATGTCTTGAAGTTTTTTCTTACTTATACACCACACTCTTTTCCAGTGAATACTTAAACTGATCAGCCATAACTTTAAAACCACCTACTGTAGGTTTTGGGTTCCACTTGTGTCACTGGGGAGACTGGTCCCCTCAGGGCATGACTCCACAAGACCTTTGGGGATATTCTGTAGTGTTAGGTGGATCCTTTGGGTGCTGAGTTTATCAGACTTTTTTCTGGAACATCCCATGAATGCTAAATCGGATTGAGATCTGGGAAGTTTGGAGGTCTCTGGTCTTGGGCTCTTTGCCTGTTGGGCCCTGGGTGTGGTGGGCTGTGCTGCACTAAGTGTTCTGTTGCCTTTCTATTGTGGCCATCATTTACTTTTTGGGTAATTTGTGCTGCACTGGTGTTTGTGTGTGGTTAGGTCACCTGGTGGTGGTGATGTTATGGCTGATCGATATACATTTAATGTTGTGGAACGTTCGTAAGTTCCACTTGCATTTAAGCAGCTACTGTATAAGCGTTCATTCACACACTGCTTCTCTGTCATGTTATAACAATTGCAGCTTATTATCATATTACTGATAAACCTTGATGTTTGACCAATGTTCTGATACTGGAGACTTCATCATATGACATCACCTACAGAAAGCTTCATCACATCAATGGTCATATACAAGTGTTGTACAGTATAACATTTACCAATAGCTGTATGCTATGTGACGTGTCCAACATACACATTTCTGTGAACGAGCTGTTAATATAGACATAACTGTTATGTTAATGAGTGGGTTGACATAAACCTGCCATTGGAATTATAGGCAGCACTACCAAGAATTCAGCAGTGCTGTGGTATAATATTTCATAAAACCTGCTGGGGAGACAAGAACAGCACTGAGATTATTTTTAGACATTAGTAAAAAGCTTTGGACTGTTATTCAGTTAAACACCATGCAGTTAACGCTATTAAGTTTGTACATATATACATATATACATACAGTACATACTGGCTTTTCGTCAATGCAGGAAGGTTTTTTAAATAAATGAGAATGTTTAGTGCTATCACTCACTCTGAATTAATTCCAGAAGTCACTGAAAGTCAAACAAAATCCTGCCCTTGTAGCCATTTTTGTTCTAAAACGGGCCGAGCTGCAGATGTGAGGGCAGCACTGTTTGTTTGAGAGAAGTGGGGTTTTAGTAGAGAGGCTGTTTGTGCAGCTGTTATGGTCAAAGGGTGGCAAAGGGGAAGAGTCACATAGGAAAGTGGGTGGGCTTTCAGAAAGCTACTTCTTCAAGCAGATTATCTCAAGCTTTATAATAAAGTAACAGTCCTGAATGTTCACTCTGACTGTAAAGACAAAATAAAATATAAAGATAAAAAAATATAAAGATAAAAGCTTACTCACACACTGTAGGTTCATAATCTATATAAATAAAATAAAGGTTATGTCTGTACATTGGTCGGAAGTCTTTCTTTCAATAATATCCTTTTGTTTCGTACATTGTCTGTATGTTAATGTCTGTCTGCATGTGTAGTACTGTATGTCTGTCCAGTCAGACTTTGTCACAGCTTCACGCAAAACTGGCTGGACAGAATTTAATGGAACTTTGCTAGTTCTTCAGTTTTTGCTGACACTAGAACCTAGCGTTAGGGTACTGTAAATGAAAGGTAAAGTACAGGCCAAAAGTTTGTACACACCTTGACTCATTCAATGTGTTTTCTTTATTTTCATGACAATTTACATTGGTAGATTCTCACTGAAGGCATCAAAACTATGAATGAACTTCTTCTTTGTCTTTCGGCTGTTCCTTTTCAGGAGTCGCCACAGCGAATCATCTGCCTCCATCTAACCCTGTCCTCTGCATCCTCTTCTCTCACACCAACTAA
>JAQMYJ010000023.1:4337031-4355950 GCA_030014305.1 Clarias laeviceps | reverse complement strand
TTTTTTTGTTAAGTACAAAACTCCACATGTGTTCATTCATAGTTTTGATGCCTTCAGTGAGAATCTACCAATGTAAAAGGTCATGAAAGTAAAGAAAACACATTGACAGATAGATGAGAAGGTGTGTCCAAATTTTGGCCTGTACTGTATGTTCATAAATCTTCCTTTGCTAGCTAGTTACCAGCTAACTTGACAGGATTCATTTGCTAATTTATGCTGTGTTCATTAATGTACACAATCTTCATTTCCAACACTAGATATATACATACGTAGCATGAGCTAACCTCATGTCTGAGAGGAATTTCTAAGATGAAGATCTTCCCTTACCGATGCTAACTGGCTGCTAGCATAAACTAACACAAGATTTACTGAGTGTGCCTATAAAAGGGTTATAGGAATCACTTAAAGAAAAACAAACCTAGCTATATGTTTGACATAAAAACAACTTTATATTTATCACACTCAAAAACACTGGTAAAAGCCGTAAAATAAATATTAATGCTAGTTGGCCATTCTTAAGAAACAATACAGGACTCTCACGTCACCCGGAATCCAAATCTTACTCCCTTATTGTCCACACACTCACATGCTCATTCACACACCACAGGAAACACAAATTAGCCTAATCTGCACATCTTTGGACTGTGGGAAAAAAACGGAGCACCCAGAGGGAACCCATCAAGCACGGGGACAAACTGCAAACTCCATGCACACAAACCCTGAGGTGGGAATCGAACCTGGACCTTGTGGGTGCAAGGCGACAGTGCTATTCACTAAGCCACCTTGCCACCTTAACTAGAATCCAAATTTAGTTCTAAAAATATTATAAACTTGTTTATTAAATGAGCGTCGATGTTAAACCTTGTCTCAGCTTGTGAATTTACGTTGATCCTCATTGCTATATATCGGTAACTCTATTTTCTTGTAGCAGAATAACAAGGAGTTATCCATAGCTGCAGGGACCACCATTTTTCACCGTGTGACATCATCATTAATCATCAGAAATCTGGATCTCTCAGTGTGGCGCTCCGGAACGTTCCATCATGCTTCCGCAACATCTAAATCCCACTGTATAGTTATACATCGCTGTATTGTGGAGCTCCATTAATGAAAAAATAACATATCACGGGTTACAAATGAGAGCTGGAGAAGTGCAAGGACTTCAGAAATGGAGAGATAATTAGATGTCTGCTTTGGATTGATGGATGCACGGTAATTGCTTTTGTGTTATTATTTCAGGGTCCAGACAAAAAAGAAAAAAAAAAGATAAAAAAACCTCTCTTTTTCTTCTTCCAGCTATTCAAATGCATTAATCTCATTAATGCGTGGAATTAATATCATTTTATCGGACATTCCAGAACTGCTGGAGGTGGTTGTGGCCACGCTTGCAATGCAGAAACTGATCAATCAAGCAACCAGCTCTCATCTGGTACGCGTCGCCACAGTGTTGGCTCGTTGGTGTCGTGATTATTAATTTCTGTTTTTTGTTTTTGTTTAATTTTTTTTCACATTTTTTTGGTATCAATTTAGATTGCTACACCTGTTTGGAACACACCCTGACTTGGATGGACCCTTTTGGCTAGTGTGCGAAATGAGCTTTCCATTTCCATTTTCAGTGATTAAATAGCTTTAGGTTTTTTTTTTTTTTTTTTTGGGGGGCAATTTTTGCATCGACTGACCTGGAAATGTAATATACATATAAACAGATATGGCATTATTAGCTAGTATAAACTTTAAAGAAAACATCTTTCAACAACTAAGTAATTTCTCCTTGCATTAACTTTTCAGAAAGCTCAAGTTTCTAACAGACCACATCTTTGTTTCTCCCCAGTCTGTGGCGTGCATGTTCCCAGGCTTTTGGAGACGATAAGGACACTATATCTAATCTAAGCTAGATAGGGCTGGGTGACACAGGTGTGATACTATCAGGGAAGGGATGAACGTTTCATCACCGGACACAGTGTCTACATGGACAACCGAGCTGATGGAAAGTGAAAATGTATGCCATGTGGAAACTTGAACTTTCATCTCAATTCCACATTTATGGCTGTAAAATAGAAGGAAAATAGAATTATTTCAAGGAAAAAAAGTGTGTACTAATGTTAAAGGTGATATTCAAGCATTAGCTTTGTAAGTAAGTGCTCAGATGATTTTCTTTTTTTTTTTTTTTTACAATTCAAAAGCAGCTGATCAAGTAAAAAATGATGCAAAGTTTATTAAAATATTTTAACTATTTACCCACCATGTGGTACATTAATATCAGAGAACTCAAGCCAGGTGGATATTGTCCAAGATACCAAAATTGAAATGATGCAGTTGTTACCTAGGACTGATCAGAGGTCTTTTTTTATCTTCAAATTCCAAGTTCAATTGATTGTATCAAGTCCTCGCTTCATTTCTACCTTAAGACTGCAGTGCTGTAATCCTTTGGTCTGTCCAGCTTTTTCAGCTCCACATGTGTACAGTACACTCTGATCCATCAGATAAGCTTCCAAAGATTCAATGTGCACACTTTCACTACTGCTGTAAAGATAGTTACACTTGTTCTGCAGCAGATCTGGTACTAGTCTCGCATATGCTCTTGACTAACTCAGCATTGTATGTATGCATTGCATTCTGGGGGTTTATATGCACTGCTTGTTGCCTCTACTACATTTGTGTTGGATTTTTCATTTATGTGAGTAAGAACATTCAAAGGCTTTTTTTCTAGAACATTGGTTTTTTCTTTTTCTTTTTTGAACTCCTAATAAACACCATTCCAAGTGTGCTAAGAATGGGAAATCAGCATGGCAGACAACCGCTAACTCCTTACAAGAATAATGCAACAAATTAGCACCATACTGTCTAGAATAAAAGTCCCAGAAATAAGTAACCAGAAATCTGAAATATGTCAATATAAATATCTGTAATGTGTTTCAGGGTGGAGTTATCTTTTCACTCATTAGCGCACACAATTACACTTGATGTGTGCAATGATGTTGCCAGGTCACTACGATATCCCTGATCATCAAGCAAATGACAGACTGCTAAATGAATTGTATCACTTGTGGCCTTTCCTGATTAAGAAAATCGTAATTTCCGATTAATGACAGGTTAATTGCAAAGCCCTCCTTGGCCTAATCAATTTCAGAGGCTTGCCTCTGTGACCATCAGTTCTTTAACTTCTAGTATTACATGGCTATGTGCATTAGCTTCAATCATGTTGACACACTGTTTGATTGTGTGCTCTGTTTAACGTCTATGTTTGGGGTAGTTATGATCTATAATGCGGGCGTGTAATGGTGACTGCTGTTGCTGCTGATGATGATGATGAAGATGCAATGTGGATGATTATGTGAACGGATTTTAGTATTAATATTTCCTTATAAAATTAAGCTAGAAGGTATGCAAAATTATTTTTATAAAATTGAAAGAAAAAAAAACTACTGGAATTATTAGCAGGCCTATGCTTAATATTTTATAAGTGGTGGGTGAAGATTAGTCCTCAAAAATAAACAAATAAATAATAATAATAATAATAATAATAATAATAATAATAATAATAATAATCTAGTCAGGTGTGCCGCTCACCTAAAATGGTAGGAAGTTTACATTTAGATTTAAATAGTAATTTAGAAATTTACGTAGGATTTAGAAAGTAAAAAACTGAAATTAATAGAATATATCACACAATCACATTGGCGATCTTTTTATTTTAATATTTATTTATTTACTTATTTGTTTGTTTACAATAAACTGTTTGTTTTTTCTTAAATACTAAAAGGATTATTCTTTCAAAAAAGAATAAAACCAAAATATGAAGCACAAATACATTCACCAAATAGATACAGTAACCAAAACAACTTCATTACATTTACTGTAACTATAGATTCTCTGCATTTCTGGAAGTGTTCTACGCAGGTGATGAAGCCTGTTCTCCCGAAATAATTTTTCCTCAGCTGAGCACTTATCATTCACAATCTCACATCACTCTCAAATCTCCCAAAGATGATCATCTGGTTTGAGTTCTGGTTAGTTTAAGGTCCATAGAATATGCCAGACACATTTCCTGATCTAGATCTACCCAAATCATGCTACAGGAGTAAACAAGTTTAATGGCCCTAAAACTGTGACATCAGATTTCCCTTAATTTGTCATCTGTTCCATCAGTATATTTTACATACATGCATATTTATAATAGACAGTGCATTAATTGTTGCTGTATCAAGCACTTAAAATAAAAATAAAAAAATGCATCATTATGAATCAGTACAACACATAAGATATTCAGTACAATGTGAAAGTAACTGTCTACTTAACCCTTAAATAGCATTCAGCTCTTAAATGGTTGGCGTTCCCCCTGTGCGGGTTGTAACGTGGTCGTAATGGACACCAGGGGACCGGGCTGCTGTCAAGCCCCATCGCTCTACAGGTGGTTGGGGTGGCAAGCGAGAGGAAATGGGATCTTTACAGCCAATTTGAGCTGAAGTGAGTTCGCGTTTACATGGAGGATATCCCCTGACCTCGGCGTAATGACTCCCAGACTACAGGTGGGCTCGCTCTCGTGTGCAGTGATGGACTGCATAAACACACTCAATCACACTCTTCCAGCTACCTCTCAGACCATGACACACACATACACACACTTTTGCACAAGTGCTCTCGGAATTATGTGGAAAAACAATAGTAATTTGTTGGGGTTCTTTTACAATTCTTTAAGGAAAAATTAACAAACGTCAGCATAGTCAGTAAGCATTTATACTGTAATAATAAAATAATTTACTCCAGCTTCTTTTCCAGCTACTTAGCAATCCTTTTCTTAGCAACGTTTTTTTTTTTTAATGTTTGTATTAATGCATTAAATATATCTTATTTTACTATTTTTATTTTTTTTTATTTGCAAATTATGGTGGAAAATAAGTATTTGGTCACCTAACAACAAACAAGCAAGATTTCTGGATCTCACAGACCTGTAACTTCTTCTTTAAGAGGCTACTCATTACCTGTATTAAGGGCATCTGTTATCAGGATAAAGACACCTGTCCACAACCTCAAACAGTCACACTCCAAACTCCACTATGGCCAACACCAAAGAGCTATCAAAGGACACCAGAAACAAAATTGTAGACCTGCACCAGGCTGGGAAGACTGAATCTGCAATAGGTAAACAGCTTGGTGTGAAGAAATCAACTGTGGGAGCAATTAGTAGAAAATGGAAGACATATAAGACCACTGATAATCTCCCTCCATCTGGGGCTCCACGCAAGATCTCACCCCATGGGGTCAAAATAATAACTAGAACTGTGAGCAAAAAACCCAGAACCACACGGGGGGACCTAGTGAATGACCTGCAGAGAGCAGGGATCAAAGTAAGAAAGGGACTCAAATCTTGCAGTGCCAGAGGTGTCCCCCTGCTTAAGCCTTTACATGTCCAGGCCCGTTTGAAGTTTATATATAACTTTTTGGAGGAGAAAGAATGCTGAGTTGCATCCAAAGAACACCATACGTACCTACTGTGAAGCATGGGGGTGGAAACATCATGCTTTGGGGCTGTTTTTCTGCAAAGGGACCAGGACGATTGATCCGTGTAAAGGAAAGAATGAATGGGGCCATGTATCGTGAGATTTTGAGTGAAAACCTCCTTCCACCAGCAAGGGCATTGATGATGAAACGTGGGTCTTTCAGCATGACAATGATCCCAAACACACTGCCTGGGCAACGAAGGATTGGCTTCGTAAGAAGCATTTCAAGGTCCTGGAGTGGACTAGCCAGTCTTCAGATCTCAACACCATAGGAAATCTTTGAAGGGATGGCATTTCCAAATTACCCATCTGTGGGGCACTAAACACTTTCCTAATATTGCCTCATGAGCCTCCAAAACAGCTCTGACCCATTAAGGTCTGGACTCCACAACCAAGAATCCAATAGTGTCATCTCTTCCCCAGTAAGTGAGGAAAACATGATTCATCAGACCAGGCCACCTTCTACCATTCCACCATGGTCCAGTTCTGATGCTTACTGTACCTACCCATTGTAAGCACTTTTGACGATAAACACGAGTTAGCATAGGCACTCTCACAGGTCTACAGCTATGCAGCACCATACATAGCAAAGATGCAATGCACCGTGTGATCTGACACCCTTCTCTCAGGGCCAGCATGAAGATTTTTCACCAATTTGTCCTACAGTAGCTTCTCTGTTGGATAGGATGACGGGCTCCCCACTTGCATCAATAAGCTTTGGGTGCCCATGACCCAGTCACCGGTTCACCAGCTGTCCTTTCTTGAACCAAAATTGGCAGATGCTATCCACTACTGGGAACACCATTAAAAATGGTTGTCATAATACACTATAGTTTACTCTGGTAACCTATAGTACATACTGTAGCATGCTATACAATATTATTACCGTGGTACTTCAAGCATTACCATGGTACCTACAGTAGGACAGGGTTTTGAATACCAGGGTTGGTAAAATAGCAAAATTTTAATGGGCAGTATTATATTGTGAACTATAATACTTTGATGAATTCCATGGTACTTGATAGTACAGTGTCTACAAAAATTCAACAGGTATCTAATATGGTATGTTGAATGGAGATTGTGAGCCATGCCATCTTATCCAACATCAGTGCCTGACCTAATGACTGGGCACAAATGATCACATCACAGTGTGGTCCTTGTAAAAGTCTCACAGATGTATAGACTTGCCCATTTTTTCCTGCTTCCAACACATCAACTTTGAGAACGTTGTCATAATGTCAACGTTATTAACATTTTTCTTCTCTGAGTTGGTGAAAAAGACTCCATATGCGAAACATTACCCTGTTTAACACTGACCGCTAACGAAACTCCCAGGGGTCACAGTTAGAAGGCATTTTGACTTATATGTATGAATGCAGAAGAGCTAATTACAGGAAGTATTCATACTAAACACACATCCTTTCTGTATATAGCACATAACTTCATGGAGCAGATCTGTGCCAGTTGTGTAACTGCTAGTGTTAACTGTGCAGTGATTGCCTTATGATTTTGTGTTCTATCCAGCTTTTACCCTGAATTCTACAACTCTTTTACATCTCCGCCTTCTCAATCACTCCACACCTCCATGTTCTCATATGTGTGCCATGTGGGTAATACTTAGAAGTCTGCGGTGTCCCCACACAGAGGCTCCAAAAAGGAATGAAACATGGCAGCCAGGGCGAAGAGGCAGAGAAAAGCACAGACAACAGCTGTTCATGCTGATTTTTCCTCCTTTAATAGGACTTCCGCGGCTGGCCACGGGCGGCCCGGGCTTATAATACAACAGCTACTCTTTCCCCAAGTACAAACACAGTCTGTGTTTAATTGTTGTCAGACTCTCTCTCTTTCACTGTATGTGTGTGTGTGTGTGTGTGTGAGCCCCCATTGAAATGCGTTCCAAGCCATGTGGTAAAGGAAGGGATTTGCAGAGGAAACAAACAGCATGAATGTATTTGGATTTGTGTGCTCAGGCCAGGCGCTTTCAAAACAGAAGGGCCTGCCTGAAAAGATTGCCAGCGAAATATTTCAGGGGCTCGCAGTGAAACACGTGTAAGTGTGTGTCCTCTATCATCAAGCACACACTCTGTCTTTTTAAGAGCCCTGTGCAGGTATGCCAATAGCAATGCCAAAGTGCATTATTTTCAGGCTGGAGCAGTAAACACACTTAGAAAGACCATGCAGTACCTAGTGATCATCGGATGAATTGTGTGTTTGTGCGTTTCTGTGTGGTATGTTTGTGTGTGTTCCTCGTACGCGTACTTTAGATTCGAATCGTCCGCCGATGCGGTTGTGGATAACGTGCTCTGCCCTACAAAAGCAGCCCAATAATTTAATAAATGCATTTCCGTACACAGTGTTTAAGCTCCTTTATACCACAACACTACTGAAGTCTGGAATCTGTTTATGGATTTCTGCAGGTTTGGATTAGTTTTCTATACCTGCAGGTCTCACAGGTTTACACGAGTGCGCTTTTTTAATACATGATTATTTGCATGGACTTGTATAGTTGACCATTTAGACAATCTACCCGGGCTTTCCACATTCCCAAACGTTTAGCTAGAACGTACTGAATTTACAATTTAGACAGTTCTTGCTACAGTACATCGTCTCTGCCATCACTTGCCATAATCACCTACCAGTTGGCTACTCAATACCTATAAAATTGTAAGGTGTACTTTGTTGGTGTACCTATGACTCACTTACAAATTCCTGCCAAACTCATGTCATCACAGACTGTCTATCAACCTACATTATTTTCCTTCAAACTACATACTACACCTGACAGTTAACTATAAATTGTCAAGACTTGTGAAGACCTGCTATGATTACTGACCTTCACACTTTTTTCTTCCTCTTGAAGATCCTTTGATTTTCTATGATCTTAAGATTACATCATTTTGGGATCAGATTTAGGTATGTGGCAAATCCTCTAATCCTACTTATGGAAGGAGTCTCCAATGCTTTTTGCCAGGGGGAGGTCTTCTGATCACTGATCGACCTTAACACTAAAATCAGCCATAACAATAAAAGCATTAACATTAAACTGACCTAGGTTTTGTGTTTCCCTTGTGCCCCTGGGAACTGGGGGTCTGCTGTGATGTCTGGCACCAGGGTGTTGGATGCTGTGGTTTGTGGGTTTTGGTCCGTAGACCAAAGATTTTGTCCATCACATCCCGTGAGTAATCCATAGCCAGTGTGGTGCTGGGTGTTCTGGTGCCTTTCTATCATGGCCCAGATGGGCTGGTATAAACAAATATGTAAAAGTATTACATAAATATCAATTAATTCAATAAATATTCATAAATTAATTGACCTTTTATACCACATGTCCTGTAGAGGGGCCTAGAGCTTGTCCTATTAGACGTAATAGCGAGCTCCACCCTGGACAGGGTGCCAATGCATTGCAGGGCACAGATCTATGCCAGTGAACCTAATCTGCATGTCTTTGGATAGTGGGAGGAAACCGGAATTCCCGGAGGAAACACGCATGGGCACAGTGATAACATACAAACTACAGTACACACATAAACAGACCCAAGGCGGGAATCGAACTCTTGCCCCTGGAGGCCACAGTGCAAACAACAACGCCTTCATGCTGTCCTTATTAATAATTACACAAAATATTTATTTACATATAATAAATAATACGTCCAATTCATAATCATGGTATAGGATGGATAAAGTGGAAAATGTTGTTATCAGTAATGGGATAGTAGTGTGTGTGTGTGTGTGTGTGTGTGTGTGTGTGTACAGTATATACTCTGACAGGTCTGGGTTTGGACTTTGCGTAAATGTTGCTGACTGTTTGGCAGAAATTTGGCATCACAGCTGAGAGACTTTCTGCCCAGAGCTGCGAGAGAGTGAATAAGTTGGAAAATGAATGAGCAAGGGAAGGGATGTGTGCGTGTATGTGTGTGTGTGTGTGTGTGTGTATGTGAGAGAGAGAGAGAGAGAGAGATAGAGAGAGAAATTCTGTTTTGGGGGAGTGGGAGATCATACGAATCGGTCAAGTTTGCCATTCAGCATGTAATAGGTAGCAATTAATCATGCAGGACTACAGTGTGAACAGACCTGTGTTGGGTTTTAGCTTGACCTTGGATAAGCGTCTGGATGTGTGTGTGTGTGTGTGTGTGTGTGTGTGTTGGAGCGTATCATATTCAGGGTGATAGACCCTGGATGCACTTTAACCCTGCCTATGAATTAATTGGGTGAAGTGTCTATGAATGAAGTGGCTTTACTGTATATTAGCAGGAAGTTCAAATATTTTATATGATTATGATTTTCCCGGTCACATCAAATTCCCAAATATAAATAAATAATGCCTCCCACACAGCACTTACCATAGCCATGTTATAATTTCATAATAACTAAGTTAAATAAAAATTATTATAAATGTTATGATTGTGACCCAGTGTTTATTATAATAATAATAATAATAATAATAATAATAATAATAACAACAATAAAAAAACCAGCAATATAAAATCCTGTGAATTAATCCCATGAACATGAATCGTGTCTCTATAACTAAGTCAATAATACATTAATTGAGTTCTGTGGTGTGGTGTTTGTTATTATGTAATAAACCATCCATCATATTTCACCCCCCAAAAAAAATAACACAAACACTCCTTCAATGGCTTCTTTCTCCCGTTTGTGTTTTGTATTTTTATTATTTTTTTTAGTTCCATGTCTGGAAGGTGGGAAATATGACGACGATGAATACGTGTTCTTGTTTCCGAGGTGGCCGTGTGTGATGTGTGAGCTATAAGGCATAACTCGGGCCTTGTTTCTCCTCAGGTGGTGATCCAAGGGTCAAATCTGGAACCGAGGCCTGTCTCCTATTTGCATTCAATTACAGTTACGAGCTGTGTAAATTAAAACCGCTTGGAGAACGGCAACTGCACTGGCTTTCTCTTTCCGCGTTCCTCCCTGCCGCGACCGTACGAAACCGTTAAGTTTAAAGAGGAAAAAAAAAAAAAAAACATAGAAGTTGGAAAAACACACTGATTTCTGAAATGAAATGATAATTAGTCGCTTCTAAAATAAGGAGCCATTAGTAGCGGAGGTGTCAGGAAAGTCATGAAGAAGCATAAATCACAGGATCTGTGTCGTTTTTCACACACCAAAACAAACTTGCACACAAAACTGTTAGAACTTCATGCAGCGAGGTGGTGTGATGACCTCGGGGAATTTTGATATGTTTTTCATACTCCCGTCTCATCCGTCGTGTCACACCTAGAGCTGCGTAGTGGTTTACACACAGAAAGCACATTGAGGGTTTTTTTGCCCATCCTGATAAGGGCCATCTGTCTCCACTAATTATAGTGTGTAGGGATTTTTACGTAGTAACAGTCAAGCCCAAACGGCTTATTATAAATACTAATGCAGCTATGTGAAACGGTGAAAAGGAGACGATGCTCTTCTGTTCTTTCTTCATAATCGAGGTTCTAATCACCGGATTGATGAGAATGTCCTGGGGCAGTTTTAATAACCGTTGTCCCGGAGCAGAATAGCCTCCATTTTCAAAACAGAGGATGTTATGATAGCAGGGGTCAAGACGAGGAGATCCTTTTTCATTCCGATCAAAGGACACGGAAATGACACCTTAATGGACGCTGCCTGTCACGGTGGTCTGGGTGCCAGGAGTCATCCAGCTGTTGCCTGGGTTGTTCCCCAAGATCAGGGATAATGAAAAAAAATTAATTTGTGCAAGCATAAAATACAAGGTTGTGGATATTAAAGATTATGTACAGTACCAATCGCTTCCATAATCAGGCAGATGTTGACATTTTAACAAAACTTGACAACAAACACCAGTCTGTTATGTTTTTGGTTTGCTTCTCAGCGAATATGTTTCAGTTGACACTTGACCTTGTAACACTTTCATTGAACAACATAGCTGTAATGATCTATAAATACACGAATAGAAAGTTCATATTAAACATGAACACATTAATACATCCTGCTATATTAATGATTATAGCAAGGCCTATTACACATTATGAATTTCTAATATAATATGAACATAATCTGAACCTTAGATATAGTGACAGTACAATAAGGGCACTGTGCTGTGGCATTTAACTTAATAATAATTTGACGTAATTAGGTAATTTTACACTGTCCAGCCAATATATATATATTTTCTGGAATATACCCACCACAGCTGTTTAGTCCCAATTCTCCTCTGAGTTCCCATCACATTGTGTGTGTGGAAATTCTCTTACCTTCACTATGAAACGTAACTCTTCTTGGAAGGCCGTCCCCATGATTTTGGAGTGTGTCTTTGGGAATTCATGCCCATTCAGTCTGTAGAGCATTTATGAGGTCAGACACTGATGTTGGACGAGAAGGCCTGGCTCATAGTCTCCGTTCCAGTTCATCCCAAAGGTGCTCGATGGGGTTGAAGTCAGGGCTCTGTGTTCGGGCCAGTCAAGTTCTTCCACACCAAACTCATCAAACCATGTTTTTGTAGTCCTTGCTTTGTGCAATGGTGCACAGTCATGTTGGAATTGAAAAATTGTCCAAGATGTCTTGGTATGTTGAAGCATTAAGATTGCACTTCACTGGGGATAAGGAGCCTAATTGATTGAAACACCTGAATTCAATAATTAACAGGTTCAGCCAAATATTTTTTCCCATATAATGTATATATATTATATGGAGTATAATACTGAAAACTTTGCCGCGTCTCCAAAGTCTCAATTTCAATAGATGGTTGGATGGTCATTTTTAAGGTTCTTGTATTGGTCCCTGTGACCTCGTGTGTAGTGGTTTCCAATATCTCCAGATCAAAGGCCACTTGATTTTTACCTGTGGGTTCACACGAAGGCCAAGGTGTGCCAGGAAAAGATACGCATGAATATACTTAAATATAATATGTATATTATTCCTAATACTAATAATTTGCAACATTTTTATAATTGCGTACATGCAAGTATGTATACATGCCAATTAAAATATTACGGGATATAACCTGCTATGAATGTGCACATCGGTCAGTATGGATATGGCCTTTATACTTTGATTGCTGTATGAATTTATTAATTGTATTTCAAGGGGTTATGGATACTTTTCATTAAATACTAAATAAATAAATAATCAGAATTAATATTATCATTCAGTGTCTAAGTGAAGCAGGTTTAATTATTACTTTTCAACACCTGCATTGAGATACGAGCTATACAGTAAACTTCAACATAATCTTCACATTGCCCTGGATTTTTGGCAGCTTTTCTCTTTGGCTTACCAGTCCCACTTTGTGTCCAGTTTCTGATCAGTCTAAAATAGAAAAATGTGGTTCATAGCCTCCTTATGCATAATCTATGATCATTAACTATATGACGCGACAGTCTGGCGTTTTGTGCTTTAAACAGACTGCTTAATGGGAGAACACACTACAACCAGCCGGACGGCTCCCGCTCTTCCACAAAGGCGATAATTTAAATCCGGACCTGCTTATTGCAGCTCTAAATGATAGCTCATTTTCTTAGTCTGAAACAAATGGACCCAATGTAGGAGATCAGATTATAGCATAACGATGCTTCTTTTTATATGTGCTGTTGGTAAACGTGGCGTGCTGATGTTAGGTTTGCTCAGGTTACGACTCAAGTGTAATTAAACACCAACAACTACAGGGTGTTTTTTTTTTTTTTTTTTTAATTCCCCTTAATATTATTTCATCTTTTGGAGGTCAGGAGCACACATGAGCACAGCAACTTCATGTCTGAGCTATTCACCATCTTATGCACAATTATATCACACAAATGAGAAGCTTCACTTGAGCTTGTTTATGTTCAGTTGTCCCAGAGCCTCTAATATTTTTTGCCACTAACTCAAGCCAGGCATCTAGCAGGAGCCTTCTGTCTCGCCACATCCCATAATGACCCTTTTATTCTGCTGGGTTCAAATGATATATTAAAAAAAGCCACATATATATGGCTCATGGAACCGATTATTCAAAAATACACATTTGTAATATAGAGATGAAGTCCTGAGCTAAGAGTGCTGACCAAGACTCTACCACGAAGCGTGGCTAAGAATCCTCCTTGGCAAATACGATAAATGCTTATGCAGTCATGTCTTTCCGCCTTTCTTAATTACTAGTCTTACTAATTACTAGTCTTACTAGTTAGTAGAGTTTTTTTTTTTTTTTTACTGCCTCACAAAATTGACAATGTGTAATTCATTTGGATAAAGTTATTGAAGAGAAGTTATGTCTCTTTTACATCCCACAACCACTTTTTAAAAATGTATTTTATACCGTATGTGTTCAGGTTGGCTTCTGTTTCATCCAAGGAAAGAAAATCCCATCATATTGCCACAGTAAGGGTCAAATGTGGCATTTTTAAAATGCATTTTACAAGTGTATATTGCTTTAACATGAAAAGGTGGAAAAAGGTCAATGGGAGATCCATTGCCAAGTCGTGAACAGTGCAGAAATGATAACGAGCATGCTTCAGAAGGTAAGATAAGGTCCACTTCCACTGTCTCGTCCTTCCTATGATGTGTTGAACGGCGCCCTAATCTAAAATCAATGCCCCCCACTTAAGCCCGTCGGCCGCTTATGTAATTTGATAATATCAATCATAACCGTAGCTGAGGCCATCCGTCTCCCTTGCGCAGCTCCGGGGGTCAACGTGGGGGGGAAGGCGGAACCTCCCAAGCCATCAATTATGGCTTATTATGGGTTGCGGTGGAGGCACCGAGCAGTGTAGCTCTCTTCCATAAATAATATTAACAGCTTCTAGTCCATCAATCAATAGCAGTACAGTTGTCGACCCGCAAAGCTAATGGTGTGTGTGTGTGTGTGTGTGTGTGTGTGAGTCAGTGTGCGTGTGTGTGTGTGTGTGTGTGTGTGGCATTCACTCTCTCTCTTTCTCTCTCTCAGCCTGGATCAATGGATATGGCTCCATGCACTCGGTGTGTATATTAAAGCTGGGTAAAACGAGCTGCTCTTGGGCACTGAGGAAAGTCTCATGCAGCAGCCCGCTGTCTCTGATTAATATTGTCGTTTAGTCTTGACTGCCTCCTTCCTAGCTGGATTTCCAGACATCTTCATCTGTTGAGTTGCAACGTCAGAGACTGGAGAACATGGTTACTTTTTTTTTTTACTCAATCTTGACAGAGTTTACCTTCTCATTCTTAGGATCATCATCATCATCATCATCATCATCATCATCACCTGAAGCACCTGAACCTCAGGATGGTGTCAGCCTGTATGGTTTTTGCCAGGTGTCAACTCCTACTTCAATCATAGGGCTCACCACTTTCTAATCCTACAATTACGTGGCTTATGATTACCTAATGTTGTGCTGCTTATTGCACCTGGAGATGATTCCTTTCTTCCAGAGACCTTCAAGTTCCTATTTCTGCCATTATGAGGACTACACTTTTTCCTGTTCCTGATATCCTGAGGCACGGAAACTTCTGCTCCTGACATCCTGAGGCATCCATGACTATAGCTTCTGCCATCCTGAGGAAGACAAGTTTAGCTTCTGCCATCTTCAGGTCAACACATTTACTTCAGAGCTACTGTACATTGAGGGAGACAACTATATCCTAAGGGGAAAAAATTAGATCCTGATGTTTTTAAGAGAGACAAGTTTGGCTCATGCCATCCGAATGCCTATAGTCTAACCTTCTGCCACTGGTGTCCTGCAGCCATTTCATCTGAAAGTAACAAACAAAAATTTAGACCAGAATGCAATATATCCAAACACAATGCCCAAAAAGTATATGATTTCTATTGGATTGATTCAATATGTTTCAATTTCAAACCTGTCATTAACTCAAATAACTAACTAATTAACTGTGCTGAAAGTGTAAACACTGTCTTGTATTTCCTCATCACCAGCACTTCTTGACCTCTCCTCATGAGCCATGTGACTGTAGAGATATCTGGCCTCTTACTGACCTCCACACTTCAAAGCCTGATCGACTCACCCGGACCTCTCACCCCGAGCTGACAAAATTGTTCAACAGCACTAAAGGAGGGGGTGTATATAAAGATAACTCAACGTGCCCAAATTTCCAGAGGTCTTTTTTTTTATTATTATTTATTTATTTTTTATTTTGGGGCTGGGATTGTATGTAGATTAGAATAATTATTTCCGTAAATTAAAAACGAAAGAGAAAAACAAAATAGAAAAAAAAAGAAAAAAGTTCTTTGCTTAAATACAATGATGATGATGGTTCTTAAGGGCCATGCAGGGAAATCTTTTAAATTGTACTCTTGGGTTGCTTTCATTAAGGAGACAGACCTGAGCACTCTGGACATGGAGGTTAAGCAGTCAGGCCCACACACAGTGCTCATAATTGGTTAATACATTGCACCGAGCAATTTTTGAAGCTCTGTCTCATGTCACTTAAATAAACCCATGTGTTTTACTTTTTCAATGTATTAAATTTCTAAGGCAGAAAAAAGCCTAATAACTTAAAAAAAAATCCATCCTGTGAGGTTGAGTTCATAGCCTCAACCTCACAGGATGGATTTTTTTTTTTTTATCATGCTTATGCTCCACATACAGTAAAACTTTAATTTAGTTGATCCATTTTAATAAAATACAAAAAAAAAAAAAGAAAACTTAGGAAAAGCTGATAAACTGAAAAATACTGTATACATATATATACTTAGTTATTTGCTAAAGTTTCTTTTGCACCTAGTAAAAGGTAAATTTAAATTTAAATAAATAAACTACTACTATACTTATCTTAAACGGGACCATGAACTGCGTTCACCCTCGTCTCAGGGAAGGTCCATTCCTTAGAAACGATTTGTCAAAGCAGATGGGCTTTGTGTGTTTTCAAAATGTCACACTCACATGAATAATTCAAAGTGAGGTATGAATTTGTAAAAGGTGAAACTCTCTCTCTCTCTTTCTCTCTCTATCTCTCTCTCTTATTTGCCTCCTGCACTTTGATTTCCTCCACCTGTCTCCTTTTAAATAAACTAAGGGTGGACGAGAGCAAAAATTGCATCCATAATTAATGAAAAGACACATTAGTGGCATGTTTGAGCTCTGCACAAAAAGAAAAAAAAAAGAACAAAGAAGACTTAAGAAAAAGGAGAGGATGTCAGGATGAGAGGTGGATGAGATTAAAGTAAGGAGATACGAGAGCACAATGTATATATGTACTTGTGTGTGTGTGTGTGTGTGTGTGTGTGGGTGTGTGTGTGTGCATGTGCGTGTTGTTCCTAGCAATGTTTTCGCTGCAGGTTTAATCCATATCTCAGGCCTTAATGAGCAGATAAAGCAGCTTGGCCCTTCTGTTATAGACTCATGTCCCACCCTGCTACCTCCAGAGTGCAACGTATCGCTCTATCGACTGTTGGTAAGGCTCTTCTCCTGCCGAGATCAGCTTTAACACCAGAAGAGACAGACAGACTGACTGCATCACAACAGAAAATCAAGAAGAAAAGAAACGAATTTCAGTGGAGTTTAGAATGACGTTTCTCTTTATTTTATGCTGTATAATAAAAATAATAATGCTTTACAATTCAAATTCCCATTATTGACTAACAAATATATAAATAATATAATTTTATTTTTTCCTACTATTTCCTAATACATATTTCAGTCGAATGTGTAATCTATATCAACATCGAGTCACTCACTGCAAAAGGGTTAAAGTTTATGAGGTTCACATGGTGTAAATAACCTACATAATTTATACCACTTATAATCAAATATTTTTGTTTCAATAAGTGTATTGTATTTAAATCATAGCTTCTTATATCTTGTTGTTTCTATACATTAGTATTAACTTGTACAGTACATGAGTACAGCAGCCTAACAACTATAAATAAAAAGTTTGTTTATTAATAAAAAGGTCTAATTCTAGCTCAAACATCATTTAAAAATCCATCTCAATGTCAATTGTTAAAAATGTCATACAAATAAAATTTTATTTAATTTAATTAAATTCTTGTAACCAATCATAAAACGTAGAAGGTGGGATTTATCAGAAAGTCTGACCAAACCTCAAATTTGTAGACCAAGCTTCTTCTGTCATATTTTTAAGTAATTCATAGCACATGTTCACGTATAGTACAGCAGGTACTTTGTAACAGTTAGCAGGTAAATCATTACAGTTCTTAGATGGTTCTTGGACAGTTCTTGCACAGTTCTTAGATAATTCATGACGATTTAGCGCACTTTGTACAAGAATTTTAGCTGATTCATAAGTGCATCATAACATTTTGTAGTTAATGTGTAGTCAGTTTGTAGGTGATGTCACACCAAGAACCAAGAACTGTCAGGAATTTCTATTCGGTTAAAAAAAGGAAAAAAATCGACCTTATAGCCACTTCAACGCATCAAGTCTCAACCATGTGTGTTATTCTTTACATAAATGCTCATTTCTCTGAGGGCCAATGGGCATAAAGATTGTTTTGAAAAAGTTGAACAAAGTGACAGATTTTTGTTGACATCATAAATGATGAACTCAGTTTAATCAACTGTGTGACAGCTCATCCATTTTCTTGAAGGGTTCCAATAATTAGGAGGACAAGTTAATTGGACATCAATTAATAGAAAAGCCCTAACCATACACAGTGGTAATGATTTTGGGTTATTTATTTATAAAAAGTCAAAACGTATATATGAATATATGAATATTAAATATATTCATATATAATATATTTGTTTTAGAATTAAATTTATTTTCAGAATATAACATTTCCTCATCCAGCAAGCTGTCTGTGTTTTATTCAGACTGGCTCCATGTACAAGTGGCTCCTCTTAAACTTTGCTCATTACTGTACCATTACTGTACTGCTCCAGCTGGAGGTGAGCTGTCAGCCCAAGATCTATGAGGGGAATTTCACACTGACATAATTTCATGCCAAAGACGGAGACTGTTATTGTTATTTGATTGTACGAGCTGTGTTTCCGAGCCAGCATTTAACACGCGTACATGGATCACGGCTTCGTTTTTGGCCCGCTGTTATTTATGTGTGTAACAAAATAATGTTTTGAAATCTGTCGTGTTCTTTAAACACTGTAAACAAAGATGATCAATCATCAAGCTGGACAGCTGTAATGGTTGCCAGAACCACATGAGGTAAGTACAGTATCTACAACTTTCTTTGACTGGCAAAAAGAAATAGTAAAAAAAAAAAAAAAAAAAAATCCAGACTAGATTGTGCATTGTTTTATAGAGGTGTACTGTATGTAAGCATGTAAGCATGTAGTGTAAGTAAAAAAAAAATACAATTATTAAAACTTATACATTCTTCAAACAATGTGTATTGGAGTGCTTCAAGTTCTAACTATCAATTCAAATAAATAAAATTGCTTAAATATATACACTACCGTTTACTACCGTAAATTTCTTTTTTTGTTTAGTGATTTATTTTTTACATTCTACAACAATACTGGGGATTTCAAAACTATAAAATAACACATATGGAA
>JAQMYJ010000023.1:4323254-4335881 GCA_030014305.1 Clarias laeviceps | reverse complement strand
TTGTGGGGCTCCACTCCTGGGTCTGTCATGAACTCTGCCAGTAGTTCTGTGTCTTGATGCAAGTCTGCTGATGACACACACCAAGCTCACGAGCAACATCTGACATGGCCAGGTGGCGCTGCTTATCTGTTAAGTGACGTAGTGTGTTCATGGCTGTTTGAATGATGAACTTGGAATGACTTACTGACAATACCAGATTTTTATACCCACAGAATGTTGAAATTGATGCCACATTGAAAAAGGTTGTCTTTTGGAATTGGCCCCAATATAAGACACACCTGTACACAATGAGACCATTACATGGAAAAACAAAACGAGGTGTTTCTATCACCCCAATACAATTGCCTCCCTATCCCAAAAATGTCTAAAGTGAAACAAACACTGTATGACATCCACTAAGTCTCTCATAGTATCCCTAACTTATTGTGAGTAGTGTATATATTGAAATAAACTTTGTTGATAGTCCTGTAGCTGATGTTTTACCCAGTTACAGTAGCTTTGTTTTTCACTAACATGCTGTTAAAATGTTAAGTTGGAATTAACTGTGTTGAAACTGCAGTTTGAATATCAAGCTATGAAATAAACTAAAAATGGAAATGAGGTTGAGAAATCTGGAAACATTTAAGGAATAAAACAACTGGCTCTGCTGTTGTACTACAACAATAGTTAGTGACGCAATGTTGTGATGAAGAGGAATTATTGTTTCTGCCAGTGTTTTATTGCATTTATTTTACAATGTTAAGTTAGAATAAACTTAACATTGTTTATTAAATCTATACACACTTGTAATTTTTTAACTGTTAAAGAGTTTAGAGTTTACATGAAGATTTTAACAGTTTATAGTAACATTTAGATTAATGTTGTGGAACATCCAAGAAATAAGTTAGTTCATGTTCCCTTACATCATAGCAACTATAAACAAGTTGTTTCCTCAAAGTGATACCAAGCAAAGTTGTCATTTCAAAAATGTATAGTAAACGTTTCCTTCATTGGAAACTTCACCACATCAACAATTACACATTTTCTGATGTGTACTACAGTAGTATGTGTATTCTACATTTATTAATAAATTATATAAAAGTAGACAAACATGTGTAATCCTCACTGTCCTCACTGTGCAGGCTGCTTTCTACAGAAAACATTTAATCTCATAATCAACGTTAACAAATTGTACATATTACATGCACCAATGGCAAAATCCACAAGGCATAATTGCAGAAACATTATAAATGATATTCCGATTAAATATGTGCTTATACATTCACCAGCCACTTTATTGGGCACACCTGTTCGACTGCTTGTTAGGACAAATATCTAACCATCTGGCAGCAGTTCAAAGAGTTTAGACATGGAGACATGGGCAAGACGGTCTCCTGAAGTTCAAACTGAGCAACAGAATAAGGAAGAAAGGTGATTTAAGTGAATTTGAACATAGCATTGTTGTTGGTGCCAGACGGGCTGGTCTGAGTATTTCCAAAATTGCTGATCTACTGTGATTTTCACACACAACCATCTCTAGGATTTATGGAGAATGGTCTGAAAAAGAAAAAAAAATATCCAGTGAGCGCAGTTCTCTGGGTGATGTCAGAGGTCAGAGGAGAATGGCCAGACTAGTTCAAGCTGATAAAAAGGCAACAGTAACTCAAATAACATCTTGTTACAACAGAGGTATGCCAAAGAGCATCTCTGAATGCACAACACATCAAGCCTTGAAGCAGATGTGCTACATCAGCAGAAGATCACACTGGGTGCCACAACTTTCAGGAAACTGAGGCTACAATTGCATGGGCTTAATAGGAGAATAAAAAAAGCATTGCCGGGTCTGATGAATCTCAGTTTCTGCTGTTATATTTGGATGGTAGGATCAGAATGTGGCTTACTATATACTGTACAATATGGAAGCATGGATCAACCCTGCTGTGTATCCGTGGTTCAGGCTGCTGCTGGGGACGGTGTAATGATGTGGGGGAGATTTTCTTAGCACACTTCACAGCAATTAGTACGAATTGAGCATAATTTAAATGCTCCAGCCTACTTGAGTATTGTTGCTGATCATGTCCATCCCTTTATGGCCACACGCTAACAAATCTAAAATCATCTCAAAATGGTTTCTTGAACATGACAATGAGTTCACTGTATTCAAACGGCCTCCACAGCCATCAGATCTCAATTCAATGGAGAATTTTTGGATGCGGTGGAACGGGAGAGTGTGCAGCTGACAAATCTACAGCAATGGCTTGATGCCATCATTTCAATATGGGGTCCATCCCAGTACTAGCAATGGTGTACCTAATCAAGTGGCCAGGGAATGTAGGCCACTGCTTTGCAAACACGGTCAAGCATAATTTGCGTACAATTTCTAAGCAGATTCCTAAAGATGATTGTTTATGTTTATTTCCTTCAAAGAATCCAGCTGTTTCTTTTTGCTGCTGTTTAACATCCAAAGTTGTCTGATCTGCTCTGGGTTGCTTATTGATCATGTTGCGGATAATGCTGAATGCCAAGAAAAGAGTTCCAGAAGTGTGTATGAGAAGATAAAGAGGAGAGAGAGAATAATTTTACTGATGTCATGAGCCTCCCTAATCCTAAACAGCAGCATAAACTTTTTACATGAAACAATATCAATATTTCCTGAACTCTGGTGAGAGGGATATGATCTCCCTCTCTCTCATGTGATTGTGTGGGTTTAATCCACATTACTGAGTGGAGCCGCATGGATTTTTATGGAGCCAGGGAGGGCTGTGTATTGACCTGTGGCTGACATCCACTTTTCTACCTTCATAACCTAGAATGAGACATTGACACGTGGTTATAATGACTCGATTCAATTTAACGCCTTCTCTGCAAACACATTGATTTGTTTTACAGCTCGGCAAAACAATTATATTAATATGTGAGGCATAATTAGTTTACAAGATGCTAAATTACTGACAGATTAATAGCGAAACACTGCAGTTCATATGCTGGAGCATAATAGCCAGAAAGGAAATTAATATGGATTCAAATGCCCCTCAGAGAGTCGTACATGCACACAGTACAGAGAGAGAGAGAGAGAGGAGTGAAACATGGCTAATCGTAGTGTTTAGGCAGGCATTGATAGAAAAAAATGCATCGTGCCACGATGAATACAGTAAAGGAAAATAAATGAGATGTGGAAAACCGTAATGAGATCAACATATTCATGTGTAGAGGAAAAAAAAAACATCCAAAGTGATGGACAGGAATCCAGACAGGGGGTCATATTGGAATAGAGTCGTGCTGGAAAATTTATCACAATTATTATTATTATTATTATTATTATAGATGAAATTCATTCATAAGATGTCCAAATAGAGGTATCCTACTCTTATTATAACTTTAAGGAATTAAAAAGCCTGTTCAAGTCAAACCAGGACTTTTTCATGAATGAAGCTATAAAACCAATTGACATCTACAGAAGGATTCAAGCACAATGTGGTCATGAGATGCTTAGCTGCAGTAAAACTTTGAATTGAACTTAATTAATCAGAAACTTTATTGTATCAACTGTAATGACATCTAGATGGCACCAGGATGAAACCTTGAGAGGAACCAGACTGAAAAAATAAATCTCTTTAAAAGTGCAATTGTATACCATGAAATGTGATTTAGCTGATATATCGTCCACCTGTTATGATTTAACTTCAGACTACGAACTACTACGAACTAAGTATCTGTTATACCAAATAAAATATAATATAATCACTATTGGCTATGAATTATCAAGACTTGTCAAGAACTGTTATGATTTCTCAAGCATTAAAGGACAATTTGTATAATTTTGGTGCTCAACAATAGACAAACTTTCTTTTGGCTGCTTCCATCAAGGGGTCGCCATAGAGGACCATCCAATCCACACACATCCAAACCACTTGGCACAGGTTTTATGCTAGATGCCCTCCCCGACACCTCTTCCAATTTTCTAACCACGGTTTGGACTGGCACGGTATTCAGTCGCTGGATATTACGGGGCATGGCAACCCACCAACGGCAATGCTTGAACCCAGATCCTCAGATCCTCATCCTCTAGATGACCAATCTAGAGCCTTAGCCACCAGCGTTGGGTGTAACGCGTTACAAAGTAGAGTACTTGGATTACTTTTTTGATGTACAGTAACGAGTAATCTAACGCGTTAGGTCTGCCATTTAAGTACTCAGTTTTAAGTACTCAGTTATATTTTCATATATGTAATCCATGAGCCAGACAGCAGGCATTCCCAATCTGTTAGTGTATGTGTGTGTGAAAGTCATCCTACAAGCCCCGCCCCCGATAACCCGCCCCTTCTGTTATTCCTGCTGTTATACCCCTATCTCACCTACAGTATGCGGTTTGACTATGCGAGGACCGACACGCGGAAAGATAGAAACCTAATCACAGCGCCAAAACTCTCGGTGAATCATGATGAATCGTAGGTGAGATAGTGGTATTAGTAGTTAACAGATTATGGGCCAAACCTCGCTGAGTGATGATGGTAGAATAATTATAAAGGACTTGACTAAAACAATAAGCATGAGAAATCACAAAGGAGGTTTCATTTTCTGCAATGGAAAAGTCCTCGAACTAGTTACTTTTATCAGAAAGTAATGCTTTAATGTAACTGATTACTTTATAAAGACTGTAATTTTGTAATGTAATTTGTTACTTTAAAAAGTAATGTCCCCCAACACTGTTAGCCACTTTAGCCAATTTAGCATATTTTTTGACTGTATGATACTTTATCAACCTCAGGTTTAAGAAAAACTGAGGTACAAAACAAACCAGTACAATTCCCTTCTCGGGGGGACAAAATATTATACGATGCTCTTGAATAAAAAAAAATCTCTAACCCTTAAGACTTTTGTTCTTTTTTTCTTCATGTATCCGCAGTTAATTTTTGCTAGCTACATAATGGATGGAAGGGATAAGTTCATTAGCTTGTGACAATATCTGACCAATATACAGTTTATGTGATAAAATTCTACAAATTCTTGACTAACATCTACTGTATCTACAAATAGCTATAATTTCCAGGTTGGTTATGTAGCTAAACATGTAATATTTACAAGCTAGCTCATCTGATTTTCTAGGAGCTATACAGAGCCGCTATGAAGCTAATGCTACATACTACTGTAAGTAATACCATAAAATAAATAAATAAAATTACTCATTTTTTATCATTTTGCAGTAGAAACCTAAATAATCAATTATGTAATTAGATCATGCTAGCTAGTTTGGTACTAACTATTTGGTTGATAGCACTTAGCAACAAGTAAAGTATTATTTGTTGCTATGCATTTGAAGTAAGTATAACTTATTTGATAACAATCATTTCAATATTGCTAATAGTTTTTATTAAAAGCTACCTGGGAGACATTTCGATTGGAGTTCTCTTTTTAGAAACAATATGTTAATTATTGATGCTGGATTTAACAATGATTCAGTCTCAATTGCCGCGTGAATACTAACATGACTCACACTTGAAACTGTATGATTTTTACTAAACATCAGATATTTGCATGTACTGTAATATTCTACTCAATCCTTATATTTTTATTTTGTGATTTTTTTATGTAGGAAATTTTATTCTTTCATTCACAGATTGTTTTATTTTGATTATTTCTTTTCAAAATTATTCTATTGTCCAGGAGAATCAGACCTTTCTGACCTTCAGTGTCCTGATCGATTCCTCCTCCATGCTCTCTCTAATGAACAGGTCGAGCCACCATCGAGTTCCCGGCGCTCAGAGGCACGCAGTCTCTGCACATGTCCAGGGCTCAGTTTACAACTGATATAAATCAATTTGCACTTATTGAAACAATATGTGTGTGTTAATGCTGACGAGGGAATCGGTTGAAGCTCCAGAGACAGAGACGCTTCAATAGACGATGATCAAAGTCGCCCAATCTATGCTGTGGCAGCTCGTAGTAAGCAGAAAGCATGGAAAGATGAAGAAAGGTCAATCATTCTTTGATTTTTTTTTTCTTTTTTTATCTGTGTGTGTTCCAAAGAGAGGATGTACTGTATGGCTCCATAAGTGATGACTGACAGCTCTTTTTGGTTAATGATGGAGCTATGCTCAAAAATTTGTCATTTTACTTTAACTACAGGTTAATACAAGTTCTTTAATAAGTTTATTCCACCATATCGCTTCAAAGTCAGAAGTATTTACCTTTATATTCAATTTATCCTGTATTTTCTAAAAATATACTGGTGTTTGATGTTCTGTAACAGCTAAGATTTTTTTCATTATTATTCTATATATTTTTCATATAAATAAATGCATATTATATAAATTATTTACATTCAAACATGAGTATGTTTTTGTTTTGTATGTGTGTGTAAAACCATAATAAAAAATATCAGCTTAGTATTAGGCAAATATGACCTAAGACAATGACTTGAGTAACTTTTTTCACCATTATTTATTTAACAAACATGAAGCCAAATGAAAAAAATAAATAAATGTGGGCCTAATACTAAGACCCACTGGAATCAAATTTTATGATTTTCTGTAATTTGTTATTTTCTGCAATGAAATTGCTGTAAAAATAATCAATATTTATTATGAAGTCCTTTAATCTTTAAAACCTGCTGGAGTCAAAAAGACGGCTGCAGTACTTTGGTGTCACTTCCTCAATCCATGCCTGTTTGATCGCCTGCTGAAGATCATATACAGAAATTTTCCATGGAAGATCACAATTCACTTGACAATTCCCAATTTTTAGCTATTTTTTGTGCAGCCCAGGTTCAGAAAGTAAACGTCCTGCCAGATATTTGTTCCATCTATTAACTAAACCAACTGATTCCAATTAGTGCAACTCTTCAGCTAGTTGTTGTCTGAATACTTTTGGCCATTGCTGTATAGTGCACATGAATGCATTCACTACTCTCAGCTTTAATTAAATAAATTAAATCTGTGTTGATCCTCTCCGTGAGCAGGTGCTTCACTCATCTGCATAATCATAATAATAATAAAAACCAAACGAATAATGAACAGGTGTGTGTGTGTGTGTGTGTGTGTGTGTGTGTGCTTAACAGGTAACATCATTAATAATGTATATTATCTCCTAGAACACCTTCTTCCCTCACCGTCACCTAGTCAACTATTTAATGCAATCCACACAAATGCCTGCACTTTATTTAGCAAAGGTGTGATTATGCTAACATGGCTGAGAACAACAACACTTTCTCATTAATAATATGGGGCTGCAGTAGTCTGAAAAGTGAATTCATTTCCTGGAGGTTTAGTGCGTAACATTTAATTATAGACAAACATCACAAGAAACCGGCACCTTGATGTTTTGCATTAATTTCTGACTTTGATTTACAGTGAGAAGAATTTTATCCAAAGAGCATGACTACAAATGGAATGAGAGCAATGCATCTCTGAAAGTGGATAAAGCTGCTAGGTTAGACGTCACGTGACTGAAATCACTCTCACTCATTCATCGTCTATACTGATTTATCCTGTGTACAGGGTCACAGCGGGGCTGGAGCCTGTCCCAGAATACTGGCACAAGGTGGAGAAGAAGTGCACAAGGCGGAGTATACCATGGACGGGGTGCCAATCCATCGCAGGGCACACACACATACACACACTACAGGCAATTTATGAACGCCAATTAGCCTAATCTGCAAATGTCAAACAGAGTAGAACTCCATGCACACAGAGGCGGGAATCGAACCTGGCTGGGAATCAAATCCAGACCCTGCATGTGTAAGACGACAGTCATAACCACTACACCTCCGTGCCTCCTGTAACACCAATGTTTATTGTATGATCTGTTTCACCGTTATATATCTTACAGGTTTTGAAGTATATACAGTAAAACTACTACAATTCTCTAATAAACATTGAAATTCTATGTAATTTGTGTTATTGATTGTTTAAATTTCACATCTAATACAGCAAAGCAACAGTCTTTATCTTTAACCTGCCAGTTCTCTCCACTCTCCAATCCAGTAGATGGCAGTAATGCATGAACTCATAGTTGAAGTCGAAAGCTAAAGATTTAATACTCTTGCAAAATGCAAGTATTTGTGAACGATGAAAGCGCTTTATAACATTTACTGAAATAATTTAAAAAGTCTGAATCAAAAAGTATTCGAAAACATAACTAAATCAACTAACACAACATCGATCAACTTGCACAGCTCTGTTGAGCATCAAAATTCCAATTCATAAGCTGTTTCCAATAAAATGGTGT
This sequence comes from Clarias laeviceps, assembly GCA_030014305.1. Classification (NCBI taxonomy): domain Eukaryota; kingdom Metazoa; phylum Chordata; class Actinopteri; order Siluriformes; family Clariidae; genus Clarias; species Clarias laeviceps. The sequence goes on along the minus strand of JAQMYJ010000023.1, from coordinate 4,327,676 downwards.
TTGTGAAATTGTTGTATAAAAGCAATATCACACTGGAGGTCGTGCTGTTGTACTGAATATCAGCTCATGCCTATGGCCGCTTCACAGCCTTGCTGATATTCAGCACAACAGCACTCCCTCTCCTGTGATATTGCTTAACATACAATATAAAGCATTCTTGCATTTGGGAAGCTTTGTGTTTAAATAAAACAAAGCTCTGCATGTTTTTTTTTATATTTTCAGAGGATTTTGTTGTTTGCAGAGTCAGAGTGTATCTAATGTCATATTTTTCTGTGGCCAGACAGGAAGCAACACATTTTAGACAATAATTAAGGATAATTAGGAAGACATTTTGCTTCGGGCTACACGGCCCTGAACTGGGAAGAAGAAAAAAAAGCTGTTGAACACCTTTTAAAATAATATTTTTACTCCAAAGTGAATTAGCTCATGTTTTTGATTGTTTGATTTTTTGTTGTTGTTGTTGTTGTTGTTGTTATTGTTCATAAGTTGTTATTGTGGAAATTCATAATCCCTGTCTTGTTTGTCTGCTTCGAGTACTTTTTTAAAAGTTTTTATAAGTTTGATAAAAAATAAAAAAATAAATATAAATATATAATGAAAATGAAAATCAGTCCTTACTGAACCCCTCTGTGTAAATTTAGGAAAGGACACCATCCTCAAGCTGATAGTCATCCTGGGGTTTCTTTTCCTCACTGTCATTAATGAACATTGATTGACGCAGGTGCTGATTATGACATGGCTTACATGTATTTGGGTTTATTAATTTTAAGAAGAATCAATCTTAAATAATATTAATCAATATTTTAACATGATAACTAATCAGTACAAGGAACCCTTGTTATTCATATCTTCAGCACTTTATGCTGCTCAGGATGGATCTGAAAAACACTGGCTGGCCCTGATGTTGGAACAGAGTACATACACCCTGAATAGACCACACACACACACACACACACACACACACATACAGAATGTTTTTGGAGGCGGGATAAAACTGGAGGACTCAAAGCGAACCCACACAAGGAGAATACACAACACTGCCTAAAGTTAGTGTCACACTAAGTTTAAATCCTTCTGTATTTCTTACATATACTAACCAAAAATGTTGATTCTTTTTTTTCCTGATTATATTTATTTTCACTTTTCAGATATGGGATTTGAGAACTTCCACTGTACACAGGTGGACTCATTCCTGAGAATAATCTGATCCAAACAGCAATGTCCAATCACTTCCCTGTGCACCGAAATACTTGTGTTCCATTATGACTTTCCTGTTCATATTCCTCTCATTCAGACGTAACTAAACGAATTTGGATAGATCCGCCAATTTCCACGTTCTTCACCCTGGACAAAATTACAGCTTTAGCCTTCTCCTAGCTCGTATTTGCCGCGTAACCACGGCAACGTCATTACGTTTGTATTTTCAATCATTAATCATTCTCACTTTTAATATTTCCTCCGGCGCTCGTCGTTTCCGCGTGTCCCTATAATTGTCTTCCTCCAGGGCAGAGTTTGGAATTGCTTTCGTACCTGTCCATAGTGTTAGTGTGTTTACTCAGCTGCAGCGGCTCTGCTGTCCTCTCTTAGCCTGAAACATCAGCTCTCAAATATTTCATTTCCCAAGTAAAACACACACACACACACACACACACACACACACACACACACACACTCACATGCACATCTGTATTACTGTCTTTATGTGTATTTACATAGTTACATTTAATGCTACTCCTACAGTCAGGCCAAATTGTCATATATTTCTGTCATGAAATGGTCCACACAAAGAATTAAACACACACACACACACACACACACACACACACAGGGTGATGAATGTGCAATCAGGCTGATTAACTCATTATTATAGGGCAGGGGATTCTCAGTAGGAAATGGGGGGCGAGACTTGTAGATGACTGTTTATGTCCCTCCATCCTCCTCACAGCTGGAGAGAGAGAGAGAGAGAATAAACTACAAAATATACACTATACTGTTGTACGTGTACTACACTACATAACCCCTGTGTTCTGTTCAGTACTGATCATGAGTTCATGGGTCATTTTGACTTTTGGCATCTACTTTTAGAAAAGTAATTCACAAAAACTGAAAACCACCACAATTTTTAATGTTCAGGTCAAAATGTACAGAACATAACTCAGAACTCAGAAAGGGATTATGGACTGTACTAAATGTTCCACAGAAGTACTCATCGGTAACAAGACAAAATAACCTACAATGTTTTAGGTGGGTAAAAGAAATGATATTGTAAGGAAACATACTATTTATTTTTATTTCCCCAAATGAAACTGTAGCTGTGTTTTCTTCAATTGAACTAAAATCATCCTGATAAGAGATTCCTTAACTGTTTACATGAACACTGATCTGATAAAATATTTTTTATTATTATTTTTGGACATTTTTTTTTAAGTGCTTGTGCTTGCTGAAAAGTGTTTTCATCACCCTTCCATCTAGGAACCTCTGTAGTCCAACTAGGGACCATGGAGGCCAATGGTGACACATTGTATTTATTCCCATTTTTATGACTGTGATATGACCTCTGGTCAACATTCACACAGTCCAAGCAATTTGGGAACACCAATTAGCATGTCTTTGGAAACCGGAGAAAACCCAAAAAGCATGGGGAGATCATGCAAACTCCATGCACACAGACCCCGAGGCGGGAATCAAACCTGGATCCTCGAGGTGCAAGGCGACAGTGCTAACCACTACGCCACTGTGCCGCCTGTAATGTGCTTCATCTACCTGAAATATAAGAGAAGATGTTTTTCTCCAACTTTAAGGTTTATTTAGGCTTCTAACATTTTTCCGCTAAGTACCACCTTTTGTTTTATGATCGGTTACTAGAATTCAGTCTCATCTATGATTGGTTGGTGTTTTGCTATGCGAGAAATGCGAGACAATGAATGATCCTTCCTCAGCCAGAGACCCAGTGAATAAAAACCCTAAGTAAAGACCGGTGGAACAGAGAATATTCTCACAAATGTAATAATCTGATGTTACCCCTACATGGAGCAAAAACGCAGAGAAAGCTTTTGTTTACTCCAACAAGAAAGACATGATCAAATTAAGTGCTTAAATGTCTAATATTTACCTATTGAATGTATTATCAAAGTTTTACTCCATAACTAAAAGAAAAAGTAGATTGAATAAAGTTTTGTTGGTTAGGGTTAACATGGTACAGCGCTTTAAAATTCACTTCAGTCCTGTTTTTTCAACAATCAACTTATGAAATAATCCCAGTAAAAATATTCAGTTTAGATTTTCTAATTAATATCTATTGATTAAGGTTTTTGTTTACATTGAACAACTTATTAGTAGCTTATTTTAACGTAGATTATTAAATCTGCCACATAACTGTTCTTCTACGCAACATTTTGATTTCACTTATGGTGCAGGTTAAACTTCAGGCAGATATCTAAGTACTGCAAAGGTTTCAATAAAGTTCGCCCAATTGTCGATTTTAGACGTGCACACAGTTTGATACACGTGCAGTACGCTGTTAATCATCTTTATACTCAACATTTTGATTTTATTTATGGTGCAGGTTTAACTTCAGGCAAAAAAATTAAATAAAATTCTGTCCAGGCGGTTTTGTGTAATGTTGTGAAAAAAAAAAAACATACAGATAGACCTGTTTCTCGTTCCCTGATGTATGAAATGTTAAGATATAATTGAAAAACCTGTTCTGAGTTCTGACCAATGTACAGACAAAACCTTTTCTTTTATATATACAAATATAAAAATATATATATAAAAATAAATTTTCTCTTCATGGAAGATCATTCTGCAACACTTTTTTTATTTTATAAACTTTTTTTCTTAATTGTGAATTAATATCACACAACCTCTACATTTACAGTTTTCCTCAGTTGTCCTTATAATGAGTGAGCCGTTAGAAACACTGCTTCTTAATGTTGGTTCACTAGGTCAGTGAATGAAGCTTCTATCAGTATCAGAATGGAAAACCAAGGTGGAAGCAAGTGGAGGTGGAAGTTTATTTAAATCAAAGTAGAAACAAAACAACACAGACATGAAAACACTTTGTTCCAAAAGTAGCATGATGTTTGACCAGCTTATCAGTGGCAGCTGGTGAAAAAAAAATGAAACTCGCCTGTAAATAGCCATAAGAAGTGCTGGATCACTTGACTGCTGCCTAATTAGAAGATCAGGTCGATCTGGTCCAAGCTCTTTAACTTTTTTTCTTTCTTTGTCCGATCACCTTGCGAAGGGGTATTTCAGCAAAGAAATCAAAGAATTTTCTCTCATCTTTAGCTGCTTCCATGTCAGTCACTATTCAATACATTAACTAACAATCTGCTGACTATTAATAAGACTCGTTGAGAATGGTCCAATCACATGAGCCCAAATATTTAAAAACAATATTGATTCACTAAGAACAAA
>JAQMYJ010000023.1:4250734-4263207 GCA_030014305.1 Clarias laeviceps | reverse complement strand
AGTTTTGAAATCCCCAGTATTGTTGTAGAATGTAGAAAATAAATCACTAAACAAAAACAAAGAAATTTGCAAGTAACTTTTGAACGGTAGTGTGTATATACTTGAAAATAATTCTTTTGTGCACTTCAAGGGTTGAATGATCCCTACGAGAGACCTGCAATTAATGAGGAAGTGCTTCAGGTGGTATTATATACACTGCCCTGCCCAAAACAATCCCTACATCAAGCAACGACAACAACTAATGAGATAGATGCTGAAATTAACAGAACTGGGTAAATACTGTCCAACACATGTTAGTGAAAGTAAGAGAATTTCCACACACATACACAATGTGATGAGAACTCAAAGGATTGAAATAATACAGCTATGTGTCCATAAGAAAAACACTTGTTAGTCAGACTCATCAGAATAAAGGCTTCAGCTCATTAAGAGTATAAAGATTGGACTTTGGAGCAATAAAAATGTCATGTGATCTGATGAGTCCAGACTGACCCTATTCCAGAGTGATGGGCGTGTCAGGGTAAGAAGGGAAGTGCATGGAGCGATGCTCCCATCATGCATAGTGTGCACTGTACAAGCCTCTGGAGACAGTGTTATGATCTGTGGTTGATCAGTTACTCAGGTCGAGACTCAGCAATGTTATGTGGTAATAAAATGAAGTCAGCTGACCACCCGAATGTACTGAATGACCAGGTTATCATACTGTATCTATGGAGATTTTAATTTCCTGATGGCACGGATATGATCCAGGACTCAGATTGTACAGTATATTTTACATGAAATGCTCTGACCTAAAGTTATTAAGATCACTGTTCATTAGCTTGTAGATCATTTTTACTTATCACAGCTACAAACAAATGATAAATAAATAAATATAAATTTCCATTAAAATTTGGATTTCCAATTAAATGTAACATTTTCCCCACCCTTTCTCTATTCAGTACAAGTAAAGTGTTGATTATTCTTGTCCGTAGGAATCACAGATACAACAATTATACATTGTTTCTTCTTCTTCTTCGACATTTATTGAACAAGTTATTTCCTAAGGATTGACCTTTAGCAATGTTATGATTGCTCCTTTAAGCTACAGTCAGAACATTTAGACTTGTTCTGTTTCAAACTATTGGTTTATCCTGGTGAAGAAAACTCTTTGAGGATAAAGACAGACTGAAAGAGCATCCATTGTTGAATGAAGTTTTGTTTGAAGTGTGTATGTTCACGTGTGTGTGAGTTCAGGACATGAATCTCTTTGATCCCATGTGTGTATTGTTTTGGGCCAATCCAGGCCCCTGCTACAGCATGGCCCCCAGCAGATGGGCCTTTTGTTGGTATGAAATAAAAATCCAATGAAAATGGTAATTATATAAAAAAGCGCCACATCGTCGAAAGCCTCTACAGAGGGGTGCTGCGTTCTGGCGCTGAGCCAGAGAATGACAAAATACTTCTGCCTTTTCATCTCCGGAGGACTGGGCTTCATTGTCCCTCTCTCACACAATACAAATCATAACTGTGAGTAAGACGTTAGAAGAATGCTGAACAAATTATTGCACTCTGCCCCTACGGCTGGCTTGGATCGTTGCCTAAGAGATTCGAAGAGAGAAAGAGAGAGGGAAAGTATAAGACCAAACATATGTCTGTGAGTCTAAACTCAACATGAGAATTAATATAGCAGAACAAATTATTGTGGGAAAGTTCAACCTCGCCAGAGAAGAGCTGCTAGTGAATGTCATTGTGTGTTACATTCCACACAGTCTGGAGTGTGATACATGGTTAATGACCCAATCTGGGATGTATGAGTGTCTCCATAGTTTCGAACTTTATTTTTCTCATGCCTGAGCCATACTTGTCATTTTGGTATTAAACGTTTTTCCATCCTAAACATTTATAGCTTTTTCGATCCTAAACATTTATAGCTTTTCCTCCACCAAGCAGATACATGATGTATTAATACAAATGTCAATGAATTTAATATTATAAAGAAAAAAGATGTGTGCATGATGTTAGAGAAAACTAATAAATGCTGGTATGCCAACATGCTTAATATTACTCATACAACCCTTATGTTTATTATTTTTCAACAGCAACGCATTCTTTCATTCATTTTACACCTCAGCAATTTTCCAACTGTTTCTTCCATCCATCCATCCATCCATCCATCCAGTGTCTATTCCACTTATCCCATTTAGGGTTGGAAGGGGCCTGGAGCCTAGCACAAGGTGGGATACACCCACATGGCACAGTCACACAAACACACACTCACACACCCAGTCACACAGTATGGGTGGTTTGAAAATGTCAATCAGCATACATCTGTAGAAATATGCTGTATTTCTGGTCAGTATCCACCATAATCCATACCGATTATATAGAAATAATGAAAAGTCAGCAAATTCTGATCAACCAGCATAAAAATGTCAACAGTGCAGTGGTATAATAGCATGTTTCATTATGTTGAAAGATGACTCCCGCGCCCCCCGCCCTATTTCTTCATATTAAATGTCATTCAATTAAATTAAATGGCATAGGTTAAATTAAAGTATTTGGCAACAGGCTGCAATGTGGCTAAAATAGAATTAAAAAATGAGTTTTTTATGTACCAACCTCAGCAGCAACCTCATTTCCCCTCTCGTCTGTTCCTAATCATCTGTCATCTGCACCTGTTTCTCACTGGTTCATGTCTTAAGTCATTTTTTTTATGCTTTAAAGATTCATAGGTCCATGTGTGGCTTAACAAACAAAAAACATTCCTGTGAAACAGCTCTGGTACAGGGACTGGACTGAAAATAAGAGATGAAAAAGTCTTTCAGGAAGCCTGGAGAACTATTCTTCAATACTACTGTACATAAAAAATATATGAAAGTCTGGCTCTATGGAAGCAAAATATGAAGAAAAGAGGGGTGGGTCAAGACTTTTGCACAGTACTGTATTAAAGTAAAATATTTGCATAAAAGAAAAAATAAAGTTATAAGTAATGGGATTAGTACATTTCCTTACTTTCAATGAAATAGAATTTAACTTGTCATGTCAACGCAATTTGTACACACAAACTCCATTTCCCAGAATCCTTAGCTACAAGGCCTCGCAGCTTGCCATGTCACGTGACCTATTACCTTCCTCGTCGCATGTCTAATCATACACACCTGTTTCTAATCACTGGTTTGCTACATATAGACAAGACAAAGCTCATAATTAATTGATCAGACTAAGAGTTTACCTTTGACTTTATATGATTCTGGTTTAGATTTGTTTTTCTTATAGGTTATGTTTAAGATTTTTCTTGCCACAGTTCTGTTTATAAATTATTCCAATCTAAAACAAAGAAAAACAACAATAAACAAAGTTGAGGTTTGAAAGAAGGTAAAATCAAAATGAATGAATAAAGAAGAAATTACAAATAAAAGAAATAATCAGGAGATTTTCCAGCTAATCTCCAACCAATATATGTATAGCATATTTGACTCGCACAAATCCTGATTTTAATTATTAGAACAATACCTTCTGACTCTAATCTATTTTAAAGTGGAAGACTAAGGACCGTTGTAAATCTCGGGCAATCAGTGATCCATCACCATAGCATTTTCATACATTTCATCAACCTTACACACTGTTTCTAAGCCAACGATGAACATTTTTCAAACATTCAAACTCTCAAATAAGTTTTGCATTCACATTAATGATCACAAAGGCTGAATCTTTCTCTCTCAGGTGTGTTTACATGTGATTTCTGCCTGCATGACCTTAAATATGAGAAGACAATAAACCTCTATGACACAATGCCGCGCCATTGGCGTTCAACAAAAGCAATACATTTTTAAAAAGGTGCAAGTATGAACAAGTTTATGAGGTTTCAGGTTTCATTGTCTTTAAATGTCCTCTATTGTTGGTGAACGTAAGAGCCGGTGTGTAACTCTGCTCGTAACATGCGCTTGTTGCTAACTTGTTAGAAATGCCACATTCTGCACACTGAATACGGACGGCTGACCGTTGAAAGAGTCAGCGTGTCATCCTATACCAATGCCTCTTTATCACCTGCTATAATTTTTCCCTCCTTCTCTCTGTTCTTTTCATTTAATGTCATCGCTATGGGAACCGACAGCACCCTGGAAATCATTTTCAAAACAGTGGTATTTGTTGAAGGGGGGTGTAGTGGAGGGGTTTGATCAGGGATTGAAATATGTCTTTGGCACAGACTCTTGCACGGAGCTGACGCATTAATAAGCGGAGCTCCAAGAAGAGGCAAGGGGGCCCCACCAACCGTAGCCTTTTGTGGGAGTTTGCTTGTCATAAAAGTGCCCCTTTATTGGTTCTTTTATCACATGCTGCCATGCCATGACACACATAGACACGCATGCACACACACACACACACACACAAACACTCCCATGCTTGAGGTGGATAGGTTTCATTTCAGCTGAGCTATGAAGGGGTGGGAATCGGGCAGTAAGAGAGATGGAAGGAACGAATTGAGGGAGATCAAGTTAAGAGATTTGGCTAGCACGTTAGACTAGTGGTAGATATTATATCATTATTCAACTTTGGTAGAAGAACTGGCTAAAAGTTTTACAGCAAAGCAAATCTCTTTTTTATTACAACTTAAATGATCAGATTTGATCTTGTGGATGCCAGAAAGCAAGTGTGAATCTTAAACTGTTGGTCCTCTGTTTTTATGCTTGTCCTACACTTCTCAAACCATTTATGCATCATTCTATTGCTATCCATATTCTTTGATGATGATGAGTATATTTATTCAAAATATCATATTTTACTTATTAAGTGAAAGCATATTATAATATCACACAAACATTATAACTAAGCATGGAAATGTTCATAATTTACAGTAGACCATTTGTGCCATGTACGTCTACTTTTGGCAGTTGAGGGTTTCTTGGTTGCAAAATAATGTATAATACCTATAGTTAACAACAATTTTTTTTGTAGTTTATTCCAAAAGTTTAAATACTAAAAATCTATTTTTTAATAGATATATTTACATTATTAAATGAGGCAATCTCACTCACTCATCATCTATACCACTTTATCCTGTATTCAGGGTCGTGGGGACCTGGAGCCTATCCCAGGAGACTTAGGGCACGAGGCGGGGTACTCCCTGGTCAGGGTGCCAATCCATCGCAGGGCACACACACTCACACACTCATTCACACACTACGGGTAATTTGGGAACGCCACTTAGCATAAACTGCATGTCTTTGGACTGTGGGAGGAAACCGAAGTACCCGGAGGAAACCCACCAAGCACAGGGAGGACATGCAAACTCCATGCACACAGAGACGAGAATCGAGCCTGGCCAGGAATCGAACCCGGACCCTGGAGGTGCAAGGCGACAGTGCTATGAGGCAATCTATCAATTTATTAATGCCCACAAAAGTTTTGTCAACTAACGAACATAACTCTGTTGTGTAACTCAAAAATTATTTGTCCCAGTGCTAAGTGACGGACATCAAATGATCTCATTCTTCTCTGTTGCACACATATTAAACAAACTGTGATAACTGTTCTCACATTTTTTAAATACTTTCTCCCTCATTCTCTACACCACTTATCCTTGGCCTGGAGCCTATGCCAGGAGACCCAGGGCACGAGTTGGGGCACACCCTGGACAGGGTGCCAGTCCATCACAGGGCACACACTACACACTACAGCAATTGGGAAACTTGGACTGTAGGAGGAAACCTAGATCGCCTGAAGGTACGGGGAGAACATACAAACTCCACGCTGCAGAATAGAGGTCGGATTTGAACCCCTGACCTGAAGGTGGGAGGCCACTTTGCTTAAAAAGAAGAGATATAGGGCTTGTATGGGAATTTACTAACTTGAACCTCCTATTAAGAAAAAAAACTAGATTGTTTTGTAATATATATATTTTTTACTTATGTGAAATATACCCAAAAATTTAAAATGATTTTTATGTACCCTGTTTCTATGCTAATGACTTTGTCACTTGGTCACAAATCTATAAAGCACAGGTGTACTTACCTAAAAAAATTAAAGACAATCCAGCATTAAACCAGTGCTCAATCATTAATGTGTCATACCATCACTGCATCTCAAGCAATCTGGTGGGACAGCAGAATGCACAACCTTGTATTGATATTTTAACATTCAGAATCTGTACAATATCCAGCGTGCATCACTTCAATGTGGTATCCTTAGTCACTATAGTTGGGGCCAGTAGGTATTGGGAAAACTGGCCAAAATGGTCACATATATATTATTTTTCAAAACAATCTAATACCAGGGAACTCTGGTTTAATTAGTCATGATGTGATTTTATCTCTCACTGTTAATTGTAGTGGTAGCATTTACTCAAATTTATATCCTTGTTCCATTTACAGTACATCAAACATCCAATAACACCTAGCCAAAACAAGTACAAATATCATCCCCCTGATCTCTGCACCAATCTGAACATGGAACTATGCCATGATTTGTATAAGTTATACCAGTACCATATGCTATGTTATCTTATTAGAACACACACCACTAAGTAATTAGCATAAAACAGCTACACTTATCACTCAAAGTGACCAGATCCGTTTGGCATTTTATATTCATGTATTTCCATACATATAGTTTGTGGATTGTCTTGTATGCTGATGACCTGTTGAAAATTTGTAAAAACTGTAATTTGTCTTTTCTTGATTGCATATCATTGTTGCAAACATTGATGGATATACACCACTCATAAACTAACAAAAAACTGGCCAACATGTCCTTTCCCAATACAACCCAAGCCCAAGATATGACTTTGCATGCTTTGTATGTCTATGTTCACATTACCAGCCTGAACTGTTACAGATTTTAAGAAATCCCAAGCAAATTTTCGCAAAAATGTCATCCATTGTTTGAAATGATCTTGAAATTGAGTGATCCCACAAATACAGTATGATTTGTCTTTACCCCGGATATGGATAGCAAATACAGATCGATGTGCATGCTGTTTCATAGTAACAAACACGTCCACATTCGAGTCCAATTAAAAGTCACTTGCAATTATGAAACTCAACTGTCATGACAGGGAGATCAAATCTGACCAAAAAAAAATTAATAAAAATTCTGATTTGGTTTGATTTTTGATCCCACATGAAAGAAATCATAAGACAAGTTATGACTCCTAATCTTTTCCGCACAACAAAGGTTTGACCAAAAGTGTGATCTTTGTTTGATAGTCAGTGTTTGACCCTGGATCCTCTCAAAGTTTCTCCTTTATGTGGATTCAGGAGTTTATCCTTGGCAGTGCTGTCTCTGGCTCATTCATTAAGGACCCGAAATCTCCATTAGGTGGTTACTTTATAGCTTTTTTGTGACAATATATATTGTGAAGTGCTAGACAAGTTGTACTCCAATTATGGTTCCCCCAAGCAATTACATATAGCAATTTATCTGTCAAAATGTACTTCCACCTCCAAGATGCATGATCAAAGTTTTCCCTCACTTTTAAAATCAGGAAATCTCTCTTTTAATTACAGATATATCTAGAGCTTAATTGAAAGTTTCAAAAGATAGAAATGGGGTTGGTGAAAGTGTTAGACATTCCAATTAATTTTGCATGGGATCAGGCTGTCCTGGCTGTGCAATATTTCATCCTACTATATATCTGTATATATAAATGAGATGACGATAAAAATTGACTTGAGTAGTTGTGTTGTACATGAATCAGATCTATGACCAGCTGCTTTGTGATGGTGGGCATCTGGACAGGGGCTGGTCATAAAAAGTCCAGCTGGGTTTTGTGGCTCAGGAGAAGCATGGCATCTGGGGGGCTTGTTTTCACCCTTCTGCGCCAATCGCTTCTGCTGCCGTCATTCGCTTCAGACCCACTTGTTAGAAGATCACCACTCCCTGTATACCAGGCTAGCACTAAATACTGAAAAATCACCTCTGGTTGATGCTGGAGAGCTGGACTTTTTCACAAGTGGGTGGATTAGTTTATTTTGTCTTCTCTCTAGTCTTCTTTGCCAGATATTTAAATAATGGACTATTCATCAGAAAGAGCATGGATTTTGTTTTGTTCATTTGTGCGTTTTCTTACTTTGGAGAGTTTGCTCATATATTTCCAGGCATAAATTAAACAGACCTCATGGTGCACGGTGTTCATTAGCTGCATCTGTTTCTGATGTTTATCTGTGTTTCATGTTTCACTGACCCAAGAACTTTGTAGCAGCTGGGAACCAAACCCCCTCACAGACCTCCATTTTTACCTTTCACCTCACTACACCTATATGTGACCCCTCTGACCTTTTAGGAAATGAGCCAAACTTGCCACTAGCCATATTGCCCTTTACCTTACAGTGATCGTGCAGTCCTTTATTCAAATGTGTTGGTTTTCACAATGAAGATTTGAAATGAGAGAACTGTTCCAGATCTCCTGAGTGTAATTCGTCACACTCCTTCATCTAGTTCTGTTTAAAAAAAAAAAAAAAACTATTAAAACAAAAATTTTCTTTGCTGATGGTTCAGATGTTTAAGTCTAACCTTAACCTTAACCCTTTCTTTTACAGAGTCCTAACTTCCAGAAAATATATATTTTTTTCATTTTCAATTAGAATTTTTTATATTCTGATTTTTTATTTACATTTTTCATATTTATATTTGCAGTGTATAAAACTGCAGAATCACACTGTTTTGCAATATTTGTTAACTGCAGTATTTTATCCGCTTTCTTTAATATCTCAGTTGTATAGTATTCCCTGAAGACATGTTCAAGTCAAATCAGGACTTGTGATGAAATTTCTGGTGAATGAAGGCGCAAAAGTGATTGACATTTACAGAAGACTTTAAGCAAAGTACTGTGATGAGCTGCACTGTAAAAGTAAAACATTTGAAGGCTGCAAACATTTTAACGAAGATCATACATGAATGACGATCCCAGTTGAGGGGGCTCTGAGCCCATTCTAGTTGTTCCCATGAACATTCACCAAGTGGAACACATGATCCTTGAAAATTTGTCAGATAACTTGGCACCAACTTGCGAAATCTTTCTATGTGAACTATACATACAATCATTCACCAACACCTCTTGCACAGTACAGGAACTCGGCAGGGAGTTATTGCCACATACAGTATAGTCTTGACCTCGCTCCAAGACATTTCTACATGTTTGTGTCATTAGAGGAGTTCCTGGGAGGCCAGAGGTCCAGATGTAAAGCAGGCAGCCAGATCATGGTTCTGGCGTACTGAGAAAACTTTCTACCTTGATGGGGTCCAAGCACTAGTGAAACACTGGGATAAGTGCATTAGTGTAGCAGACGATTATATAGAGAATAAAGGGAGTTTTAATTTCATAACTTCTTTTCAATCAAAAGTTCTGGTCCCATCTATTCTTTTACTCCTTTTTTTTATTTTAATGTATTCATTGTGCGATGACAGTAAATCTATTTATCTATCTATCAATCTGAAGGTTTAATAATTGTACATACATTATATATAATAATTACTTTGCTAACTTTATGCCTCTCGACACCATACTGTTTGGATCCACGGCTCTGAGGTCAAGACCAAGAACACTTATTTAATCCATTAGGAAAAAAAACTAATCCAATTTTCTCCAAAGCAGGATTATATAATGCTCCACTAATTGCATCAAAAGGATTTACTCTTATCTGCTTTAATAAAAAGGTAATGACACTAACACAAAACATATTGAAAACCTTTAGTGGGTCACAAATTTAGAGATGATTGCCTCGAGCAATATGCTTGTGTTGTACAGTATATAAATGTTTTGAAGCCAATCGTGTTTAAAAAGTAACATTTTAGATATATACAGTATTTAAGATATTAAAGATTTACCATTTAATTACCTAATATTATCATATAGATTTTCCAGCCAAACCAGCATAAAAGTATATTTGTCTTGATTAGAAATAACATACAATTAAGTATTAAACAGCTCAATAAACTCATGCATTTGTTCCTGATGGTAATAGACTCAGACTTCCGGACCGACTCTTCCAAGAAGTCCGTTCTTGTGGACTCCGTGTAATTGACATTTTAGTGGGTCCTTGTTCAAAAACAAGCCATAAAGGGCTTAGTAATTAACTCATGATTCAAGTCAGATGTGTTTAAAGGGAAAAAAAGGGTACAAGGGGGTCTCCAGGACAGAACATTAAAAAAACAAAACAAAATAAAACCGAAAAAAAAAAGCAATGTTGTTTATTCCCATATTTGCAAAAGCATCTGAAATATATGTACTTAATTAACCAATCAAGTAGCAGCAGTGCAATGTACAAAGTCATCCAGGTACAGTTCAAGTATATGTAGTAGATGTTCACATCAAACATCAGAATGAAAACAGATGTGATCTTCCTGTCCATGGCATGGTTGCTGGTGCCAGACAAGTGGATCTCAGTATTTTAAAAAGTGCTGAACCTCTGGGATTTTCACACGTCCCAGTTTACAAAAAAAGTGCTGCAAGAAACAAGAACATCCAACAAGCAACAGTTCTGCAAGATGAAATACCTTGTTGATGAGAAATATCATGAGATACTATACAGTACGACGTCCTTCTTGTTTTTTTTTATCCTATTTATTTATTTTCTTATTTCTCAGAATCCCGATGGGTGTGGCTTCTTCTAGGGACTCCACCCCTGTGCACAAGGCATACATCTTATGACATGGTTTTAGAAGATGATGAAAACGATGTAAATCTTCGTTCTTTCCAGATCTCGACCCAGTTGAACACCTAGGAGAGATTTTGTAGTAATGTGATAAAGAGCGACAGTCATCACCACCACCAGCTGTAGAAATATATATCTTAAGAACAGAAATATATATCTTAGAACAACTGCATGAGAACATCTCATGCAGGTGTTCATTACTCCATGAGATATTTTTCAGGAAAGTTTTGTCATAATCTCTCGACACCTTGCACATCTTATGGTGGTTTATTCTTTAATGTGTCATGTGTGCTCATATTCAGTTCCCCTTCAGTTCTTTCCATATCCCCTTAGGGAGTCTGTGCTAACCAGCTCAATTTATGAACTATGAATATATGTATGTGGTGTGTGTGTGTGTGTGTGTGTGTGTGTGTGTGTGTGTGTGTGTGTGTGTGTGTGTGTGTGTGTGTGGTGCAGCTGCTGGGGCCTGTCCAGCGAAGTCGATTAGGTGCAGATTAGATGATGAATGGTCGAGTCTGACACTATGGTGACGTCGTGTTAATTGGATTATTTACACACAATAGGTCCAGTGAACGGCCACCTAACATGCACTGAGGTTAGCGCACCGGGGGCATGGGCGGGTGGGGCGGATCTGTGCCCATGAATCAATAACATAAAGCAGAAATTGTCTAAAGATACCGTCTAACTATGACACACAACATGACAGACCTTATTGTTAAGTTAGGCTTATTCATTAAAAAGTAAAAAAAAAAAAAAAAAGATTTTAAGACAAGAACTACTTTTACTATGTTTGTACTTCTCAGTATTGGATTTCAGACTGCGAAAAAAAAAATAAACAAAAAATAATTAAATAAAAGTCTCTTCTCTGGCAAAACATGACAGAACTGAACGGTACTGAACAGGGCTGAACAGTTTTTCCACCAGCAGCACTTCAGCTTGGCATTACCAGCCCCAATTCCATTACTTATGATTCTCACCTGTAAATATTTTAATATAGACTGAATTTTTACATCAGACTGTGATGTAAGGTTCCACAAGGTTTGTCCTTCAGTTATGCTTTATATGTGACACCTTTATGAGTTTGATTTTGAAATTGCACAGAACCAGAGAGTTATAAAACCGTGATGTATTAAATTGGATAAAGATCCAAGATTGTGTTTTGGATATTAGAGGCTTTGCGATAGAATTGACAAAAAAAAAAAAAAAAGAATAATTAAAAGTATAAAATGTACTCAGACTGAATAAAGTACTCACAGTTTACATTTTGCTCTAACCATACTGTATATTGTGCTCATGGGAACTGTTGTTTGTTTGTTTGTTTGTTTGTTGCAAGAAATAATAATAATAATAATAATAATAATAATAATGTTTTAACTATCTGATTCTGCTGACAGTTCCTAAGGCTACCTCTGTATTTGGTCTGTCGTCTTTTCAGAACGCTGCTGCTAGAGACTGGAATGACCTGCAGAAAATGTTAAAATTGGATCTCATTCCTAAATCTGCTTTTCAGTCTCGGATCTCAACTTACTATAAAGACGTGTGTTGCTGTTATTTAGACTAACTGCTCTAACTCATTGCTGCTCCATTGTTTACATTGTTTATATGACATTTTATGATTTTATTTCATGATTTTTGTTTTGTTGTAATATGTATCTTATTTTCTTTTTGCTTTTATTAATTTATTTAATTTTTCTTTCGTAATTTTGTTTATACTGTATATATGCATCTTTCTTAAAATGCCTTATTTTTATTACTCCCCCTATTTCCCCCAAAAGGCTCCGCCTTTGCCAGGCCACAGTTGTAAATAAGAAACCTGTTCTTAATCTGTCTTGCCTGGTT
>JAQMYJ010000023.1:4208586-4222392 GCA_030014305.1 Clarias laeviceps | reverse complement strand
CAATGTAGAAAGAAATAAAAATCAGGAACCATCATGGAGTTAGAAAGTGACCCCAAACTTTTGAACGGTAGTGTACAATAACTAATCTATGTCCCTTTGCTTAGATTGGATCTGGATAAAGAAAAGTTTACTAAGTAATATGATTTAAGATAAATAGCCAAATAACAAACAGGAATTTTGTGATGTTGACTCCAACCTTGTTTGGTTTTAATTATGTTTTTTTTTTTTTTCCAAATTGTTGTTATTATTATTATTATTATTATTATTATTATTATTATTATTGTTGAATCTACTTTATTTTATTTTCAGGCACGATAGTGACGAGCCGTGGGATTTCCGGCAAGCAGGAAGATTGGTACCCATGCTGAGTGCTCTGTCATCCACCAAATCCCTGTAAGCCGGATGATGTGTGTATTTGTGTGTATGAGTGTCTGAAAGTGTTTTCCAACATTCTGTCATCTACATGTTAATGCATGAAAATGTAGTTAACGCAGAACTTTCAACACATCACGACTTCATTCGGCACAGCTGTGGCGCTTGATTCATCACTAACAGATGCTGTACATGTTCCACACATACATGCATACACACACACACACACACACACACACACACACACACATCACTGGGATTAGCCTGCCGTCCAGATTCAAAATGTAAATCCATTTTAAGCCAATTGTGTGCGAGCACAAATCAAGGCTTGGACATGTAGAAGTCAATCCTCTCTCGATCTCTTGCTAACTGGCCACAATGAACAAAACATGGTGAGAGACCACCAGAGTATAGGTCCTGACGAACACACACACACGCACACACATATACACGGACCATATACCCTACACTACTAGATGCTTATACACAATGGGCTTTCAGCAGCATATGGCTTGTGTGTTCCAGCTTAATCCAGGATTGTGTCAGCCGCCTGTCAAGGCTTTAGAGGTTCTTTTAAGTGGGCTACCGTTTCTAGACAGCTTCACTTTGAGAACTGAAAGTGGTTTTAGAGATTTGGTAACAAAATAAAAATAAAAAGATACAATATTCATTCAAACCTGACTATAAGGTCATCCTACAGTACCTAGCATTAGTCAGTGTTTTTTTGTTTTTTTGTAATTTGCTTTCAATGAGTGAAATATTAAACTTAATATTTTAATAGGAACCTTTTGAGACCAGGTTCCCATGAAGACTCTCTTTTGGAAGGTTAGAACTCTATCTATCAATCACTGTTTTTTTTTTGTTTTTTTTTTACAACCATGGTGGCTGTATTTAATAGAATGCACTCTTAAGGAAAACAGATGAGTTGTTTGGATATTTACAGGTATATATACATTTATTATATACATTTATTTTTTCTGCATTGCAATTTATTTCTGGGTGAAATTGGCATTTCATTGGTAGGGCTTTTGTTGTATCTGTCAAGATTTGATTGGCTTGTGAGAAGTTGATGTCCCGACATGAACATGGATGTGCTTGGCTGTAGATGATTGTAGAAGACCGCACGCATCCTACAATACCCGCGGTTCGTGAAGTGGATGAAGTGGTTGAAATCCTGCCAAGGCAGGAGGCAAAAATGATGGGGGACAAAAATTCAATCCCAGCCATATTCTTTTGAGCTGGAATGTCAAGGGCAACACTTGCGCTCATTTTCACAAATGTCCCGATCAATGTAGAAGCTAAAATGAAATGATTTGGTATTGGATTTTTGTTTGCCCCAGTCACAACTCTATAATGATGAGCTATAATAAGAAAAGAGACAAAAGACTAAAGGTAATGCAACATACTGGAAGCCAACTGCGGTAAAACAAGAAGAAGAAAAGTAAGAGGAAATTAACATGTGGGGTGAAAAGGGGAAGCCTTTTTTCTTAAACTTAAACTCTTTGTTCAATTTCTCCAATTTATAACAAGACTCTAAAAAATTTGTACAAACCAACTAAATTTAAAGAAAAAAATTCACTACATTTTCAAGTTTCATCTCTAGATTTCACTTATTTTTTCAAAATATATTTAAATATGATTTCTTTTTTTTTTTTACATTATACAGAACTGTGCAAAAGTCTTGACCCCCTTACTTCTTCATATTCTTTTTACCAAAGAGCCAGTCTTTCTTGTTTTGTTTCTTTTTGTTGTTGTTTTTATGTAGTCTTGGTGAATAGTTCTCCAGGCTTACTGAGGGACTTTCAGCTCTTTTTTGCCAAAAGAAAAAAAAAAGAAAAATTAACTGAAGTCGCAAAACAGGTGCAGATGATGACAGATGTTGTGATTAGTACACTTGTGATGCTGAATGCTGAGTGGTTGGAACAGACGAGAGGGGAAATGAGGTTGCTGCTCAGGTTGTTACATAAACAGCCAGTTTTTAACTTGTATGTTTAGGTGCTTTGCAGCTTGTTGCTGTAAAACATTTGTTCCCATTTCTTTCATTTAATCTACATTATTTAAAATAATTTTATATGGAAAAACTTGACTTTTGCACAATATTGTACATACAGTAGATGGTTTTGTACTAGAAATCTTGAAATCTTAAAACTTACATGTATAGAGCTTCATTCTTGCTACGGTTTGATAGATGATGAGCACAATAAGGAAGCTTTCAATCAAATAAGCCACACCCCCACAACTCATTAGTACTGTAATACCCACCAGGACAGGCACGTTACATTTGTATTAAACACAATCAGAGATTACAAAGCGTCACTTTTTTGTTGTTGTTGTTGTTATTTTTGGATTTTTCTCCTGTTGCCGCTGGGTAAACTGCGCTAATAATTTCCGTAGTTTAAATTGCACAGCATGTTACTGTAATAAATTACTGTATATATTATATCCGGGTCAGGGCGAGCTTTGTTTGCTTGAGTTGTTGTTGCAGGCTTCTGCAGATTAGTCGTCTCCTCCCTCCAGGCACTAAAAGAGTTTGACCCTCTCAACCTCCACGCTGTGCGGTTAATACAGATTACAAAGAGACGACTAGAGAGAAAACAGTACAGCTGTTCTCTCTCTCTCTCTCTCTCGCTCGCTCTCTCTCTCTCTCTCTCGCTCTCTCTCTCTCTCTCTCTCTCTCAGGCTGTAATTTAGCAGGTTGGCCCACTATTTTTTCTTCCTCCTCCTCCTGGAAGCTTTTAAGCAAAGTCAATAATAATCGGAGGGGAACTTTGTTTAAAAAAATTGAAAATAATAATTAAGAAAAATACAGTGCCTCTCGGCTCTATGAGTAACTACCTCTGGGGAAGTGTGTGTGTGTGTGGTGCAGAGTAGCGGGGACAGACACACCTTAATTTTACTTCTGTCATCATCATTCACCCCAGTGAGATTTTTTTTTCCTTCCCAGAAAGCATTATTTCATGCTTTAATTTGAGTGTTTTGTAATTTTATTTTATTTTATTTCAAGTCATCATGTTTGTTTGTTTGTTTTAAGTCATCATGTTTGTTTTAAGTTTCTATTTATCTTCCATAGGACTAAACAACCATTCTTATCAGTGGATTATAGTGAAGTAATTTAATTGATTACATTTTATTGTAAATCTATTTATTTTTTATAATTTTCATATATAATACAAGGCGTGTTCAAGTCAAACTGGGACTTGTGATGAAATGTCTCGTGAATAAAGGTATAGAAATTTTCACATTACAGGAGTTCCTGGGAGGCCAGCGTTTTAGAGGTGATGCATGATTCTAGTATAATGAGAAAACTATCTACCTTGGATGGTATCCAAGCATTAGTGAAATGCAGGGATAAGTGCATTAGTATAGCAGGGATTATATAGAGAAATAAAGGGAGGTTTTTTTTTTATTCTCATAACTCTCAAAATAATCAAGTTCTGTTATTCTGCACAAACAAAAGTCCCGGTTTGATTTGAACAACCCCTGTATGTGTTATAACACTATAACCATTAAGCTATTAGGCTCATAATGTGCAACATTAAGGTACCACAGGTTTATGAAGTGCTCCGTCTGTAACTGTATTACACACACACACACACACACACACACACACTTATAAACACACTTGCTAGACATTATAAAGCATTGTATGATATATTCCATCGTTTAACATTATATAACATTATACAGGAACAAACTAATTATGAAAAGGAAGCATCTTAATTATAAATATTGTGTGTTAGAGTTTGTATGTTCACCTACGTGTGTGTGTGTGTGTGTGTGTGTTAAGGGGTTTAAAGCAGTGAAATTCATTATGCTTTGTCAGTAGATGGCTCAATGTATTGAATGTATTCTCTCTAAACTAATTGACTGGTATGGCGGAGCGGCTCTGAATTACGCCAATAGACCCAGCCGAGGCAGGTTGGACTTGATTTATTACTTTGAATGCTGAGCTGAATCAATGCCACATTCCCCCAAAACTCCAATCATTGTTATGGCGGAGAATAGGGAGATTATGCCGTCCTAATGAGTTTCGCTCACTCAGTGTTCCCGCACCATTCAACTCAAAATCATATTTAATGGCCGTTGGACGTCGTGCTGCAGTGCCTGTTCGCTTTCTCAACCGGTTCACGTTAAACCATCGTTTATTCAGTAACACATAAACCCCGGGTTTAGTGAACACGTTGTCTGTTTATTTGAAGATGACTAACCAAGGAAGTTCAAACTTTTGCCTCACCTCTTGCCTCTTATTCTAGTCATCTGTTCATTCATTATTTCATTCCTTCATTCAGAGCCGTTGATGGCAGTTGCCTGGGCGTCTGGATGAGAAATGCTGTGAATGTATATTACATTAGTGCAGGGGTCACCTCTCTTTCTTTTCTCCCCCGGAGCAAAGCCCGCATTTGTCCCGCTCGTCCCTGAACGGAGCCCATGCTTATATTTCCACAACTGCTACTGCATTCATTTGCAAATGACCCTCTCTCTCTCTCTCTCTCTCTCTCTCTCTCATCCTTTTAATACCTAAAAGTGGAAAACCTCCAGAGTTTGTAATGAGAGCACAGAGAAGCAAACATTTGGCTTCCCTTCTGCCCCAAATTTTGGTTTCCTCTCTCTCTCTCTCTCTCTCTCTCTCTCTCTCTCTATCCCACTTCCAGAGCTCTTTCTTTTTTGGCCGGCGTATATTCATTTCTCTCCCTCGCACTTAATCTCTCTTTTCCTCTCAGAATCTCTTTCACTTGGTGACATGCACAGAGATAAACCTCGCTGGTGGTGTTTATGCCGCGCAACGTTAACATAAGGAAGCTACACAAACACATCGATGAAGGTTTTATTTGCTCGGTTAATTACATTTTTTCTTGTTGTCTCGGACAGAATTTTACTACAAAAAATATTTAATTGTCCATATATAGGTGCAGCATTAAACATAGAGAACTGTCCTGTTAATGGGCAATAATTAGCTACATTTCCATCTGCGTAACATGTTGGAAGGGAAATGCATAAAAATGCCCTGCATAATGATATCGTTATTTATAGGTTTTGCATTATTAGGATTTTTTTTAAATAGCTGTTTGTTGTTTAGTTAGTTCTGTTATTTATCATTTTTTATTACATCTATTAAGCTGACACTTCGTTCTATTTTTATTACATTATTACAAAGCTTTGTAAAGCAACAATGAGTCTGAAAAAGATATTGCAGAAATGTAAAATTCTTTCTTGTTTGTATCTAAAAATGTTCACATATATTACGTTTAACAATTTTTACTCATTTTCCTGTTTAACACTTCTGCTACATTTTTTTTTACCAACAAAAATCTGAAAAAAGTTTTCAAATACTGTATATGCTAAATTAAACAGAAAACATAATATGAATATGAGCCCTGATTTACAATTTTGCCATTTACGATGCTAGCAGCTAGTGATATGATACACTGTTGTGATGCGGCAGCAGGACATAACTGCACCATAGGACTAGGAGCATCCATATTTGATTTCATTATCATTATTACCTTAAATTATCACTTCTGTTTCATACATTGTTGAACATTTCAAGTTGCTACAACACTTTGAAAATAAAATGTAATATCACTCTTACATTAATAATGGATGTTTAATGGTCTGCAACTCACTGTACTTACTTGGTGGTAAATTTGTAACGCTTAACACAAATTTCGGGTGATTTTAAAATTTAGTGATGGAGTTAATGTTTGTACCTTTTTTGGCAACTTAAAATATCCACCTATATCGCCCTTGCTGGTTCAAATCTGGACAAAACTTTCATTAAGTCAAGGACATGCTCACAATATTACATAAATAAATAAATAGGCTTATAATATGTAACATGAAGTCACTGTATGAACTTGTTTTTTTTTATGAAGTCCTCTGTCTGTAACTGCATTATTTATACACACACTTGCTAGACAATTTAAAGCATTATACCATATATGTATAGTGTCTCATACTGTATAACCTTTTACATACAGGAACATACTTATTATAAAAAGGAAACAGCTAAATTATAAACAATTTATAAACACCCTGGATATTTATTTCAAATAAATAAATTTCAAATAAATAAATTCATTAATGAATAAATAAAAGTTAGATTTCTTAAACACCTAAAAGGTTACAAGTCTATTGAAATATACAGTATTTTAATATTATTTGTTTTGTGAAAAACCATGAAATAAAATTTTAGGGAAAAAATCTACTGTATATGTTACCCAATTTGTATGAACCCTTGAAAGTCCTGCTAAGATATTTTATTTACCTCTCTCTTTCAGAAACTGCTTTTAAAACTGGTATCAAAGCTCAGAACCATAAACCTCCCAAACAACATCCTTAAGGAGCAATTTTTTCAGGAGCGGGGTAAATTCTACACAGCTACTGAACCATCCTCCAATAGATTTGATTTAGAGTAAATTAATAATTCACACGTCCAACTGTTCGCTACATCTCCAGAGGCTGTGTGTATTATATTAGGCAGGTTAAACTGAGGTCAAGCCACTGGGAGCTGAACTCCCATTCTTAAGGTCAGAGTTAACCTTCTTCAGGTCTAACAATTGAGCTATTACACAGATCTGAATATGTGTCTGAGAAGTCCCACTGCTCCGAAACTGCAGTTTACTCATTGATTACATGGGAGATATGGATTGGACGTGCTATAGGGTGTGATGTAGGATGATGAGAAGATTTTATGTTTGCCGGTCAGCAAGTACAACCACACAAAGATATGTAGAGGCGTATTGTGTACATTTACTCAGATTGTACTTTAGCTCTGGCATCATATGAGGACATGGAACGTATCCTAGCCTGTGCTTCATACAAGGGGCGTTCAAGTCATACCGGGAATTGTGATGAAATTTCTTTTGTAATGAAGATAATAGTAAAACCCATTGAGACTCTTAGCCGCAGTGAAACATTTAAATGATGCAACCATTTTAAAGAACGCCAGGAATGACAATCCCAGCCAAGGTGGTTCGAAGCCTACTGCAGTCGTTCCCCTGAACATTCATTGTTCCTGATCCCTGAAAATCAACAGATAACTTGTGGTTAGCTTGAGGAACAGACACATCTGTCTGTGGGAAAACTGTACACACAATCATTCAGCAACACCACCTGCACATTAAAGAACTCAGCTGTGAGTTATTGTCCTGACCTCTTGGCAAGCCATTTCCACAAGATTGGGCCTTTAAAGGAGTTCCTGGGAGGCCAGTGTTTCAGACATGAAGCGAGCTGTCTGATTATGACTCTGGTGTACTGAAAAAACTTTCTACCTTGATGGTAACCAAGCGCTAGTGAAATGTTAGGATAAGTGCATTAGTGTAGAAGGGGATTATATAGAGAAATAAAGGGAGTTTTTACTTACTTACAACAGTGGACAGTGTTTAAATGTATATTAAATAAAATGTTTGATGATGCAAAAAGTAGTGGTGTTGTTTATCACATCCACATTGATTAGTTTCCATTCACATCATGTCCTGAAGTGTTTCATTCCTCTAAAACTACAAGGATTTGACTACTTTTTCAATTAATTCAATGATATATTCAATGAAGTCAATTATGAATTTTTCATCCATTTATTACTACATGTAATATTGCAAAACTCCACAAATCAAGTCACTTCCTGTTATACTCACACTGACACTGGAGACTTCTTCCATGAATACTAATTCAACATTTTTATGAAAAAAAACTTCACCTTGGCAACTAGTCCAGAATATTAGAATATTAGTTAATATTAATATTAACATGTGATTTGCTTTGCTGATGTTAGAGAAAATTAATCAACACCTTCTGACCAGTCGTAATTGAGGGGTCAACAATGCTGTGCACAAAACAAAAATCGAACATTGTGTTATATGCTAAGATGATGGTTTTATTGTGATTTTTGTTTATCATTTGTTTAAGCAAAAACTGTGTGTGGGTGTGTGTAAGATTTCAGCAGTAAAGAGCTTGCATATTCCCATTAAAACTTGTCATTTAGGACTTGACCCATCTCTGTCTTGGGAGCTCTCCTCAATATGCTATGTTCAATCCTTCTGCGTGTGATATTTGATGATGCACTGCTTCCATCAAGCGAACAGTAATTTTTCGCCTAATGAGAGCCACACTCATTTACCATATTGATTATGCAAATCGAATATGCAACAGCGCTGATCAATAGGCGAGTCATTTCCAATTTAGTCATCATAGTGACAAACTAATTACTTGCAGGGCAATTTATTAAAACACTCAAAAAACAGTTCAGTTTAACAAGCAAGGAATTATTCCCAAAATGTCAACTTCTCAAATCAAAGTATGAATTATATTCTCGAGGGGAACAAGGGAGATTTGTGTGTGTGTGTGTGTGTGTGTGTGTGGCAGATGAGTGGGGTTGAAGTATCCATATGGTGTGTGGTTTGATCCAGTAAACCTGAGAAGCTTAAATCACTGCATCCTGATTGAGAGGTGAGCTATAGCATATGTCTCTCTCTTTCTCTCCTCTGTGATTGTCACCTGATTGAAAACAGGCATTGCTAGGACTTGTATAGTAAACGCACAATTGCAAGGATGCTCTAGAATCTTTTTTTCTAATCTCTCTCATGTGCATCTGATGAAACATTGATTCATCTTCTATATCACTTATCTTGTGTGTACGGGGTGAAGACTTGGGGCACGAGGTGGAGTACCCACTGGATAGGGTGCCAATCCATGTAATTCTCTCTAATGAGCATTAGACAAGAATACTGCACTAAAAAGATACGAAAATGAAGAGGAGAGAGAGAGAGAGAGAGAGAGAGAGAGAGAGAGAGGTTGTATAAAATGGTTCTTTGCACCCAGTTTTAAAGGTTTTTTTTTTCTTTCCTTACGCTTCCTTCCAGAATAGACTCTGCAAGTGTCAAGTCTCTTTACCTCTAATTACAGAGCCAAAGCAATTACAGGTGAGAGAGAGAGAGAGAGAGAGAGAGAGATGGTGAGAAAGGATAAACCACAATGTGTTTTATTCCGTTTGTAAAGTGCAAATAATCCCATCAAAGAGAACAATTGCCTCCCACCTGCCTGCAAGTCAAACCCTCCTCTCAGCTAACCAATTACACACAGCTAAACATGTCCTCTGTCACTCTCTTTCACACACACACACGATGGAGAGATTAAAAGACTGTTTTCTCTTACTGTACTTTGGTGCTGATATTAATCCTTTACATTAGTTTTTGTCTTTTAGATCTTATAAACAATAGTTTTAGTTCTTCAAAGTCCAATTGAACCTGTATACATAAAAACTGGCCAGCGACAGGGGCTAGCGCTTTTAACTACAGGACATAGCAGGAACCTGTTAAATAATATAGCAAAACAATGCAAAGGCACATTTGAAGGTGTAGAAACTTAATATATTAACATCAACATTTTCCTCAGATCTATTGCTAAAAAATTTCACTCAGACCTGAAACTTATGTACAGAATACACAGTTATAGTGTGGTAATGAAGTAATGCATGCTAGTCAAACTAGCGCTAATGATTTAGCTAGGTAGCAGTTAACCATTAAGTCAAAATGCAAACGATATAAAGGCACATTTAATAGAAGTAGAAATTAGAAAAAAAAATTAAATGTTAACATTTGTATCAGATGTTTTATAAAATTAATAAAACAATTGCTAAACTGGATCACTGAACAAAACATAGTATAAAGGGGAAAATGCAAACATGGGTTACATTTGATACTGAAACTTGTTTAACAATCTTATAAACCAAATATTCTTATAAAATCTTTTCTTGTAAAGTCTTATAAGGTCTTACAGTAACTAGCATCACTAAATTAGCCATAGGCTGAAGCTAACATTTTAGCTAGACAGCAGGTAGTTGCTATGTCATTTAAACAAACAATATGTGTGCGAACGTGGTGATGAAATTACTAAGACAAGGCACTAGCTGCACTAAATAGGCAGTTATGAGAAATGTATTTTTATGTTACATGCAGGAAAAAAGTGTACAATTGAGTACCACAGGTTATAGTTGTAGTTAATTTAAGGACTTAAATATGAAATTTCTTATAAAATCAATTCTTATGACATATTAAAGCTACTCATGTACTAGTTAAACTAGCCTAACAATTTACCTACATAGCAAGTAGTCATTAATAAACAATGTAAAGACAGAACAACAACAGAAACATGAAAAATATAACATAACAAAAATAATTGAGAAGATTTGAGAAAATAATTCCTGATTATCTGATAATTTGTCATCAAAATCACTGTGAATACAAAACTTAGTATAATTTTTTTTCCTAATATGTTATTATGCTATGTCTATCTATAAAAAAAATAAATAAATAAAAAAGGTTTTGTCCATACATTGGTCATAACTCGCTCTTTCTGTGATATCTTTACATTTCATACATTGGAAGCCCTGAAACCAGCCTTAGAAATCTTCCTGTCCCTATGTACAGTGTCTGTCTGTCACAGCATCAAACAAAATTGGCTTGATAGAATTCAATGAAACTTTGCCAGTCCTTAGGTACTTGAAAAAAGTTAAGCCTAAGTAGAGTACTATGTTGAGTAGAAGTAAAGTTATAACCAGTTTTGTGCCAGATTAGAAACCACAAGTTTTGACAGTGTACTAATGCATGCATCAAACTTTGGGCATGTCTTAAATCAACCGCTAGACAGAATTTAATGGAACTTTTGCAGTACTGAGTAAAAATGATGTTATGAACAGACACGTACATGGGCTTCAACCTGAAATAATATCATCACTGATTACATTAAAGCTGATCAGCTTACTTTTAGCTGTAAACTCTGCAAATTCTTTAACCGTCAATGACGGGTACTAACGCTAGTATACTATATACTTTGACTTTACCATTAAGAAGCATTAAGAGATATTAGAGATAGGATTGAACACAAAAACCTAGAAGCTGTACATTAAATTTGTGTTTCTACTAACTCTGAGCTGTGATGTAATCAATTGAACTTTAAATTCAATTGTTCTAGCGTGCTCTATGTTTTGACATTGTGTGTAAAATTGTCAGCTCCACCCAACACGTTTCTGATGAAAGTTTACCTGATTTTATAGCCCTTTTTAAACACAGAGAAACTTTGAGTTGATGCACTATTTCATCTGGTAATTACGCCGTTCGTTACATTCCTTTCTGTTAGAGATGAATGGGAGAGCGGGAAACGACTGAACCCGTTTTGGCATGTTAATTTCATAGTCGTATGAATTTATGGTCTAAAGCCTGGGGGCTGAGGAAAGCTCTAAAAGGTCGGAAAAAGTGTAATTGCTGTAAATCCTTGCTAAAACATAAGGAATATCAAAGCAAATCATCAATCACTGATCACTGAATTGTTGTTTTGTAGAAGACGGAGGAATCACTGCCAATTTATAACAATATAAACAATATAAATAATTAGCTGCTTATGATACACCATGTGGTGCATATCGTTTCAAATGAACTGTTTTTTATTTAATAATGGTTTTTAAAAGGGGTGTTCGAGTCAAAGCAGGATTTTTGATTGTACAGAAAAACAAAGAGCAGGGCTTGGATACCATCAAGGTAGAAGTTTTATCAGTGCGCCGGAGCCACGATCAGTCTTCCTGCTTCACATCTGAAACGCTGGCCTTCCAAGAACTCCTTTAATGGTTATCTGTCCATTTTTCAAGGATTTTTCAGATGTTCTACAAGTATCCACAGGCATTCCACAGGTTTTATACCGGATCCCCTTCCTGATTCAACCCTCCCATTTTATCCGGGCTTGGGACCGGCACTGCATCCAGTGGCTGGGGTTTGGGCATTTGGTCGGAATTAAACCCTTCTGCATGACAGGCAAGAAACCTACCACTGAGTCACCAATGCCCACTTAATATTCATTAATATATATTACACACAGAGCGGGCAATTTGGAAACACCAATGTACCTGATATGCATGTCTTTGGACTGTGGGAGAAAACCGGAGTACCCAGAGGAAACCCATCAAACATGGGGAGAACATGCAAACTCCATGCACACAGAGGCAGAATCGAACCTGGACCCTGGTGGTGCAAGACGACAGTGCTAACCACTAAGCAACCATGCCGCCTCATTAATATTAATTTTCTAATATTCTTTCTATAGTAACAACTTACTTAACCCTAAATACTTGGATATCCACATTATTATTATTTATTTATTTATTTATTCAGAATACGTAAATTTATTTTGTGAGAATATGCTTTTTGAATGTTTACTGAAGGAGTTTTCAATGCTAGAGCTTTTAACACTAAGGCTACAGGTGAAACTATAACTTTTCTGGCATGAGATTTACAGTTTCTTGGTAACATTATAAACTGTGTTTTCTTGTTTTATTAACTTGGCTGCTATATTGAATGTGATAACTGAGTTTCTGGATGTTCCAGTGTGACTAGAAATGGATTAAAAAAAAATAATGATTCGGGATTGCTTAATCAATGTTGGAGTAGAACAGTTACTCAGGCTGTATCACACCATCATGTTGCTAATTGCTTTCTTCTAATGCAGGGATCTTCAGGTGCAGTCCAGCATAGTTTAGAATTCACCAACACCTAAACACACCCATTGAACCTAGTAATTAACAGAGTAGTTGAATCATCTCGGCCAAAACACAGTATTGGTGCTGATTTTATATAAATATATACAGAAAATGTCTGCCAAAGAAGCTACTTCTGAAGTTTATGCAACATGGACGTGAACAATTTTGCTTCCCTAAAAATTTTAAGTTGATAACTTCATCAATTTTGGAGAGATGATTTTACATGTGCCCCAAAAATGCCTATTTTCCAGTGTTATACCATCTCGCTTTAAACAATAATCATTTAAAATGCAAATTTTTCTTTGAGTATTGATACTAAAATTGGTGTAAGCTTGGTAAGCTTCTAGAAGCATATGACCTGTAAAAATTGATGCTTAAATAGTTTTTTGGTAAAAGCTGAAAAAGCAAAAAAAAATTGCATTTTAGAATAATACACTTTTAAAGGTTTATATCTTTTCATGTTTCATCTGACTGACAATTAAGATCATTGAAAGATTTGAATTAAAAAAAAGTTACAGACACTACATAAAAGGGCATGAAATTGTATTTAGCAAAAGTGTTTCTTTTTATCTGATAAAAATATAAACGTGTAGCATATTTACAAAAAATGAAGCATGGATCAGGAAATAAGAAGCATTAAGTGTTATGGAAAATGGTGTTATACGATCCTATCTAAAAAAATTACTTTTTCAACTATGTGAGACATTTTTTAGCACCAAAAGCATGTTTTGGCAATCTGTGTTTGAACTGTGTTGGACTCTCCAGGACTGCTGTTGAAGAATCCCATATTTTTGGTCTTAGATTCACAAATTTACAGCCATTACTAAATGGTTAGTAAAACATTAGTCATAAAATAAGATTAAAAAGGTGAAGTTTAACGGCATGGTTATTTATGCACCGCCTTTATGATC
>JAQMYJ010000023.1:4182010-4201637 GCA_030014305.1 Clarias laeviceps | reverse complement strand
GTTATAGAGTATAGCTGTGGTCAACATCTTCTGACCAATCAGAAGTGAGAAATTCATCAGCATTCTAGAATAAAGACTATTTTCATGGATACATTTTTCAAGTATCAGTGATAATGTTTTGCTGTCCCCTGATAGAAACTAAACATGACTTCTTGAACTCTTCCAGTTACAGTTACAATAAAATATTTTAGTTTGAACCTCAATCGTTGGTGTTAACATGCATTTACACTACATTCCTACCTGCATCAATACACTTTCTTGTTTTTAAAAGTTGTAAACAATTTTTGGTTGTTCGTTTTCATGTTCAATTTTAACAGGGACTTTTGATTGTGCAGAATGACAGAACTAAGTTATGAGAGTAAAAACTCCCTTTATTTCTCTATATAATCCCCCTCTACACTAATGCACTTATCCCAGATTTTCACTAGCGCTTAAATACCATCAATGTACAGTGGAAAGTTTTCTTGGTGTGTTCCTTGAGATATGAATGGACTGCCTGCTTCACATTTGAAACGTTGGCCTCCCAGGAACTCCTTTAATGGTCCATACATGTGAAAATGGTTTGGGCTGTATGTTGGATGTGGCAATTATTCCCAGCCGAGTTTGTCTGAGTTCTGTAATGTGTAAGGGGTGTTGGTGAATGATTTTGTGTACAGTTAGCAGACTAGCAACTGAAGCTACATATAGCTTAGGACAGTTAATACACTGCAAAACCAATATGTCTATAACACTGTATCTATACATCTTCTTCTAACTAGTTACCGCAAATTCAGTACAGCAAAGTAAAAATTAGTTGGTTAAGTATAGCTCATAATTAGCTATAAACACTCCAGATACACCAGCGATCTCTTCTACTTACTTCCAAGCTTTGGTGTTCTTCACGATATCTGTATAAATGTTTAATAAAAGGTTATATATGACAGGCAAAGATGAAAACAGGTTTTTCTTTGATTTATGTTTGTTTATTTATTTATTTATTTATTTAAATTCAAACAGTAAATATGATTTAATTACTCATAAGAAGTGAATTTGTGAAAGGGACTGAAACTCGGTCCGACGAATCATTCAAGGCACTTGTTCAGATTTTTCGTTTTTTCGTGTCCATTCATTAATATTTTGTTTATCATAGTTAATTGTAACTGTGAATGAGTGGCCAACTGTTGAATGGTCATCTGTGGCTGTGTTTACACATTAGCATGAACTTGTTCATCATTCGTTAAAAAAAATTATGGAAGAATGTTATTTATATAGAAAATTAATCCAAATATCATTAAATAAGTATTTTAAACAAACAACAGTAAGAAAAAAATATCAAATTTTATCCCTTTAGCTGGTAGCAAGCCTTTAGATTTATGAAATTTTCACAGAAATTTAGTCACATATCGAATATGTGTCCTGAATTGCAATAACTCTTCTTTTATACACTTAAAACTCTCTGGACACATTTAACTTATATTCAGGTGTTGGCTTCTACTTCCGTAGAATATTCTGACACAGCACTGCATGCTTTCTTCTAATCCTTTTTTTTTTTTACCCAGACTTATTCTTATACTAAGAATTCAGCATTACGGAAATTTCCCCATGTCCAGTTAAATAAACTTTTCCCTTTGCCCTAGATTTTTATTTTTTTTTCAGCACTGGCACTGGAGGAGTGCATTCTGTTTGATTTTTGGGAAGCGGCCAAATGTGTGTTTGTTAAAGGTTGTTGTGGGTGCTGAGTAGTTTTCTCTGTTGATCTTTGGAGATGCTGATTTGAAATTGACCACACACACACAAACATGCACACAAATTTTGGATGTTTTTATGAGATCTTGATCTGTCTAAATACGTCTTCGACAAACACAAACTCACACTCGCACTTCTCTCCGTGGCTTGTTTAACTGTAAATTACATCAGCACACATTGGTAAATTTCTTGCCTGTCATGCGGAAGGCCAAGAGTTCAATTCCCACCCAATGCTCAAACCCCAGCCACTGGATGCAGTGCCAGTTCCAAGCCTGGATAAAATGGTTGGGTTGCATCAGGAAGTATATCTGGCATAAAACTTGTGCCAAGTTGTGTGCGGATCGGATGGTCCTCTGTGGTGACTCCTCGATAAATACAATACATGTTGATTTACCAAGTTGTGATGACTGTCTGCACTGACATGGTGAGATATGATCAAATTTATCTCTGCCAGAAAGGGATTGACCAGAATTGTACATCTTTCTATTATAATACAATATTGAGTAGTTTTACAACAACACCAATTTATACCACTTAATTGTTCATCTCTCTGCAGTTGCATCTACCTGTATCTCGATCATAGTGGTGGTGGATTTAGAGCTCATCCTGGGAATACTGGGCATGAGGAAGGAATACACACTAGAAGTCGGTTCATGCACACAAACATAAATCATTTGTGAAGTGCAAAGACAACCCTGTCAAACCATGCCATTTATTTATTTAGCAATTTCACTGCATCTGAGACACATTGAAGAGCTCTGTTTTAATTTTTTATGGTTCCCAGATTTTCTCCCTAATTTAGTCATGTCCAATTATCGATCGTCTCATTAGGTGGCTCCCCATCAGCAAGCAGAGAGGGAGTAGCCTAGCATGTGCTTCATTTGGTGTAGGCATCTTTTCAAACTGCCATTCACGCATGGGCACATAACACAGCAGGAGGAAAGCGCTATCCGCCCCTTCCGCTTGCCTGAGCTCACCTCATTGATGCCATTGATTAGCTAGCATCGCTATGATTGATGTAGAAGTGCGAGATGGCGAAGTCCCCTGAAAGAGCACGGCCTATGTGTTCTCTTTAGGCTTCCAGCTACAGATGGCTGTAGCATCACTCGGAAATGTAACTCCATAGAGGAAAGCACATTTCCATTGCACCACTCAGGAGCCTGAAGAGCTCATCATCTGTGTCTCGATCAAAAACTCTGACCCGTCCCTACCATTTACTAAAAAAGAAAATCCAGAATGCAAAGTCTGATAGTGTCATGGGTATTTTTTAAACCTTAAGAGTAACAGGAAAAGTAGGTAGTTTTAGTGCTTTAGTGTGTACAGTATCGATTGTGATTTGAGACAAATCAACAAGTTATCTTAACTAGGCACAATTGATTTGTACCACGCTCATGAACGATTGCTTCCCCCCCTCCCCTGCTGGCTATTATTGTGTTTACGTTATTTTTGCTCTCCGTTTTTGGGTACAGTTGCATATTTACACTCTCCGATACAGCAGGTGGCAGTATGAACCTACTTGGTTTGTGAGGCGCCATTAAAGAGAAGAGAATGAGGAAGGTAACTTTTTGCGTTATCTCTAATAATATAGATATTTTTGGAGCAATGCTCTCGCGTACCTTCCTACTTTATCAGCTATGGCATGGCTGTGTAGGTCAGAGGATGAGATTGGCGCATGTTATGTGTACACAGAGGTTTCGGAGATGACCAGCAGCACTGACGACGTTGTGACTAAACGTTGTGAGTGGTTAAGGTGTTAAGGTTAAGGTGTGGTTAAGGACTACTGATCCTTAGTTAAGGTGTGGTTAAGGACTACTCATCATAAGGTCCTGGGTTCAAACCCCATCACTAACAAGTTGCCCTTGTTGGGCCCGTGAGCAAGTCCCTTAACCTTCAACTGCTCAGAGATATAATGAGATAAAATGTAAGTCGCTCAGGATAAGGCCGCCTGCCAAATGCCTTAAATGTAAATGTAAATTTCAGTGCTCAGGTACAACTGGCTTCCATATCTGATTCAATCTGTTTCCAAGTACGGCTCGTCTATCAGGCTCAGTCACTGATCAAAATGAACCGAACTTTGTCAGGACGTGAATAAGCAAGTGTGACAGCCATCATGTGTAACACGCCGTAAAAAAAGGGCGTGATCCAGATCTAATTGTTAAAGGAGCAGGATTAGAGAAGTATTTGAAGTCTAGACTTAAAGGGCAAAAGGTCACCTGATCAGGGATGAAGGTCGCTGTATTCTGAGACTGAACCATATTTTTGTGCTCCGTACACATGGAAAGCCTGAACTCGGCCTTGAGCACGAGCCTTCGCTGCGGTTCTCAGAGAAATGTCACAATATTTTTCAATCATTGACTAACGTGAGGAACGCGCTGAGCACCTGCTGAACGCTGAGATTCGCTGATCAAGCAATATGTCATATTTTCTCACAGGCTCTGCCTCGAGCAACACACACACACACACACACACACACACACACAGGGAGAGAGAGTCTCAAACAAAACCTCTCCCTCTGTCTACACACATACAGACATTCTCTCTCTCTCTCTCTCTCTCTCTCTGACTCACACACACACTCTCTCTCTCCGTCTTTCCATCTGTCTCGCTCTCTCTCTCTCTCTCTCTCTCTCTCTCTCTCTCTTTGTCTCACTCGCTCTTTGTTTTGTATCAGTGGCAAAGTGAAAACAGTCAAACCACAAAATCAAGTTCTCTCCATGAATGCAGCCCAGATGCATATGCACGTGTACATGTGTGTGTGTGTGTGTGTGTGTGTGTGTGTGTGTGTGTGTGTGTCTGTGTGTGATGGTATGAAGGATGAAGGGAGTCCGGTCCTTTGCCTTACTGATGACACGTTGCTGAGTCACTCCTCCCTCCCCAAGGTGAGTAAGAGTGAACGTCACTTACGGGAATGCGTATACAAACACACACACACGCATGCACACACATACATACACACACACAAACACACACACACATACCCACAAACACACACACACGCAGTCATATACACACATGTATGCACAAAGGGAACGCAGATTTCTCGTATGCTCTCATTACTGCTTCACTCAACAGTCCTTAACAGAACACCCCACTTCCCACCCACACACACACACACACACACACACACACACACACACACACACACACACACACACAGCAGCTTAATATAGCAGCCAACACACACCACCACACTCTGACACAAATAAACAGCTCTGATATAACAGAGCTGTGTTGTGCACCAGTGTAAACAAAGCATGGTCCATGGTGTGTGTGTGTGTGTGTGTGTGTGTGTGTGTGTGTGCTCATGTTCGTGTGCACATGTGTGTGTTTGATGTCCATGGTTCATAGTCCACATATTATTATTATTATTATTATTATTAGTGTTGTTGTTGTTGTTGTTTACCTTATGGCTTTATAAAAGTGTTTACAGAAAATGTGAACATTGCATAAGAAAATTTTCCCCAAAAAAAATCACTTTCCTGATGATTATTATTATTACTATTGTTATATTTATTTATTTATTTATTTATTTATACATTTTCTAGAATATTTAAACAAGACGATAGTTTAAAATTTTTCACATTTTTCACATATATTTCTGCTTAGGGTCTTTTCCCCATAGTCCTGAAATTAATTCAGAACCGGAGCAATCTTGAGATAGTGGCAATCCGTAGCGAGTTCTTCTCAAGTTCTTCTCCGCACATTTCCGCAGAAATTACATCCAGCCCAAAAAAAAATGTGCAACAAATTTCAAAATGTAGTCATGATTAAACAAATATTATGAAGTTTTTTAGGTGCATTGTTGTAATGTTAGTTTGTTTCTCTTGGTAATGAATCATAAAGTCCAAAAAGGCAAATCTCTACAATTTGCTACTATATAACTATTGAACCTGACACGATCAAATCACAAAATTGGACATATTCCACCAACTCCACAGTGCCTGTCAGGTACACTAATCCTGTACTTAAATAAAAGTAAAGAGGTCATAGGGCAAATATTACTCATGTAAAAGTAGAAGTCCTCTATTTACTTTCGTAACCGAGTAAAGTAAGACAAATCACACAATCTGGCACATCAGCAACACAATGCCATGCAGAAATGTAGTTAAGTAAAAGTACAGACATTTTCTGCACTTTTGATCGGAGTAAAAGTAAAAAGTATCCTCTATAAAACTACTCAATTTAAGTACATATACAGTATGTTTCTGTACATTTCACGTATATATTATGACTTAAATTAAGGTTTAACGTTACTTAAAAATATGTACTTACTTAAAATAAATAAGTAATAAAGCACATGTAATCAGTTACCTCCCCTGTCTGGTGCTAGATAACTAGTCTGAGTGGCTGTGTTTTGAATCCACCTCTGCACTACAGACTGTACAGTGGAATGCTTTACTTCCACCAACAGTGCAGTTCGCATTTATATAAAAGATTGATGCAATTGAGTGACTTTTAAAAGCATCTGGATTTAAATGTTAATAAGAAAGATGAAAGATGCTCAGAAGAAAGAATACTGGAAAATGCTAAACTTTTTATATGATCCATGACCAAAAAAAAACATACCTTCTTAACAAATTGTTTGGGGGTTTTAGAGAATGAGTAGCCGTTTGTGACAAGTGAGATGTGGTAGGTACTCCAGAGGGCAAACCATAACCGTTCGTAGACAGTTTGTGGCAGTTCGGCATGACTTTGGCCCAGGTTTGTAGCAGAGTTTGTATGTAGAACATCGTAAGTGACTCGTGAGTTCGTCTTAACATTTTGTGTCTGTGTGGGCAATTCAGTTAAAGGAATGTAAATAAATTCAAACAACCAAGAACTGTCCATCATTTTTAATTGAAGGGCATTTTATTCAAGTTTTCTAGGGAGACCCCATTTACTTAAAAAAAAAAGTGTAACATTTGAATTTTAAAAGTAAGTGGTAATTTACACCAAAAATTCTATTTAATTAAATGTAACTTAATTTAATTTACATTTACATACATTTAAGCACTTGTCGAATGATATTTTTTTTTAGTGAATATTCTTATTTTTCTTTAGAACATAAAACTGACACCATAATTTAATTAGATTTATTTTCATATTATATCCTCCAACTGAAATTGTATGCGTATGTCCACTCATTAACTCCACCTATAATAAACTTCACATCATTACATACAGTGATAACTTGAGTTGTGTGAATTATTTCCTATTTCTGTAGAAAGCTACACATTATAAACAAAATAAAATCTAATAACATTCATATTATGTTTTTTTGTGTGTGTGTGTGTGTGTGTGTATGTGTGTGTGTGTTCCAGCAGTCTGAGACAATAGAAGAAGAAATGTGATGCTGTTCAATTTTATAATCCGTGATGCAAATTACAGCTGGATTATTTGGGGCTGAGGGGGAAGGGGGGGGATTCAGAGTAGCTTGACGAGATCTGTTTACAGTACAGAATGAAGCATTGTGCTAAGGCAAGGAGGAGGAGGAGGGGGAGGAGGAGGAGGAGGAGGAAGAGGACGGCCCTAAACCCGTTTCCTGTTGCTGAGACTGCTGGCACAGAGTGTATTTTACGGAAATATTACTGTCTGACAGCATACAATTAAACTTGTCATAACAGAGCTCATACAGGGAAACGAAAGGGCATGTCTGTGTGTGTGTGTGTCTGTGTGTGTGTGTGTCTGTGTGTAAAACCCAACAGCTTGAAACTGAAATATCAATTTAAAAATATGCAAGGCACAAAGGCAAGAGAACAACAATGACCTTTTTAATATTTTATTCCTAAACTTATTATTGGCAAAAACTTGATTCCTTGCTTGTAGACCTGTGTGTGTGTGTGGGGGGGGGGGGTGTATGTGTGTATGTGTGCGTGAGATCTTTTGCTCCAGAGTTCAGGAAGAACCTTAAATGTACAGTATCTTCAAACGCAGCTCCAGAACCCATCAAACACTGTGATGAAACTGCCTCTCTTGAGAAGCGTTCCAGGAAAGGAAGACCAAGACGTAGCTCTGCTGCAGAGGAGATGTTCATTAAGAGCCACCATTAATAGAACTAAAAGAACCTCAGGTTCGAGTCTACAAGAATACTGTACAGAGCTCACACATCTCTACTATTTGGATTAGATGATTTCACATCCTCGCTGTTTTCAGTGGTGGTGTAGTGGTTAGCACTTTGGTGTCGCACCACCAGGGTTGAGGGTTCGATTCCCGCCTCGTGGTCTGTGTGCATGGAATTTGCATGTTCTCTCTGTGGGTTGGTTCTCTAGTGGGTCCAGTTTCTTCATTCACAGACGATAAAAACCTGGTTTGATTTGAGTCCCCACAAGTCCCAGTTTGATTTGAACAAGCCCTCATATGTTCGCAGAAGCAGCCACATGTTCTGTATCTCTATAGTTCTGTCTATTAATCCAACACTGGTCTGCTGGATTACTGTTGTTAATTTTATATTATTCTGTCACTAACACAATGCACGTACACACCATTATACACACTATTTATGTTTCTGTCTTAATCAATACCAGTGCTAACAAGTGCATTTGTTGGCACACACTTCATAATTCGTGGTAAAGTTTTAGATTCAAATCGAGCTCGTCCTTAAATCGAAACTCTCATATTCACTCCTCTTTACGTCACGCGGTAATGTTTTCTCTCTTTCTGTGTCTTTCAGAAGAACAGGGCGTCTCTTTTTCTTCCCCCTCCTCTCCTCCTATTCTGTGAAAAGCCAGTGTTGTCAGTGCATCATATAAAAGAAGATATACAAGCAATTCACATGCTAATTCCATGGCTGCCTTTAAAAACACAGAGAGAAGAGGAAAAGTGCTATTGAGAGAAGATGGGGGGATGAGGGAGAGAAAAACCGAGAGAGGGGGCAGTGTAATGAGAGGCGGAGTGGGAGACAGAGTGGCAACTGTGCATGTGTGTGTGTGTAAGCAAAGCTGAATAAAACTTCGACCATGTGGCATTTACATATGCGTAACACAGTGCTGTTGGTCTGAAGGTGTTGATTGATTTTCTAGAACATGGTTTCAGACAGGAGCCCCAGCGCAAATTACAAATTACAGCTTTATACTGATGCGCTTGTTCTAATACTGTATTATTTCTAGTAAGTAGAAACGTGCACTAAGACATATGTATGGTGGTGAGGGACGTTATTTAACGAAAAAAGAACAACATGAGAAAATTGCTTTTGGAAGGAGTCTCCAGTGTGAATGCTTTATAAATTCTCCTGAAATTGACTGAGTGCTTTGTAGAGTTTCTGAGTAACATGACAAGCAACTTTTATCATTAATTTCAAGACAAAGGGGAAAAGGCTGGTACTGTATGACGTAACTAGTTAGCATTAAAATAACTAGCGACCGTTCTAACTAACATCGCTGCAAAAATGAAATTGCAAAAACAATGAGGTGCAAATCCTTTCTTTCATCTTCACTTTTTTTCTTTCACGAGGGGAGTAGACCTTAAAACTCTGAGCATTTTAGCCTTTTTTTGGGGGGCTGTTTTTATGCAATATGATGAACTCAATTTTAGATCATTAAAACCAACTATATACACATGACTGCGCAAAAAATGTAAAAACAAGTAACATAGCCAAAGGTATAGCACAAATACACATGATGACATGTATTTATTTATTTTATTTATTTATTTATTTTCCTATGATTTTTATAGTTACAAAAATTAATAACCATAATAATATGCTCAGGGCCAAAACAGTATTATATATATATATATATATATATATATTTTTTTTATTATTATTTTTTTTTTTATATATATACTGTAGAATTTTCAGCGTTATCTGTCTCGCTTCAAAAATAATAATTAAAAATGCAAATTATTCATATATTCATATTATTACTAAAGTTGGTGTAAGCTTCTACAAGCATATGACCTGAAGCATTCAATGCACAATTAAGGACTGGTCCCCAAAAAATCTGTAGTGTCCGTAACCATGTCAAATTCAAGTTGCAATACCTTAACAATTTTGCATTTTAGAATAAAACACTTTTTTTAGGTTTATGTCTTTTCACGTTAAATCTAAATGGGCCAAGTTTCATCTGAATGACAGTTAAAATCATTGAATGATTTGATTTCAAAAAAGTTACAGACACTACATAAAAGCGCATGAAATTGTATTTAGTAAATGTGTTTTTTTTTATCTGATAAAAATATAAATGTGTAGCATATTCACAAAAAATGAAGCATGGATCGGGAGATCGGGAAATAAGAGGCTTTAAGTATTATGAAAAAACGGCGTCATATGATCCTACACTTTTTAGCACCAATACCATCATGTTGAGAGTTCCACATCATTCCCATATTCCAGTAGTAGTAAAATGTACATGTTATAATAGCAATAAAAACGTTCGTTCTACCTGACATGTGCTCTACCTACGGTTTTTTGCGATACAACTTTCTACTACTGGCTTTGTGAAAATGAAGTGCACTTGAAGTAGGGACTTTGTGTTCTATCTAGGCAGCTTTGTATCCTTCCTGTTTTTTCTGGCTGCTATGTTACAGTACATCCTGTCACTACAGAGAGACCAATAGATAAACAGAGAGAGAGAGAGAGAGAGAGAGAGAGAGACAGAGAGAGAAAGAGTGCTTAGAGCTTATTATATGCATGACCAAATCTCTCTCATACACACGTACACACAGACACACACACGTACACACACGCTTGCACAGTGACTCATTAGCAGGGAACACAGACAGTCCTAAACACATGCACAATAATCCAAAAACAACAAACGAAGCATTTAAGTTGTGACAAACGACTGAACTGTACTCTTTTGTTTTTGTATGTGTGTTTGATCTAGTGACCATCATACATGTTATTAACTCTCACATAGAGTTATTCACACAGTGGTTAATGTACAGTGTTACAGTAGTGAGGGGCATCGCTCACTACCACTTAAAGACGAAGGAGTGATGGGAGTTTTGTGTTTAAAACGTTACTATTGAGAAATTATTAGTGATGAATATTACCAGGAATTGATTGACATTTATAGAAGAATTTTTAATGCGCCTCTTAGATGCATTAAAACATTTGAAACGTTTTAAAGAAGGCCGTACAGTATGTCTGTGAATGGCGATCCCGGTCGAGGTGGCTCGGAGCTCACTGCAGACGTTCCCGTGAACATTTAGCAAGTGGAACGCCTGATCCTTGAAAACCAATGAAGAACTACTGTAACTTGTCAACAATATGAAGAAGAGACATATCTGTCTGTGGGAACTGTAAACACAATCATTCACCAACACCACTTGCACATTAGGAACTCGACTGTCACATCCCCCATACAGTCCTGATCTCACTCCAAGACATTTCCACATGTTTGGGCCATTTAAGGAGTTCCTGGGAGGCCAGCATTTCAGATGTGAAGCAGACAGTCAGTTCATGGCTCTGGTGTACTGAGAAAACTTTCTACCCTGATGGCATCCAAGCTCTAAGTGCATTAGTGTAGCAGGGGATTATATAGAGAAATAAAGAGAGGTTTAACTCTCGTGTTCTGCACAATCAAAAGTCCGGGTTTAAGGTAATGGCTACATTCTCAAATTTGATCCTGAACCGGTCCAATCTTGTGTTAATAGGCGGTCGTATGGAGACCCCGAGGATGCACATCAGACATCAGTGCAGGATGATGCGATTAGGGAGTAATAACAAGTGTCAAATATATTTTCCAGTGTAGTCACCAGGTATAAAAACATCTTAGCAACTTAGTGTGTAAATTAGGTGTATGTGCATTTAACTACAAACCTTCCCGAATTGTCACGAGTAAAACTGACAGAACCGCTACAGTCCAGCTACGAACAGCCATATTGGATGATGAGGCGATTTCCAAACAATATAGCACTAGTAAAGTATTCCAAATGGCTGCGTTTTGAATTGCCATGTACTGTAGTGCACTATGTAGGAAGGTAGAGCGCTTTATTTGCACCAGCAATGTACTGTAGTGGACAAAAATAAGGAGGATGCACGAGTTTGAGAGTCGCTTCTTCACTGTTCACTAAATGCTTTTTTTCTTTTTTTTTCCCGCTAGCTATGTTGAGAGAGATTGCATGCAGGTTTGGACTCTTTGGATTTAGATGTTAATAATAACAATGATGCTCGTAAGAAGGAATCCAAAACAGGGAGATATGAGTTGTTGTGAGATGACAAGGTGAGATGACAGGACATTAATGAAACACTCATGTATGAAAAAAAAAAAAAACTGTAGATTACATAATCCTTGTCCAAAAAGAAAAGAAAAAAAAAAATGTAACAAGTCTTGGCAAATTGTAGTTCAAAGTTCCTATTGCATTATAATGTCGAGCATACTGTACATACTGTGCAGTCAGTACATGACATAATGTCAGTGTTATATATTAAATTAAATTATTATCTGTTCACAACAAACCAAACTCAGACATGATCAGCACACAAGGTTAAATATTTTTCTGTTGCATTTATGATCCAGAGAGTGAGATCAGATCCGGGATGCTTTGTCCTGACAGTGAGAGGAAATCTAATCTGCAGGCGGACACAGACCCGGCGGTGTCGTTTTACTCCGTGGCAGTGTTGGAGCGTGACTTGTCTGTACGCCGCATGCCAGCAGGCCTTTCCCATGTATATTGTGTCATTGGAGACATTATGGAATTCACGGGGACTTGCAGCACTTGCTGGGATTAAAAGGCATGAAGTTTTTTTTTTTTTTTTTTTTTTTTTTGTGAAACCTATTACTAAAGTTTGAACATTCCAGACAAAGAGAAAATTGCATGGAAGTGTTTGCAACATAAATAACACGTGATTTTTCCTGTCTTTCCAGTTTCGCATTTATTCATGAACAAATTGTTTACTTGCCATCTTTTGGATATTTCCTTAAGTCGACTCAGACATACACAGCGTAAAACTGTAAATGTATAATTAAAAACTTGTAGCAACTTGCATTAACGTTTGTTTTCTCTGTTGGCATTTAGACTGTAGGTTACAAGCATTGAACCAGCACCGTTTTTTTCTAGCGATCTTATTAATTTATGATCTAACAAGTTAAAAATAGTTGCTGTGCAACAAATACTGTAGTTCAGAGATTTGTGTTTAATGCAGTGTGACTATTCATGTAATCATTAACTTATCTAATTACATTGCACTAAATAAAACGCATTAATTAACATCCTGTGTGGAAGTTGTTCAGTAACTTTTCAACTCCGTTAACCCACTTGTAGTAACTCAAATAGGGTCTTAAATGAAATGAAACTGCACTGCTTAATTATGATGATGCATTAAAAACATGCCATTGTGTATGGTGAAAAATCTCATTATAATTT
Source organism: Clarias laeviceps (assembly GCA_030014305.1). Taxonomy (NCBI): domain Eukaryota; kingdom Metazoa; phylum Chordata; class Actinopteri; order Siluriformes; family Clariidae; genus Clarias; species Clarias laeviceps. Next base: position 4,188,626 of record JAQMYJ010000023.1, on the reverse strand, counting down.
ATTACAAGGTTTATACCAGTACAAACGTACAATAAGAAAACCTAAGGTTAAATATTGTTACATTTCTAGAATGATGTAAAAATATACTATAAATACAACAGATACCAAGTAAACTATTAGTTGAATTTAAGGTTGAATCAAAGTCTATAATTGTATAACCTATTATGCTAATTATACTAAATAGCTCTATAATTAAAGGAAGAGATTTTAAGAAGTATGTAAGTCAATTTTAAAGTAATTTTCTTGTCCAGCACTTTGACCAACAAATGTGTCAAAAATGTGCTGTATATATAAAAGTAAAGTGAAATAATTTTAAAAATTTTAGGCTGGAGATACTTTGTTTCTCAGCTCAGAAGCAAGGGCCAGAGCAAGCTTGTATTTTGTATTTCCACTTACTGCTGAATTTTAAGTCATTTGGTACACTAAAATATTTACTTTCACAATCAATACAGTCAAAATCAAATATTAATTAAGTCACCTTTTGCAAAAGTATATTTTACAGTCTATGTAACATTAAAATGTTTACATACATGAATTCTTTATTTGCCTCTAATCTAGAAAAAAGTACAGTATGTACCTGAACCACAGCAGAACTTTATTCTAACTATTTTGTCATAGGCATTGATTTAATTTTACCATATTTTACATTAATGCATTTGAAATTATACTATAATTATAATTTTCCTATCGTAGCGGCTCATTTAAGAAACTGAACAGTGGACGAGTCAAATAAACTTTAATTTATTTTATTTTATTTTTTTTAATGTGTGTAAGCATAGATGTGGTAAGATATTTTGAGAGAAGATTTTTATTAAGCATTTATAAAAGGAGTCTCCAATGTCGGTACTTAACCCATAAAACTGAAGCGGCGCCAGAAACACAACATTGGTCAATGACTGGTTTAAAAAAATCATATGTATCTGCTATCTGTTATAGGCAAAGAAATACCATATGTGATCGATTTTTTTATTTATTTATTTTTTTTAAATTTAGTTTATATAGTTGGTTAAAATCAAATACATTTTGTTTCATCGTAGGTGCTGAAAAAAGGACATGTAGTAAAGCTAAAAACCTGGCCCCTATATATAGACTACAAGCTAACAGTCAGAGTAACTAAAATAATGCTGTAAACATTATTATTATTATTATTATTATTATTCTTATTATTATTATTATATTAGTAGTAGTAGTAGTGGTAGTCATATGAAGAATGTAAATATAAAACTAAATGTAACCTTAAAAAGAAAAAAGAAATAAAATACTTATTAACACAGGACATGCAGTTATAGGAAAAGTATCAACTTCAGCGACATCATTATTACATTGTTGATTATCTGGCTAAAGCTGCACTTTGCTACATGTGTTATTAGGATACTGGTGATTAGTATACTGGTGCTGCTGTTTTCTGAGAGGTTGGAACAGACGAAAGGGGAAATGAGGTCGCTGCTGCGGTTGTTACATAAACAACCCATATTTTAAATTGTGTCTTAAGGCACTTTGCAGTAAAGCATTTGCTCCCATTTCTTTCATTTCATCCCTGAAACTAAACGTGTGCATCTTAGTAGTGTGATGGTTAGCACTGTGGCCTTGTACATTCAGGGTTCAGGGTCAGTGTGCATAGAGTTTGCAGGTTCTCCCTGTGTTATTTTCCCCCCGAATGACCTGCAGATTAGGCTAATTGGTGTTTCCAAATTGTTTGAGTGTGTGTGTGTGTGTGTGTGTGTGCTTGTGTGACCTGCAATAGATTGGCACCCCATCTAGGGGGTACCCTGCCTTGTGTTTAAGTGAGTGAGTGAGTGGGTTGGTGTGAGAGAAGTGGATGCAGAGGACAGGGTTAGATGGAGGCAGATGATTCGCTGAGGCGACCCCTGAAAGTGAACAGCCGAAAGACGAAGAAGTGAGTGAGTGAGTGAGTGATATGTGCAGTTAAAATCGAAATGTGCTTTTTGGTCAGATTCCTCAATTTTGTTTTCTAACACACTATAAAATGAAGAAAATATATAAATAAATACAGCAGGACATGGAAGATAATAGTGACACTGTGTGCTGAGTTAATAAGTAGTCTTTGATGCACTTTACCTTTACACACACACACACACACACACACACACAATGCTGTTAGCTTGCTCATAGCTTCCCCACTGACCTAATGTCTGCTTTTAACTTCCCTACAAGCTAATGACTGATAGGGACTGTGTGTGTGTGTGTGTGTGTGTGTGTGTGTGTGTGTGTGTGTGTGTGTGTGTGTGTGTGTGTGTATATGTTGGTGCTGGAGAAGGCGTCTGCATGCTGTTTGTTGACAGGAAGGTGTCGTGTCTCTGTGTGTCTGTTGCTAAGTGCCCAGGGGGGTTGGATGTTCCTCCTTTTCTGGACATCCACCAATCCCTACAGCACATCTGGGGAAACCCTGTAACACTGGACTCACCTTGGACAGGTGACACACACTCACACACAGTTTAGCACCTTCATTTTTGTTAGAGACACACCCATGTAGTTATTGTCTAAATTTCCATGTCATTGTAAAACAATATTTAGGTCTACTCGAGAGAAATTAACAGACTTTCACTTGTCTTAAATCACATTATTTAGATGCTATAGAGAAACTTAATAAATGTTTTTACAAGCTGCTAATTACAGATTAAACTTGGTGACACTTCCTAGAAATCCTTTTCATTTGTCCTACAATATAATTGCATTCAGACAGCATTCATAACATGGTTAAACAACATGTAATTTAGTTCAAGTAGTATTAGTTACATGCACACCAAGTTCACATGAACAGAATACACAACATTATGACATCATGATATCAGAATACCTAACATGTTACAATAAATATGTAGTACTGCAGTAATGATTAAGATCTAGAAGTTACTATAAAACTAAATTACAATCTGGAAATTACCATAAGACGCGGTTACTATAATCTGGAAGTTATTATAAAACTGTAAATTACTGTAATCTACAAGTTATTATAAGACTAATTTACTGTAATCTGCAAGTCACTATAATACTTTAAATTATTGGAATCTGCAAGATACCATATGACTAAGATACTGTAATCTGCAAGTCACTATAAGCATGTAAATTAGTGTAATCTGGAAGTCATTATAAAACTGTAAATTATTGTAATCTGCAAGTCACTATATGAATGTAAATTACTGTAATCTGCAAGATACTATATGACTAAATTACTGTAATCTGGAAGTTATTATAAAACTGTAAATTGCTGCAATCTGTAAATTACTTTATGACCATAGGTTACTATAAGACAAAAATACTTTGAGATTGTAAATTAGTGTAATACTGAAAGTTACTTTGAGAATGTGAGTTACTGTAGGACTGTAAGTTACAATAAATCATCTGTAAATGATTTATATACGTGTAGATTACGATTAGAGAAAAGCTGACTTTGAGGCTAAGTTACTGCACCACTGTAAACTACTGCAAGCACAAGTTAGTGTAATAATATAAGTTAGCTTGTGTTACTGTAATACTGTGATTACTATGTATAAGATAACTATTGTGAAATTGTTGTTTACTGTAGGATTTTATATTTTTGTAACTGTAAGATTGTAAGTTGCTTGAAAATTGTAAAGTACTATTAGATTGTAAATTACAGTCAGACTTTAAGTTATTGCTGGACTGTAATTAACAGTTAGACAGTAAGTTAATTTAGGTTATTATGAAACTATAAAAGTTACAGTGAGACCATAAGTTAAAATGAGACTAAGTTAGTATATGACTGTTACTGTAAAACTATTACTATAAAACTAAGTTAATGTGACCAGGTAAATAACTAAGAATGTAAGTTACACAAGGTTTCTATAGGTAGGTAGGTTCCTATAAAAATAAGTTAATGTGAGACTGTAAGTTTTACAGTGAGACTAAGTTAGTGTATGAATATAAGCTACTATACAGTTCATACTATTAGACTAAGCTACTATGAGACTGTAAGTTACTGTATGGCTACTGTAAGTCCTCAAGACTGTTTCTATCAAAACAAAATGAGACTTACTGTAAGCTTGTTAGTTATTGAGAGACTGTAAGTTACTGAAAGTCTAGATTGTTCCAGCAGCTGATATGAGATAGTGTTATGTTATGGTCCAGTTTATACTATCATGCTGTTGTGCTACGAGTAGCTAATAAAAGCAATACAGTATGGCCTTTTCCAGTACCATTTCGATATTTGCCAACAACATCAAGAGAAAAAAAATGCTCAGAGAATGTATGAGTTTATTTAGCCCAAGTCCATACTTGGATTTTAGAACATTCGTCCTGTTTCCTGGAATTTGACAAAATATTAATACAGTGTGTGCAATACAGATTTTACCAGCAGCATAGTTTAAATGGTTATTCATAATCATATTGTTCAACAAATATATCCGGATTGCAAGTTTCATATAAACCCATATAATCCCAAAACTTCATCAGCATATCCGGATTTACAGTCCTCATTCTTGTACCTTCATACTTCACATAAAAGTACTGTCGCTCCTGAATAATATGCTTCAATATGAAAAACAGCAGAGGAGGATTCAACTACAACAACGCTTTTTTTTATTGCTTTTGAATGATCTTGGCCAGATTTCTATTTTCTCAACATCAGGCTTGTAGCAGAGATGACACTGAACTATGCCTAAAACACACTCGCCCACATTTGCACACACACCCAGAGCAAATATCCTCATGCTGCAGGCATGCAGCGGATGCTTCTTACAGGCTACTCTATCATCATATCTGGTATTATTATCCCACATGTAGCTCATGCCAGCTGCAAAGTGAAGTCTTTATTTATTTATTTTTCTTTAACGAACAAACTGCCTATTGGAACTTTTTACCCACATTCTTTTTTTTTTTCTTTCTTTTATTACACAAGGCCTTTATATAAAGTCATGATTACCTGAATGTCCGGGTAAATGACTCACTTTATAATTGTTGTGTTTAGATTTTTTTTCCTCTTCTTTTTCTCCTCCACACTTGTCTCACAAAGAGGATACCCCCAGTAATCATACACCCTCTAAAAATCCCCCCTCACACACACACACACACACACACACACATATACAAATGCACACAAACACACGTGCGTGCACTCACAAGGTGTGGGTCGACACCTCGCAATTACGCTCTGCGTGTTTTGCTGCGCGCAAGCGATCGTGATTTCGCCCCGTCCTGGAGCCGAAGCTCAAATTACAGCCTTGGCCCTGGCGCTGCGAACTTTATTTCCTCAGCCACCTTTTCTTTTCTCGTCCTCGCCCTCGCCGGTGACAGTCGACTACAAAAACCTAATTAGGGCTTTCAAGCGTGCTCCCATTAGCAGCAACCCGATCCCCGAAAATAATTATGACATTCCACGTATTAAATCATTGGTTATGTCCATATCTCTCGGGTGGAAAATATGATTTGCTGCACTACAAATTGTGGGACCTGCTCGCTGCTTTCCAACACTTAATTATAGCCGTGTCGGGTTCAAGGAAGTAATTTTTTCGTTCAGTGGCTTTGCGCCAAACAAACGGCTTTATGTGCTTAGCGTGCGGAGAACTTGCAGCTACTGGAGAAGCCGGTCATGTGACATGCTGGAGAAGCAGCAGAAGGAGCGTGTATACAAGTGTGTGTGTGTGTGTGTGTGTGTGTACAGTATGTGTGTGTGTCTCAGGGGGCAGGGCAGAAGCTAAAGTGAATGACGGTGAAGGGAAAACCAGGCGACAGCAGGTAAAAAGCTGCAAGCTGTTGACCCGGACTAAATGTGTCCACACATTATGGCCACACATGCAGCTTTCAGAAAGTGTGTGTTTAAATGTTCATACATTATAGACACTCTGTCTCGCGTGGATAAATCTCTAGTAACAACACTTCATCAATCAAAGCCCAGGAGACAGAAGCGGAGTGGAGCATCAGGGCGAAGAGTGCTAGTGGCGTTACATTAGAGAGCGGCCATTTAGTTGTTCGTTCATCATCCATTTCCATCTCTGGTGAAGTATTTACGTATAACGTTTGATTAATTGGATGCTTTCGGGTCATTTCGGAGGACAAATGTATCGCTTATGTTTGTATGAGGTCTGGATATAAATCTGAAAAACGGAACCTCCTCCCACCTGAATCTAATCCTTTATTTGCAAAGGAGTTTTGGTTTATTTCTTAAAGTAAAAGGTAGAACATAGTGTTTGTGTATCAATAAGAACACTAAATGATGTGCCGGGGGCGTTCAAATCAAACCGGGACTTTCTGGTGAATGAAGGCAGAGTAACATTTACAGTAAACGTCAAGCACAGTATGGTAATGAAACTCTTAGTCGCAGTAAAACATTTGAACGGTGCAAACGTTTCAAAGAAGGTCATATATTCATGAATGACGATCCTACGTGAGGTGGCTCGGAACCCACTACAATCGTTCCCAAATGAACAAATGTTCCTGTGAACATTCAGCGAGTGGAACGTCTGATCCTTTAAAAATTGCCGCCAGCTTGCGGAAGAGACTCATCGGTCTGTGGGAACTGTACACACACAATCATTCACCAACACCACCTAAGGAAACAGAATTCAATTCAATTCAATTTTATTTGTATAGCGCTTTTAACAATTGACATTGTCCCAAAGCAGCTTTACACAATCAA
>JAQMYJ010000023.1:4138673-4173772 GCA_030014305.1 Clarias laeviceps | reverse complement strand
AATCCTGTGCTTGAGTAAATGCAGAGATTCTCTAGGGCAAATATTACTCAGGTAAAAGTAGAAGTTCTCTATCTACAAGTACACTTAAGGAAAAGTAAAAAAGTAGTCACTTTCAAATTTACTTAAGTACATCAGCCCTCAGTTACCTTCCACCTCTGCCTACATGCCATATCTTTCCTTTCAATACCCTTTGTATTTTGCACATTCCATATAATTCATACATTTTATATATTTCTAGTGTATTAAAAAATATATATATATTGTTACTGTATATTTGTAGATTTTATATTTTACATTATTTTTCTAGTGCAAATGTTATTTTTCTGACAATGACACAATGTTATTTTTCTGACAATGACAAATTTGAAGATTTTTTTACCGTTTAACATTTGTAACAAACTTTCTTATACTTTTTTGCCTATCTTGTCAGCGTTTCAATTAAAAATTTTATTGCAACTCTTCTAGTTAGTAATGTAGCTACGTAGCAGTTTTTGTCAGCTTATTTTTGTTCATCTCAACAGAACAAGTAAAACCATTTAAAAAGTCAGTTAAGTTTTTTAAATTAGACCATTAGGCTAATTTAAACTAGATTATATAACACACTATATATGCTATATATTGATAAAAAAAACAAGTGCTGTTCATGAAGCTAGAGATTAGCTATGCTATGCTAATCTCTAGCTTCATGAACAGCACTTGTTTTTTTTATCAATATATAGCATATATAGTGTGTTATATAATGTGGATTATTATTATTATTATTATTATTTTATTTATTTTAGGTAACTGTTAGCTAGTTGTTACCATAATGCTAAATGAATGTTTGAGTTTTTTGCTATTGAGGCAGTCATTTTTACACACAAGCAGTACAAACTGATTTACTCTGATATTTCAAACAACTTCCTGAAATTCACTTTAATCATCAATGGCTATGTATCTCAAGTGGCTATGTATCTCAAGTGGCTATGTATCTGGCTTGTGTGCTTGTGTCAGTTTGCTAATACCTCTAGCCAAGTTTGTATCTTTCTGCTAAATCAGTATTAGAAGTTAATGTTTGGACTTCCATATAGTTAAAACTGTAGTTGAGTTTTAATTACTTCTATATAATCAAGTTTCTCCACCCATTAACACGACCAGTGAACAGGAGCTGGTGTCTGTGGTGTTAATGAAGCGTGTTGAGTATTTCATTTACAAACTTGCCCAATTCCATTAGAACATACCTGCCATTCCCGTAGTGTGTTCATCTGCCAGAGACCACCGGGGACGAGGTCATCAGGGACTTCCGTTCCCAGGGGAAACCTGAGATGGTGTTGGACGTGAACTCATCAGAGAGTTCATGCCATGGTCAGCAGCTGAACACAAACAATGCTCGAGCGACACTGGGGAGCTGAAGATGAATGAATCTGAGTTTTTGCTGTGAGGGTCAGAAAGATAACACCAATGATGATGATGACGATGATGATGATGCATGTTGTGACTCATAGTAGGTGTATGAACATGAATGATTCTAAGATGTTTTTTTCAAATCACAATTTTAAAAATTATTAAAATTTTCACTCAAAAGACAAAATAATGAAAGAACAAGATTAAACAAAAGGTGATAAAATAATAATAAATGAACTTTGAAGCATTTTGGACTATTCACCAACAAAAACAAGGAGCATTCGAGTCAAACCGGGACTTGTGATGAAATTTATATAGGAAAAAGGTTTTAAGAGCGATTGATATTTACAGCAGACTTCAGTCACAGTACAGTGATGAGACTCTTAGCTGCAGTAACACATTTGAATGGTGCGAAGATTTTAAAGAAGGCCGTATGTCTGTGAATGACGATCACGGCCGAGGAGGCTCAGAGCCCACTGAAGTCGTTCCCGTGAACATTCAGCAAGTTGATCCTTGAAAATCAACAGATAACTTGTCGCCAACTTTCTGTACACACAATTATTCACAAACACCACTTGCACATTACAGAAGCTTGTCTGGGAGTTATTGCCAACATATAGTCCTGACCTTGCTCCCAGCCATTTCCACATGTTTCTGGGAGGCCAGCGTTTCAGACGTGAAGCAGACAGTTTGATCATGGCTCTGGCATACTGAGGAAACTTTCCACCTTGATGGTATCCAAGCTCTAGTGAAACACAAGTGCATTAGTGTAGCAGGGGATTAAATAGAGAGATTTTACTCTCATAACTGAGTTCTGTTATTCTGCACAATCAAAAGTCTTGGTTTGACTTGAACACCTCTTGTATGTATATATGTTTTACTCCAGGTCTAAGTATCCAGTATTTCCTTATAGAAGTTGTATTTAATGAGTTCTGTACAGTTTAAAGTAACTTAAACCAATTGGCTAGACGATTTGAAAATGCAATTTTTTTGTAAATTTAAATCTAAATCTAAATGCATTAGGAATCATATTATAATTGTTGAATTAAAATCCCACTGAAACGTACGGTTGATCTGACGACTCCTGCCTCTATGGGTGTGTGTTCCACAAAAACAAACAAACAACAATATCTCCATCATCTAGGAAACAGTTTAAGGATTCGGAGGAACAGAAACAGACATTTTTTATAGATGTTTATTGGAGAATAAACTGGAAGTGTTACGTTCAATTCTATTTGATTGTGAATAAAAATTATTATAAAATACCTGATATATTTAACTAGAATCAGGTTCTTATTTTCCTTAAACTGGTTCATGGTCGATTGAGCTGTTGCATACACTGTATAATTGAACAGATTTAACTTTATTTACACAAATTTCCATGTTGTCTTTTTCTCGCATTTATATTTTCATAAGGAATTATTTTAGTCTTTTACAGGTGCTAGTTATTTTCAGCTTGAAATAAAATATGTACTCTGTGTGAAGTAAACTAAATATGATTTGTGTAAAAAGTCATTTGTTAAGATTGTATTTATGCACTTCTAGGCCGTTCTAATCTGAACGGATCGCTAAGGTTAAACAAACACACATCTATTGTGCTCGCTGTGCTCCCCTGTTCCCCGGAGGCTCGTATCTGGCCCCGTCGTGGTGCTGCTCAGCCAGGCTTGGCTCTCTATCGTCGGTGTTGTGAGCCCCGTAATTGATGCCTTGCTCTGGGGATATATTTAATCACCACAACAAGGATCTCGGCGGAGGAAACAACCTTGTAAAGAGCCGCTCGCCAGGCCGGCACGACGCGCTGGAATCAAAGCTTATGAAAACAAGAGAAGCTCCGTCTTACACCTTGTTCTAAACAAACACACACAGTAACCCACTTATTATACTCTCAGACACACACACACACACACACACATAGAGATATACACAGGAATGTATCCAGACCAAAAAATTCATTACTCCAGACCTTAACTGGCCACTTTTTAGAGGCCTCTAATTATTGAAGCTTTAGATGTGGTCATGTCGGTAGAAGCAGTAAATCACAAAGGAGAAGAAGAAGAAGAAGAAGAAGAAGAAGAAGAAGAAGCACTGCCAGCCCTAGAGCTGCGGGAAAACTGGAAACAAATGAGTGACCCTCCCCTCCCCTCCCCTCCCCTTCTTACCTCTCACCTCCCTTCCCTTCCCTTCCTCCACTTCCCGACGTTTCCTCTTCTGATCTCTTCATCTCCTCCGTCTTCACTCCCTCGCTCTCTTCCGTGCTTCCTCTCGACTCCCACATCCATCCCTCCACCTATACGTCTACTGTCCCTTTGTCTGCCGAGCATGTAGGAGCTTGTGGGGATGGATGGCCCAAGTGTGTGTGTTTGTGTGTGTGTGTTCATATTGTATAATAACAGGCATATAGTATTTCACTGTATGTCAAACAGCATTGTCAAAGTTATACTCGACTTTGATGATTGGAAAAACTTTTGAAAATAAGAGTTTATAGGTTTAAAAGTTTTCTATTCAATGTTTTAATGTTTTGTAGGCAAAAAGATTCTATATTAGTGTTATTATATTTACAACTATTGTAGCAATTTAGGGTTGCCATAAAGTTACTGCGTGTAAGCTACAAATGGACCAATAGAACACCATAAAACAGTCACATAACCAGGTATTGGACTTTGGTCTAGAAGGTCCCAGGTTCAAAACTCACCACCACCAAGTGGCCCCTGTTGGGCCCTTAAGCAAGGCCCTTAACCCTCAACTGCTCGGATATATAATGAAATAAAAATGTAAGTCGCTCTGGATAAAGGCATCTGCCAAATGCTGAAATGTAAATATAATATAAATATTTATTAAAGTCACCTGTCCATCTAGCAGCAAATGGATACTCATAGCAGCCATTTAGCTAGCAAGAATAAATTTCGCAATATACAGTATATAACTAATCAAAGTTGACCCAGCTCCTGATCTCATGAAGTCTGAAGATCATCGTTTTTTTTTAATGGCTTGTGGAATTCGTTAGTAGCTAGCTGATTGATGCTATCGTTAGCCACAGGTCAGTCCTGATGTAAGTTGAGGCTTTTTAGGAGTTTCAATCGGAGACATCATACACCAGGTGAGTGTAGGATGTCTCTAGACGTCAATCTTTACAACAGGAGCCAATCACAGGCACCCGTGAGCTCGTGTATGTGGAAGCGGATGGATAGCAATTATGCAAAAATGAGCAGCCTGTCCACCAAAAATTACATCATTTGAGATTTTAGATGTTATTTTCAGAATGTTTTAGCAACATTCTCTAGATTTACCTGCTCTGTTTTAATTTTATTATAAGATATTTAGGTTCGAATTAAAGGTCACTAAACACGCTAAAGGGATATTATGGTTAGTTTAAAGTTAACCTGAAAGTTAACCGGAAAAAGGTAAGAAAATGTTAACTAGCTAGAGAAGTTTCTAAGGAGGTTTCAAAAAGGTTCAGGATGAGGATGTAATGTTCTGTAACTTTTTTTTTTCACCAGTTATAAAAGTAATTACTGGGGGGGGGGCGGATACCTGAACTTCACTTCATCTGAAGCGAGAGCAATTTATTTTTTATTTATTTTTTTATTTATTTTTTCCTAAACTAGTCAGAGAAGAAATAATTAACTGAACAAACAAGAGCAATTTGCCAAGAATGTCGAGAAATTTTAAATATAAAGACATAAAATACAAATGTTGCTTTTTGTAACTTAATATGTAACTTTTACAGGTCTTGCACTATGAATTTCTGAATTTCCAAATGAGAACATGTTGACCGTGAAAGTAAAGAGTGTGTGTGTGTGTGTGTGTGTGTGTGTGTGTGCGTGCATGCTACAGTGTCCGGCTGTCAGTACCTGGTGTGTGTGTGTGTGTGTGTGTGTGTGTGTATGTGTCTGTTCCTCCCTGTCTAGCCTGTCTGCTTGTAATCTGCCTCTTTAATGTTCCCAGCCAGTAATTGCACTGTATAGCCTCAAGATAGCAATCAAAGGACTCAAAGATGCTGCATGCCTCTCTCTCTCTCTCTCTCTCTCTCACTAACTACAATCACTTTATTTCTTCCGGTACTTACTTTTGTGTTTGAGGCAATGTAACAAAAGCATCTGGGCATCTGTTTCCTAGCGTCCGAGGAGGGATTGTGGGGATTCGGTGGGGGGGAGGGGGATCAATTCAAATTGAACTAATGGTAAAATTGATATCTCTTTGAAGACTAGCCTGGTCCTCCTTTTCCCCCCATCCCCTTTTTTTTCCTCCCTCTTCACCTCCTCCCGCCTTTCTTTCTCTCGTTCCTTCATTCTTTCTCCCCCTTATCTTTTCACAATTACTAGCCCCCTCACTAATGGTCCTTTTAGGTCTGCGTCCAGCTGTATTTTGCCGTAATATATCGTCTTTTATGTCCCGAGTCAAATGAAGTTAAGTCCACTTTAGTGCTACGCTGCTTCATAAGAGTCAAAAAGTCAGCGTGCACTTTCACTAAAGTATCCCCAAGTCGCACAAACTCCATCTTAACTGATCGAGAGAGTCACTGCTGACTTTTAAGATCTCCTTTATTGATACTATTAAAGCGAAAGAAGATTTTTTCCCCTCTGTATAAAAGACCGTGAAGGACATAAGAGACATCAGAGACAAAAAAAAAAAGGCCTACGGCGCACAGACAGGCCTCAATCAGCATGACAAAAGCACGGCGATGGTGTTCTCAGCCCATAAACTTTCTGCATGCATTAACCCCTGCATGTATAAGCAACCATCACACTTATCACATCAGATAGACAGGGAGACGTTTGATTCACTAACCTCAAGGAAACACACACACACACTCACACACACATAATGCAGAGACATACATAATTGATCCCGGTAACATTCCCAAATCCTGGATATTAATCCTTTAAACTCTTGGCTTATTCAGTTTTCACCCTGAAGCAGATGAGTCAGTAGTTCTACTGAAACTTTTTCAGAAATGTACAGCATATGCACAGTGCGGTACAGAGGAATGTACAGTATGTTTCGACCTATCAGTGTCTCTTTAAACAGCTCTCACGGTATTTCAAATCACAGTTTCATTAAAAAAAAAAAACATTCTAATTGACAGTTTTTAAGTCAAGTCATTTACGTTTCCTATGATACATTGCACAGCAATGGGTTAAACAACAGGATAAGCCACATTTACACGATACACAGTCAGTGATATATACAGTATAGAGTGCTCCAAAAATCTGGATCAAAAACAAAAGTCTATTTAAAAATATAAATAACAGCAAAAGCTCATTTTCACAGCTGCAGCATTAATTTGTGTACACGCTGAATACAAGAACGTAGAGCATTTCTTAATGCATCAGAACTGGTGTTACACACACTGATGATTTCCTCCTTCAGTGCAGCGAGAGTTCTGTGCCAATTCGGATACTTTACTGACTTCAGATCAGCCAGAAATGGGATAGAAAATAATGTTAGAAGAACGTTTTAGTCTTTAATCTGTAGACAGCAATGAATGCTATGGGTTGCACATACTTACAGAAGTTTGGATAACTTTATAACAGGTTAGTATTGATATCTCATTTAACATATATTATTATTAGTGGTGTTCAAGTCAAACTGGGATTTTTTTGTTGTCCAGAAAAAACAGAACACCGTTCTCAAAGTAAAAGATCCTTAATTTCTCTATATAATCCCCAGCTACACTTATCCACTAGTGCTTGGCAGAAAGTTTTCTTTTGGACTGCCTGCTTCACATCGGAAAACCTGGCCTCCCAGGAATTCCTTAAGTGGCCCAAACATGTAGAAATGGCTTGGAGCGAGGTCAGGACTGTACGGGAGATGTGGCGATAACTCCCAGCCGAATTCCTGTAATGTGCAAGTGGTGTTGGTGAATAATTGTTTTGTACTATAGTTCCCACAGATACATGCGTCTGGTGACAAGTTATCTGTCGATTTCAGCTCCGAACCACCTCAGTCTGGATCGTCATTCATAGACGTATAATTTTTTTAAAAAAAGTTTTCATCATTCAAATGTTTTAAGAGTCTCATCATTGTACCATGCTTGAACTCTTCTGCAAATGTCAATCGCTTTTATGCTTTTTTGAAGTTTTTCTTGTTTATGATTCATATTACCCAGGCATGCTGACCTACATGAAAGTGACATCAAAAGGCACATTTTACATCCAGTCACAAAAACTCAGTCAACTTTAACGTGGGACTTTTGCTCCAAATTTATCTATTGATTGACCCAAAAAAATGGTAGATGTCCTTAGTGACCTGGATAAACAAAACAAGTAAATATGTACCTACTGTATACAGTACGCTATAGTTTCTATAGCATGAAATATACAACTAATAATACATGACTTGCATTACATTAAAGGTTATAAACAGTCATTCCTTTATGACCAGCCTCTATTTCTCTCTCTCTCTCTCTCTCTCGAGTTTAACAAGATGACAAATGCAGCTCGGCATGTTACCAAGAAACCATAACCTCCTCTGCCCTACAGACACGATTTCACTGTATCTGACAACTTTACCTCTGATCGCTACAAAGTGCTCACACTATCAGCTCATTCCACACATGGAATATATAAACATTTGCACTTGTCTTTAATAAATGCCTATACTGTATGTATTTTTTCATGCCTATGTGTCATTTGTTGCTATAGAAACCATTATATATTCAAATAATGGCATTAATACTTTATAAACATTGAGACGATTTACAGCTGCACTAATGTCTGAGCTGCTGTTGCAATGAATGAATCATTACGTTCCTTCTGACCAATCAGAATTGAGTATAAAGTTGCATAAATATATTTTTATTGAAAATATGAATCATAATCATTGACAGAAAGGATTTGTATACACTGCTGGAAAAAAGATACAAAAGGACACATGGCAGGAAATGACCAAGAGAATGAAAGTTGATTTTTATTTTTTTTTGTGCTGCAGATTTGGAAAGCCTGTATGATTTTAGCTGTGTCATAGGACAGCTTGTGGATGTTTTATGGTCTCTCTCTCTCTCTCTCTCTCTCTCTCTGATTACACTCAGGTTAGCATGACCCAAAAGAAGCACTAAATACTTTTCCACTCCCTCTCTTCGTCTGACTCCGTTCCTCTCGGCTTCCCGGCCGCGCTGAACGCTCGCCCACGCTCCACACTCGGTGTGTAATTACTCTGTCGTGTCACGAGTCTGAAGCTCACTCCTCATAACACAACCACCGGTCACTGCCTCCTAATTTACTGTCTCAGGATCTCAGAGTTGGAATAATATTTGGGTTATATTACAGCAGGGTCTATCTGACCTGTAATCCTGGATTTACTGAGGAAGAAGACTTTGATATTCGCAGCATGACATCATGATGGTAATAAACAACACTATGCTTGTGGGCCAGAAAGAGAAAGAGAGAGAAAGAGAGAACGCAAGCTGGAAACTGGAATATAGTGATGAGGAACATGGGGAGGTTTTACGTACATGATCAAATACACCAAAGCTTTTTTTTTTTGGCATTGAAGTGCACTTAAAATTAATTTAAGCCTCATAACTTCATGGTAGGTTGTGATTATCACCACTGTAGCAACATTTCTCAGGTTCTTAAATCATAGTATACAGTACTGGATAATTACCTCACATTCATTAAGGAAGCCTGTGGTGGGTTGGCACCTCGTCCGGGGTGCCAACACTGCCTCCTATTCCGAGTCCCCTGAGAGAGGCTTCCTGAGTTGAGTGAGTAATTAAGGAAGATACAAACTATTAACGCTATTATTACCTTAAAACACAATATTTGACAATATTTTATCTTTATGATATAGACTTCAAACTAAATATCTATTAGGTGTTAAATACACTTTTTCTTAATTTTGGCCATAGTGCCCTGGCCTGTCATTGCTTAATGCCCCTTGTTCCCTGGTATAGGCTCCATCCCACCCTGTACAGGCTGAGCGGTTTTGTCTCATATGAGCAAGCTGTGGTGAGGAAAACCTCCCTGAGAAAACCTTGAGATACCATCCTCACTTGGATAATACCAGGTACCTTCTACAACTGAAGGTGTATACTGTATACCTTATACCTAAACATGTGCTTTTGTGAAGAAGTGAACAGGAAGTCCACTGTATTGAGGTTCACTGATGGAGACTGTGGCACAAAACGGCAGTTTGTTACTTCAACAAACTGCACATGATGACTGGTTTATCAATTAAAGAATGACATATTTCATCTTTTTACTTCAGAACTTTGTAACCACACCACAATTGCACCCCCCCCCCCACCTGATTTTTTTTTTTTTACCCTCAGATGGTTTATTCCTTTGAAGTGGATGATGGTTCTCAGTACAGAAGTCTGGATAAAGTGAAGCATGTGTAGGGAAAGCATTGATTGCAGCGCACTAGTGCCATGTGCTTGATAAGAAATCTGCACGCTCCTCTCACGCTGTCCTATTTCACACCAACCAGATGGAGATTTTTCATTTATGTGTAAAAGAAAAAAAAAAATCTCTTTAAAAATTAATACATTATTAACTCTCTGTCCGGAGAGTGCTTAGTGCGCTGGCATAAATCAGAGCGTCCTCTCCTCCCCCCGGTGCAGCTCAGTCACACACTAATGACTTTTAACATATGCTTTTTAATCTTGTCCGGACCTGAACTTCCTGACTCCCTTCCTCCCTCCCTCTCTCTCTCTCTCTCTCCCTCTCTCTCTCTCCCTCCCTCTGTCCATCTCTCTCTCTCTCTCTCTCTCTCTCTCTCCCTCTCTGTAATTGTATAACCTGGGATTCATTTATTAACATTATTCATTTTATCTTATACATACTATCAAAAGTGAGCTACGTATCTGTTATATGTTTTGCAAAGTAAATAAATACAGAAACACATAAATAACTTTATGGTAATGATGTAATAATTTTGTATCACATGATGATTTATGCCTATTTAACTAAAGTCAACTCGAAAAGTATTCCAAAATGGGAAAACATGTGTAAAATGAACCGTATGTTAGGAGCACACGTCTATTTATTTAAATATAGATTTCAAATAATTTTAAACACATTTGAATAGTTGTGAATTTTTTTGTATTTATAAAGTTATAGCCACATGCAGAATCAATAATAAAAATTGTTTTGTAGTCAGTCTGTCTGTCTGTCTATTAGTCTGTCTACATATCTATCTGTCTGTCTGTCTGTCTGTCTAGTTACCTGTCTCTCATTATGTCTATTTTTTTAAATATAAAATGTTATATGTGCATGTTTTTTTGCCATTTATAAAAATATTTATAAAAAATATTGGCACCCTCAGAACAAATATTTGTTAAATACCAATACTGCGCATTACATACTTACTCTTTACGGTAGCTCTTCATCTAGCATTTTTATTTATTTAAATGTTAGCATTGGAGCACAGCGGCACGGTGGTGTAGTGGTTAGCACTGTCACCTTGCACCTCCAGGGTCCGGGTTCGATTCCCAGCCAGGCTTGATTCCTGTCTCTGTGTGCATGGAGTTTGTATGTCCTCCATGATTCCTGTCTCTGTTTGCATGTCCTCCCCATGCTTGGTGGGTTTCCTCCAGGTACTGCCTTGTGCCTCCTGGGATCGGCTCCAGGTCCCCGTGACCCTGAATACAGGATAAAGCGGTATAGATGAGATGAGTACTGGAGCACAGTGGCTTAGTGCCACTGTCACCTTACCACCAGGGTTAAGGGTTCAAGTCTTCTTCTTCCTTGCGGTTCGTGGGTTTTCTCCAGGTCCTCTGGTTTGCTCTCACAGTCCAAAAACAAAAAAAAAACATTATTTATTAGTGCATTTTTATTATAAATTTTTTTGGCACATATAAAAGGATTAATACGTGAATAACAGCACAGTTGTTTATTATTTATCTATCTGTTTATCTCTCCGCAGTTAGATTTCTAATTATTGGCACCCTTCAACCTAATAATTGTATAAAATTAATCCCATATGCAGTGAGCAGTGCTTTGAGATGAAACGTGTTGGACATGATGTTTACTTTTAATGCCTCATTAAAGGTTTTATATGTAGTGCCTTTTTTTCTGAAAAAAAGCAAACACTACTTGCCAAAGTTTTGGCACCCTAGGTGAGGATAAAAAGAAAAGGTTTGCTCTTGCTCTTTTTGTATCAACCTATAGCCAGGTTCAAAAGTATTTGCACCCCCGTGTAATAGTTTTATCTTAAATGTTTGGGTCTACGACATTTGTTTTGTTTCCTAAGTGAAAAAGAAGGCTTTGGTGTGTGTGTGTGTGTGTGTGAGAGAACACTGACAGTCAGTCTCCCACAATTAAACACTAACCTGCACATGACCGTGTTCACTACAAAGCCTAAGTGGAGAGGACAGACTTAAAGATAACATCAAAACATATAGAGAGCAGACGAGGTAAAGGCCTTCACCTCCAGGGCAAAAATTTGTGTGTGTGTGTGTGTGTGTGCTTGGGGTGTTAAGCTTGAAACAAGGTACCAAGCATCTGTTTTCATTGTCAACATCCTCTGAGATAAGATCAGCTAAGCGAGGGGGAGTATTGTAGTAAATGCCTTACCTGAGTATTTGTCGGGATTTGGAGATGACCGGTGGAGATCCAGGGAGATCAGTGCTGATAAGATGAACTATAGTTCACACAAACACAGACACACATAGAAACACACACACACACACACACACACACCAGCCTTCCCTTTACGTGGACAATTTTACTATCAATTAGTAAACGAATGTGAGTGTCTGATTGTCTTGGAGTCTGAGAGGACAGGCTTTAATAAGAACAATAAGCAGGGCAGTGAGAGACACTGAGATTCCTTTATTGCCTATTGTTCTGGGTCAAAGCCCCGCAGAAGAGCTTTGTGTGCCTCTGAATTGAATAACGGCTGGAATTACTCATTTGTTTGTCATCAGCCAGCATACAATTAGATACAAGCTGCTTCTTTGTATAATTCCGCTCAAAGCTGCTCAGTGATAAGCCCGCATACAGTGTAAATTATTATCACACACACACACACACACACACACACACACACACACACAGAGATTTGTCTCGCTATCTATGTGAGAAGCTTCTACTGACATAATTATTACTGCAGCTAATTAATGGTATGCTACAGATAAATATCAGCCTGACTTTGAGCTCCGTTTTGAGTTTTTTTTTTTTTATTATAATAATAATAATCATAAGCTGAGACTGGTTACATTTCCTAAATTTAAAAAAGGACAAATCTGTTAGATATTCTTATCCTCATGGCATTCCCAGCAAGACATAAGAACATGCCCACATACACTAATAAAAAAAATATGTAGAAATAATAAAATAAATATATTTAAACATACTTTGTTAACACTTTGTGTAATGTAACCTGTACAATTTGTGTATATAGATAGATAGATAGATAGATAGATAGATAGATAGATAGATAGATAGATAAAATGTATGACATGTACCAATTTTCTGTGGTATACAAGAAGAAGAAAAAAACATGGCGTTATAAGAAAACAGTGAGCTTGGTGGGTTTCCTCCTGGTACTTCAGTTTCCTCCCACAGTTCAAAGACATGCAGATTAGGTTGGTGTCAAACTATCTAATCAATAGGAAAAGGTCATGTGACCCGATAAGTCCAGACTGAGCCTATTCCAGAGTGACAGGTTTGGCATTTTTCAGGGTAAGAAGGGAAGCACATGAAGCGATGCATAGTGTCCACTGTACCAGCCTCTGGAGACAATGTTATGATCTGGAGTTCCTTCAGTCGCTCAGGTCGAGACTCAGCAACGTTATGTGGCAATAAAATGAAGTCAGCTGACCACCTGAATGTACTGAATCACCAGGTTATCACATCTATGGAGGGTTTTTTTTTGTTTCCTGGTGGTTTGGTCATATTGGACTGCACTCATGTATTTCAGTTTAAATTGTAAACATACAAAAAGTGTATATTTGTAAATCCAAGCATTTATTATAATAAAATTATTATTATTATTATTGTTGTTGTTGTTGTTGTTGTGGTTAATAATAATAATAATAATAATAATAATAATAATAATAATAATAATAATGTTATTATTTACTCCTCCTGAAGAAATTGTCCTGATCACTACATGGCAAAATTCCCGGTGCTGAATTAACACCATACAGTCCGGTCCACTTGGACTAATATGAACTCAACAGTGGAGACATGAATGTGTACTTTTTGCATTCCTTCCAACAATCTAGGCATTTTACATGTTCACTTCTCACACTTTGGTCATAAAATAAGTTATGCATATCATAGGATTTTGTCTGAACCTAATATTTCCAAAAACTGTCTAACCATACAGTATCTCTCTCTCTCTGTAGCCAACAACTCTCTAATTTAAAAGTCAATACAGTGTGAGCTTTTAATATGGTAACACTTTCATTTTGGACATGTTTCAGTAAAGGCTGAGCCCAAAACATACACACACACACACACACCAAACAACATGTTTACAACCAGATTTTCTGTTAATCGGAGTTGCAGTAGACAGATACTGAATGCTTCTCTCACATTAAGATGACGGGTTTACTTCAATCGGAGAATGATTATTAAAAAAAAAAACGATAAACTCTGCGTCTAATCTGCCGGTTCAATCTAAAGTAAGTCGGATTAAATGACATCTTCCATCTGCTTAAGGATGCATGGCAAGAAAATGCACATGTTCTCCAGGGAAGAAAACAAAAGCACTAAAGACAGAGGTATTAAAGGAAATGTTTACTAAGGCAGTAATTCCTCTCTTGCAAACACTCACACTATGGGGGGAGAAATGCTCGACAGCATCTCATTCCTGAAGGGACTTGACCCAAATTTACACAAACACAAGCACATATCCACATAAATCAGAGTATTGAGAGTGTAAATGTAATCAGGTTGTATATGAGTTGGAAGCATTTACAAAACCACAGTAAAGAATTCAGCATCTGAGATGATAGATGAATTAATCAAGTGGCTGATAAATGGATGACATCATTATTCTTTCATTCCTGTCCAATCTCTCTCTCTCTCTCTCTCTCTCTCTCTATGTAAACTCAATTGCCATATCAGCGCCGATCTTTACTCCCCCTCAATTCTCTTTCCTTCTTTTCTCTCTCTGTGTCTCTCTCTCTCCTTTACCTGAACTGACCTTTTTTTTGGAGACTAAATGTTTAGACGTCTTTATGTGGAGCCAGAGACATAAACAGGAAAGTTGCTTAATTGAAATTTGGTGTCCCTGTCCTCAGACCTTACTGCTGCTAAAGGTTGTAACCCATAATTTCTGACCTTTGACTAGGAAAAACCCAATGCAGCCTCAAATCCTGGTTTGTTCCTCATCAACCCAGAGTTCAGAGAGTGACGTCAAGTCAAAATGGCTAAACAAAGTGATAGATTGTCTTGTATATTTAATTATTAGCTTTATATCAATCGACGTATGTACAGTACTGTGCAAAAGTCTTGAGACATCCCTCATTTGTTCATTTTAAATTTAATTAAATGATGTAGCGTAAATGAAAGAAATGGGAACAAACATTTTACTGTGACAAAATGCCTAAAGATAGAATTTAAAAATGGGTTGTTTATGTACCAACCTCAGCAGCGACCTCATTTCCCCTCTCATCTGTACCAACCACACAGCATTCAGAATCACCAGTATACTAATCACCTCCTCATCATCTGCACCTGTTTTTCACTGGTTCATGCCTTAATTTAGATATTTTTTTTAAATGCTTGAATGATTCATTGGTCACTGTGTGGCTTAACGAACAAAAAACATTCTTTTGAAACAGGGGTTTTATGAGGAAGCTCTCATTAACAAGAAAACCCTTAGATGTACACTGCTATTGAACACTCTGTTAGAGAGTCAAACATAAGAAGAGTGAAATTTATAAAGAATTATGTCTGCTGTTGATTCAAAGTGTTTGGTAGGTATTCATGTGAACTCTCAATATACCATCCAAAAAGGTACAAGTGCAAATGAATGAAGCCTGAACCTGAAAAACAGCTCTATGAAAAAAGGGCAAAAACTTTAGAAATGGTCAAATCAACATGTTTGTCCATTCTTAAAAAGAATGAACTGACTGTTGCGCTCAGGAATACCACATGGCCTGGAAGAGGCCTTATTTCTTTACATTTACATCTAGCCAAGTTAAGAGATGTCTTCATGTTTGCCTCAAAATGGAAACCATTAAGGACAGAAAGATCAGGCTTCGCAAGAAAAATATATATATTTCTGAAACAGGACTAATTTGTACCAGAATGACTTTGAAGAATATAAGTAAGAAGTAAAAGGTCCCAGGTTCAAACCCCATCCCCTTGAGCAAGGCCCTTAACCCTCAACTGCTCTGATATATAATGAGATAAAATGAGAGTCACTCTGGATAAGAGCGTCTGCCAGATGCCATAAATGTAAATTACTGATGATGTGACTGCTGATAGAAGTAGCAGGATGAATTCTGTAGTTTAAACAGCTGTACATTCTGCTCAGATTCAGGCAAATCCTATAAAACCAACAGCACAGCAGTTCACAGTACAGACTGAGAAAGATCCAAAACATACAATGAAAGCGACCCAAGGCAAAGAAGTGGGTCAGTCCCCTGACCTCAACCCAACTGAGCTGCTTTTCACTTTCTGAAAACACAAACAAGCAGCGACTGAAGGCAGTTACACTGGCAAGAAGACACACAGCATTTGGATGTCCATGGGTTTCACACTTCATATAGTCACCGACTGCAATGTTTTTGCATCCAAGTATTAAAATAATCCCTGTATTTATCATTATGTTATTATGTGCAATTACTTTTAAGCCTTTGTAAAGAAATGTCTTTAATTCCTAATGAGGTTAATGCAATATATATATTTTTGTTTATCTGTTTGAATTAAAGCCGAAAGTCACCACTTAAATCACAGCTTTGTTGCTTCATTTTATCAAAAATCAATGTTAGTGGTATACAGAGGCAAAATACCAAAAATGTGTCACTGTTCAAATATTTATGAACCTGGCTGTATATATCTATTTATGTCTAGATAGTAAGTCAAAAATTATCTGCACTGCAGTTATATTAAAACTTATTGGCTGCACTGTCTTAATAGCGTTTTCCATTCAAGGCTGCTGTCTCCCCAGTCACTGCTGTGCAGGTGTGAACGTGTTACATCATTTCATTTGTAGCTCCGGTGCGAGCGAAAATCTTGTGATTTGTACAAAAGAAGAGCAGTGACTCTTTTTTTTTTTTTTCTTGTGGTTTGGGTGTACCTGGTGCTGAAACAACTCACGAAAGAACATAAACAGAAGTGTTTGTATATCTGGAAACAACATTTGGTCTGATACTCTAAGGAAGGTGAAAGTTTCTTCATCACTACAAGCCTGAGAATAAACGGCAGAGTATGGAACGGAACCATCCTCAGTCACCGACCGAGAAAAAGTTCAAAAGTCCACCATCAGCTGGAAAATTCATCAACACTTACAGTTTTCTCGAGGTCCAGAAGTATTGGAACATTATCCGGAAAATGGTTCAACGTTACAGTGAGATGCCTATTGTAGAGCTGAAGACTAAACTTTTTAAGCTAAAGATTAAACACAGAGGACTTCTATCCAAGGGTGTCGTGATCTCACGTGACGATGCAGGTCCACCCTGAGGTGTTAAAGCGTCCTCCCTATAGTCCGCATCTCATTCAATTAAGCTTTCACCTGGAAGCAGCCCTACGAGGATGAAGATTCACTTCTGACGGAGAAGTGAAGACAGCGGTGCATTCACGTCTCGCACCTCAGCCTCAAACATTCATTGATGAGGGAGTACAAAACTTGTTGACAGATGGACAAAGAGTATTGAAGAGCGAGGAGATTATGTCAGAAAATTATGTATTTGTCTTTTCTAATAGTTAATTAAAACAAATTATACGTTCAAAGTGCAGATAATTTTTGACTCATCCTCATAGATAGATAGATTTGTTCCACTTGTGGATTGAAATATGATGCTTGCTATTTGTTGTGCTGCTACACTGCTTCATATCTCAGACACACACACACACACACACACACAAACACTGAGGCGCCTGGCAGGCCAAGTTTGACAACATACTTCCACATGCTGCCATATGTAAGTGGGGAGTTAAGCTCTGTCAAGCGTGATCTGCTACATCTTAATCTCTCCGTCTGCCTATTTATGAGCACAGACGTCTCATGTCTCTCTCTCTCTCTCTCTCTCTCTCTCTATTTCAGTCAGCATTTCACACTCAACCTTCATTCATTTCCCACTGTTAACCCAGACTACTACAACATAACTAATATCACTGCATAAATCTGTCAGTTCGTACCGCGGAGCCTCTCTAAGGGCCGCTTGTTTTAGCCGCGATTTTAATGAGGGTGACAAATTGGATATGTGAAACTGGCAGCCATGACACCGAGCCTCGTACACTGCGTGCATTGTGTAGTCGAGTAAAGGAGGAGTCGAACAAGGAGGAAAGTGGCGAGGAGGCCATGATGGTGGATGAGGGTAGAAGAGATTAACTTGAAACGATCAGGAAATATGATGACACGATGATACGGTGCAGTGGCAGGACATGTTTCTGTCCGTGTATTTGGACAAATTTAAAGACGAAGTGGACAGAAATACCGGTAGTCTTATATATGTACCGTATATATTCAGTTACTTATCAAATATAGTTGCCTGTTTAAGTGTGTGTGCACGCGTACATTGTGTCCTGTCACACCGAGTTCATGTTCAGATCATAATCCCGTAAACATTGTTTCACTGCAGCTGTCGCAGTTTCTGGAGTTTATTTGCACACGGATCAAGCTGTAACTACTTTCGGTTATGTATCAAATATGGAACTTTCCATCATGCACTAAGGACAAACGTTTTGCAAAAGGCATGTTGCCTGTCGAAAAGGAAATAACACTCCATCATTTACACCACACACAAACACAAAGGCACGAATGCTCGAACCGTATCCATACGCGAACTGAGCAACGTCTTACCCACAGGAAGTGTCAGTTAAAATCTGTCATAATTGCCCTTCAAATATGTCGCCATATTTCGTACCTTACATCGAGTTGTGTCATTAGAGAACATTTTATATTTCAAAAGCAAAAGCATGAAACATCCTGCGCGGTTGTGTAATCGCGGTGTCGCCATAAAGACAACGCGTTCCAGAGCTGAAATCTGACCTCTGAGTGACTCATAAAAATGAACAGTACAGTAAGAACACTTTTTTTTTTTTTTTTACAGGCGAATGCAAAAGTTTGCACCCCCTCACCTCACCTCCTAAAGTTTGGGGAGGAAAATAACGAGTCAA
This sequence comes from Clarias laeviceps, assembly GCA_030014305.1. Classification (NCBI taxonomy): domain Eukaryota; kingdom Metazoa; phylum Chordata; class Actinopteri; order Siluriformes; family Clariidae; genus Clarias; species Clarias laeviceps. The sequence goes on along the minus strand of JAQMYJ010000023.1, from coordinate 4,155,146 downwards.
TAGTTATTTTTCATACATTTGTCATATGCAATCAACTTCGAGTATGTTGTGCAAGTTTTACTTTTCCTTTTTGAATTTTTTTCATACAATGATTCATATTTTTTCCCACTTTTAAACACATTCATTATTGTCATGAGATTTCTTTCACCATTAAATTTAATTTTCATGGATGTGTTTTTCACATTTGGTTTTACTTTTATCTTCATGTAGGGATTTTATGTTTTATTTCCCCCTCAGATTAAGTTTTCAAAAATTATTCATCCTTTTCATTAAATATTATTCACATCCTGTTATCACACACTTACTTGACTTTCTGTCAGCAATTTCAAATATATATTTTTCATGAGAACACATACTGTGTTATTCACATGATCGAAATGTAAATGTATGAAGCCTGACATGCTAAATATGTCCTTTATCTAAATTACATTTCCTTTCATTCGGGGTGCACAAACTTTACAAATTTCTTTTATCACTTTAACTAAGATTCGATCTCAACTGAACTGAGTCGGTTTACTTTGCCATGCAACTTAGTGGATAATTAGACGAAAGTGAGAGACGTAATGGGTGAGTGGATTGACAGAGTGCGAAACATGTGTGCTGTGTTATCGCGTATGTATGAGGCCCCTGAGGTCTGTCTCACACCCTGGACACACACGGAGAAACTGAGACACACACTGTGTTATTGTTTTTCCCCAATTTTCTTCTTTCCTTTAACGTTCATCAGATCGAGTTATGCAGGATTTAAAGCGTGATAAACAACTGACGATTTAATGACTTTCTCAAGAAAACAATTTCTAAAATGATGGAATAAGGTTCAGGAACTTGCCTACACATTTATTTATTTATTCATTTCAGATAAAATAAATATTCAAACTTATTTTGCTCTTAAATCCACAACCCTTTTCATGGCAAACTGAGATAAGAAGAAGAACAAGACGTATATTTCCTGGCCTTCATTTGCATCTTAAATCTGATTGGCTCTTGCTCTTTGTGATGTAATAAGTAACACCACTGTCACATGTTCAACACTAGCTTAATATGTCTACTTATGTTTTTATTATTATTATTATTATTATTATTATTATTATTATTATTTCCTACAATGTACATAACTCAATTATCCTAAAAGAAATAATAAAAAGAAAAAAAGAAAAGAAAATTGCATGGATGTTTTGCATAGTAGGTTTCATTTAAATTTATTTGCACACAATATTTATTTATTTTTATTTTTTTATTCTCAAAATGTTTAAGCTAAGGTAACTTGTAATGCTAACACAACATTTACAATTACAGTAGGGTTTTGCATGATATCTTTTCGTCCTTTATGTAAACCAACTAACTAGCTCATGTTTTTGTCTTTTCTTTTTTTCTTAACCAGACCACTGCTGGATTCTTGATTCTGATTGGTTAGAAGATGTTGATTACATTTCTATAACAGCAGCTCTGCAGTAGGTTTGGTTTCAAAGTTTATGGAAGGAAGTTTGTTTAATTGTTGATATGTTGAGGTTTCCTTCTCCCAAAATTTGAGTTTCTTGACAAGAAGACATTGGCATTTGCATTTACTATGAAAAGGATTGGTGTTACAGATAGTCTGTAATCACGAATGAGTAAATATATCACTTTCTTTAATAAATAGAATTATATTGTAATCATTGGCAAATTGCTGTATTGTAAGAGGAATACTGTACAAGCCTTCAGATAATGCTGATATTAAAAATGAATCAACTTTAAGGTGCTAAGAGTATTGCATCTGCTTCATGACACCAACCTGTCTTTGACTGTAGTCCTGTAATATCACAGTAAAATTATTTTTTCCCCAACTTAAAGTAAGTAGAGTCATGATGTAAATGGTAACAATAACAATGAATTTGCTATCCATCTGAAAACATTTTGCAGTTTAACCAATTTTATCATCTGTTCACACTGTAAACACATACAGTATGTTATTGCTAATCTGCACAAGTGTACATGTCTGCGTGCGTGAGTGTGTGCCCACGTTGTGATGAAGAGAGCAATAAGAAGAGAAATGTCACCCCACCGTCATCACTGTGCACACTGCAGAATATCAAAACTCCCTCAGGTAATCTACTTATCCCGCCTTGAGAGCCTCTTAAACAAATCCCCATCAGAGAGAGAGAGAGAGAGAGAGAGAGAGAGAAGGAGGAGGGAGGGAAGGATGAGAGAAGGAGAGAGAGAGAGAGAAAGAGAGGGAAAGAATAGGAGCATGAGCAAGAGTTGCAGAGCAATAAAAAGACTGTCATGCGTGCCCTGGGTGCACTGCTTTGTTCCTGTTTCTAGTTATCATTAGTGGGCGTTTGAGGATCAGTGTTTTAAACACCCCACTGGGTCCCAAGCTCAATTACCATGCGCTCACATACTGAAGGTATCCAAATGCCAAATGTCACACATCCCCTGTGCTCTCCTGCGCTCCAGCCTTTCTACTGCTCACATACAGTAATTAGTACCTCTGGGATGTGTGTGTGTGTCTGTGTGTGTGTGTGTGTGTGTGAGAGAGAGAGAGAGAGAGAGAGAGAGAGAGAGAGAGTTTGACTTATGTTACATATGGCCTTCAATGCAAAATGTATACTATAGAAATATCTAAGCAAATATAATATAATATAATATAATATAATATAATATAATATATCCTGCATGAAAATCCTGGTTTGACTCGAATGCGTATAGACATACAAGAGGTGTTCAAGTCAAATTTGGATTTTTGTGTTTATTTAATTTTTCTGAGCAGTATACATCTCTCTCTCTCTCTCTCTCTCTCTCTCTCTCTTTCTCTCTCTCTCTTTGTGTTTATGCATAAATAATATCCTGAAATATTTAACGTTATCTGTTTTAGGTAACATTTATTGTTTTTTTATAGTTTGTTTTTTTGTTTTTAAGTTCTTTTGAAAACACTTCTGTAATTATCTATTCTATTTTTAATGAATTTAGTGTGACTAAAGCTAATGATCTCCTGACTAAAGATTAATATTTATTTATTAATGTGTAATCAAAAACACACAACCCTTTATAGATAAAGCACATTGATGGTACAAACTCAAAGTGACAGTTCAGTATTAATAAAGCATTATTATTATTATTATTATTATTATTATTATTATTATTATTATTATTGCTTTTGTTTTAGTTATACACTTTGTTAATAATGTTATTAAGAAATAAATATGAATAACAGTTTTATTAATAATCCTGGTATATTAATTGAGGCATGTAGCTAGACGATATTAAAGAGGAGAAAAATAAACTTTTAAACATGTGACACACATTAGAGAGACATTTGTAATTGCAAAAATAAAAGCACCCCATTTGTTCTCAACAGTCCCTTGTGTTGTTGATTTGCAATAAACAATGCAAAATATACTGTATAGGTCTGGCATTGGCTCTGTATCATTCTGAATCATGGTTTATGGTCCAATCTAGAGACATTTTATCCCATTAACAGGTAATGTTGCTACATGAAAAAAATCTTTTACTGAACACACTAGACAGCTTTGAAATCATGGCTCTTCACATAAGTAGGTTAAACATACTTGCAAATTGGCCTTGTATAGATTTTACATAATTATATTAGTTTGTAAATGTACTTAATTCTGTTTAATGTGTTTAATGTAATCATACCATTATTTATAATTATTTATTGTTGTTTAGCTTACATATTTCACTTGAGCTTAATACATAAATCATTTATTGTCAGTGTGCAGACAGTCAGCTCAGTTATTATGAAGACTTCAGAGTCAGATCAGATCAGATCAGATCAGATGTCGGCCGATCCTCAGAGATCTGATATCGGTTGTCAGAAGTTATATCAGTAAAACAATGCAGCTCTGATTATACAACTTCCATATTATATACAATAATATATTGTATATTCGTGACCTGGTTAGTTCTCTTTTGCTTCTCAAGTTTTGACGTTTAGCAGAAGTTCGGGCCACATTTCAGCTCCAGACAGAAAAAGACTAAACGCTTGGAATTAAAAGACAAAAGCAAAGTGGTGTGCTGATGAGCTGTGCTGCTCGAGAGAGGTTGTGTGACAGAAGAGCTCTGTCGTTAAAGTGCTCAGCGTGCACTTCTATCTCTCTCCCCCCTCCTTCCTCTCTGTCACTTAAAGAATGCTTTCCTGCGCTGGATTAATTAAAGTCCAAACATTAAATATTGATTGATGCATTATCAGCGCGTCCCAGTCGCTTCCATGCAGATTGATTCCCGACGTGATTTATTGTCATATTTGCAGAGTCATTTCACTTGATAACAAAGAGAAATTGCAGCCTGAGCCCCCCCTTAGTCTTTCTTTAAAAACCTTCACCTCTCTCTCTCTCGCTCTCTCTCTCTCTCGCTCTCTTCCCATTTGTTTGCTGTAAGATATGTCTGCATGTCGGCACACACCCTCTGTGAATCATTATTCAAATTAGAATGATAAAGCATCCCATGACTAATGATCAACATTTTCTTATTTCTCCTCATCCCTTCTTTTTTTTTTTTTTTATTCTAGCTTTAAGTGCAACAGTGCAAGAACTGACTATAATACTTTTGTACTATTTCACAGTAAATAAAGATTTATTATTATTATTATTATTATTATTATTATTATTGTATTGTTATTTACATGTGCAATAGATGTTCAGTGGAGGTTAAATATGAAATGATCATGCACAGGTTCTAAAGGCGGAGACTTCAGACTCCTATATATCCTTCTATATAATGATATCTTTTCAAATCTTTAAATTAATTAAGTGAATCAGATTCACTGCCTTATTCACACATATACACGCATCCAGATTCTACATCTATTATTATAGAAATCCACCTTATTTCATAATACAGCCTGATTCTACATTATTTGCAGTACGACGAGCACAGTAACTCTATTTCACATTAGTATCACATTATTACTCTGCAAACTCACAATCAGCCACTTAATACAGTGGCCTCAGAAGGCCTATTTTACCATCTGATGCTTTAAACCATCTCCAAATGAATAGGAGAAGGAGCCGAGGCGAGGCTTTATGGATCACATGGGCAGAGAGGAGACGTTTGCACAGTCGTCGCAATCCAATTACCATCTCTTCTAATAATCCCGGCTTATTTTTAAACTCTGTGTGGTACTTAAGGCTTTTTTCTTTCTCCGTATTAAATTTGTGAACATATTATAATCTCATTTATTTGCATCTTCCCATCTATAAGAAAACACTTAGCAGTGGGTTGTGTGTTTTTGATTTAAAGTGTGAGAAGTGTTAGTATATGGTATTATGGATATATACGCTAAAAAAACTAATTCATATAGAAAATTTGGACTATATTGTGACAGAAGTATTGTGATTGAGAGAAGTAAATTATGTTCCTCATCTCTGTACTTATTTAGACAGGTACTACAACAACAATACTACTATTATGACTACTACTAATATTCAAATTGTGTTTGTCACATACACAACCATACACAGTACGAGATATATATATATATATATATAAAATGCTTATATGACTGTCCATGACCTAAAATTAACTACAATAAATGAATACAATTTTACTAAAGATTTTCAATTTCCAATAAAAATAAATAAATAAGTAATAAATAAATTTAAAAAAATTTAAAAAATCAGGATGGAATATATAAATTTGCAAATTTACAAATAAAATAGAATTAATATATATATATATTTTAGTTACAGCAAAACTTTCATATATTCAAAATTCAATGAAATATTTCAGTCATCTTCTTTGTTTGTTTGTTTGTTTAATTTTTTCATTTTGTTAATTACACCGTAAATAATTTGATAAAATTTGGTATATTCAAATATTTCCTAAGATCAATCGATTTACAGTACAGAAATTTTGAAAAATTATGTTTATTTATGCCCTTAATACATGATCAGGGCTCTTCCTGGGGATTGTTGCATGTCATGGAGGTGATCAGCCTGTAGCACTGCCGAGGCTTTATTGAGGACCAGGTTGCTTTAATAGCAGGCTTTGGCTCATCTTATTGTTGGGCCGGGGGTTTCTCATCTTCCTTTTGAATTTAGTAATCCACCCAATCATATTTAATATACATTAATTAAATATATATGGAGGCCTTTTTAAAAAATATATACTGTACTCTTTTTATAAACTTTTGTGGCACTGAATAAGAAATAAATAAATAAATAAATATCCCAGAATTCCCAGCATAAGTTTGCTTAGAACATGGATTAAAGAAGAGTATTGAGAATGAACTAGGTATAATGTTTTTATATATATGTGTGTGTGTGTGTGTGTGTGTGTGTGTGTGTGTGTGTGTGTGTGTGTGTGTGTGTGTGAGAGAGAGAGAGAGAGAGAGAGAGAGAGAGAGAGAGAGAGAGAAAGAGCCGTTCCTTTTGACTGCTGCACCTCTGATTAAATAAAGCATGTCTAGTCTCATAATCTTATTACATTAGTCTTATTAAGTCACTTATTGTTAGGGGATCCCATCAACAAGTTTTCCCAGTGGTTCATGTTTCACTGACCACAGCTAGTTTGGAACAGATACAAATGGGTGACAAATTAGACGAAACCAACAACAAAGTTTGTGAATATAATGTTGGAGAACATTAGGAACACCATAAAATGTATGTAAATTGGATACGTAATGTGTTGGGCCACTATAAGCCTCCAAAACAACTTTAATTCGACGCTACATGTCTCTTCAACTCTACTTTAGCCATACATTATGTCATAAGAGATTCTCTTGGTGTTTTGATGATGGTGCTATCTAACATGTTGTTCCAAAATCATTCATAGGTTAAGACTTGGTAACTGTAAAAGCCATGGTATATGATTTTCATCTTCATCAGAGAGCTGTTGTGCTGTGTGGATGGGGCGGAGTTATTGTAGAAAAGTCCATGCTTATTAAAATATTTTTCTAATTTATTATAGAAAAAGGTTCCTCTAGGAGAGCATGAGAAGCCCAACCACACCAGGTAAATTAATAAATAACACAACCCCAAACAGACAGACAAACAGACTGTTATTTCTTTCTTATAAGTTAAGAAATTGCATTTAAATCCAAAGTATACTAGGTATAAAAGCAATATTATAGCTGTTAGTTGTCACAAACATAGACTTGTTCATTGACCTCCAAGACTTTCATTCTGTTTTAATAGCCTCGGAGGAGATAAATCACTCTCGTCATTATCAACACAATCCATCTTCTCCTGGCTCCAAAGGTTATAAGTAATAGACCTTACATTGTGTAATTGAATAATTAATACGTTAACCTTATTAAGAAATGAATGGAAGGACAAATTTGCTTTGCCTTTTCTAAACCTGCCACTAATGACCAATGAGAACTCTCAAGGTAATTATATTCATCATAATTAGTGCATAGTAATGAGCGATTAGCATGCCGTCGCGGATAAAAGGAGCGCTACGCTCCTAATTGCCGAACATGAGCTGCGACTCATAACCTCCATTGACTTTAATTGTCCGTAATTGGCTCCATTTATGCGAGTGATTAGTTTCATTAGTCAGCATTGAACATTCCATTTTTCTGAGCGTGAAGAGGAATGTTTTCAACATTACTACGGTAATAACCCTCTAAATTAAATGTTCTATCTCATTCACCTGTTTGTTTTTGTCTTACTTTTATGGAAATTTGATTTATAAAAACATATGTAAATATTCTGTAATTAGGATTTAGGCATATATGTTATAAGTATTTATTAATTTCTCTTAAGACCAAATTTAATTAATTCAGTGGTTAAAGTGGGTTGAATTGCTTTCCTCTTTATTAGCTCTTTATTAGCTCTTAGATAGAACATCCTTAATCCACATTTTAATAGCCACTAATTATAAAGTCGTGAAGATTCGAATACATTTAAATATGAAAAATGTGCTGTGTATCTTGTTCATTTAAAAATTAAGCAGCCATATTGGCACACAGTTTGAACATCCTGTAAACCTTTAGTACACTTCATGCAATTATCTATTCAGCCAATCCTGTGGCAGCAGATCCATGCTTAGTAAAATCATGCGTATACAGGCCAGTAGCTTTTGCTAATATTCCCACCAACCATGAGAATAGGTAAAAATCTCAGTGATCTCAAGGAATTTGACTGTTAGGTAGCAGAAGGTCTGTGGACAAAAACCCATTGATAATGAGAGGTTCAACAGAGATCAAAGGACAGACAGTTTTGAGCCAACAGAAAGGCTACAGTAACTCAGATAACTGCTTTGCACTATGATGACTGTGATGAGCGAAGAAAAAGTATCTTGAAATTGCACAACATATCAAAGACTGAAAGCAAAAACACAGCCTCAACAAACCTGGATAGTTGAAGACTAGAGAAATGGGCTGATGAGTATTGATTTTATGAGGCACACAGATGGTAGGGTCAGATATTAGCACAAAATTGCAACGGTCCAGGCTGGTGGAGGTGGTATAATGGTGTAAGGAAGGTTTTTTTTGGCACAATGTGCTCCCAGCCATTAATACCAGACATTAATCATTCCTTGGAGGCACGGTGGCGTAGTGGTTAGCACTGTCACTTTGCACCTCCAGTATCTGGGTTCGATTACCGCCTCACGGTCTGTGTGCATGGAGTTTGCATGTTTCTCCCCGTGCTCGGTGGGTTTCCTCCAGGTACAGATTGAGTTAACTGGCGCTTTCAAATCGCCCGTTGTGTGTGAATTTATGTGAGAATATTGACTGGCAGTCCTACCACTTTGTGAAATTAGGAATAACTACATTGGTCACCATTGGCCTCCACGGTCCCTTCTTGAACTACAGAGTTCCTAGTTGGATGGATGGAATCCTCCCTTGGATTCCATACTTGAATATTGTTGCTGACCATGAGCAGCACATCTTCCAGTTGCTCCATCCAGCATGACAATGTACACCATGCATGCACCATGCCACAAACTTGGAAATTGCCTCAAACTGGTTTTACGAACACGACATTGAGTTCATTGTTTTTCTACTAACTGCCTTCCCAGGAACAATAGCAGAATCCAGTAGACCACATGTGAGATGTGGCAGAAGAGGAGACTCACAGAATGGAAGTGGCCCTGAAAATTCATCAAAAACTGTATATCAACACGGAGCAGAACCTCATAGGAACGTATTGTGGAACCAATGCCATGAAGAATCGAAAGTCTTTTGATCACAAAAGGAAAACTTATAACATTTTTTTTAAATAAAACAATAAAAATTGTTATGCATTTAAAGCCATGTTATAAGCTGTAACTATTTTAAATGCATTTTTATTATGTATGTCATGTTATAATTCCATATATAGCCTAGGTCATTTCTAAGCCATAAGCTCTATGCTATATTCCATATTAATTATCGAGACACCTAAACACTCAGAATAAAAGCAAGCGTGTTTTCCCTCGCCCTCTCTGACATATCTGGTTCATCCTTCTCTAATCAATGCATTGATTGCTGATGAAACAGCGCAGTGATCAATAAGCACTTAATGTGAGTTTGCTGCCCAATCAGGAGCTCTTTAAATCAAGAGGATCTCTTCAATGGACTATCTGCTTGCTTTCATGCTTGTCATCTTGCATTTGTTCACACATTGCTCTGCATTTCCTCCAATTATGTATCAGCTAATCTGTAGTAGTGGTAGCAGTAATTCAGAATTTTGACGAGATTCAAGATATGTGTAAGATTACTTATATATGGGAATTTTAATTTTTTGCAGTTGAGATCAAATAAAAATCTGAATTATAACAAATAAAATAGCAATGAGTCCAGAAGACAGCCTGTCCAGATACTAGTATTGCTTTGGGAAGTTGCAGGGAACTGGAAAACCTGAAGGAAACATATTTGAAAAATAGACAAAAAGACAAGTTTAGGCTCAAACATCATTATACCACCAACTTGTTGTGCTGTTTACCTCTTTTGTACCTGCATGTGCAAATATATGGGTATACATTTATATAATGACTCATCAAGGGTGCCAACATTTTAATGCCACGTATGTGTGTTTTATACTGAATAAAAGTCACTGAATAAAGAAAATTGCACCAAATTACCGTGAACGTTGCCCTATTCGAATTGACGGCATATTTTCTTGATGGTGAAGTTCTAAAAGGTTATTATTCTTCACCTTGTAATTTCAGTCAGTTTTCCTTCCTACCTGTCTTGAAGCTTTTCTCTTGAAGATTTGTTGAGGACTGTTTCAGCTCCTCCAATTGGCACTACTGTTATTTGCAGCCATGGGCTAGTCTTACTGTGTGCGTGTGTGTGTGTGTGTGTGTGTGTGTGTAAGCATCACAGCTGAAGGTAGGGGAGCAGCCCCATTGATTAGGATGATAATGAGGAGGTTAATGGAAGGAGAGGAGAGGGAAAAAATCGCACCTGGGATAATTACAGTACAGTCTCACTGGGGGGCTGCAGCCAAAACTCCATATGGGCTCCGTCACTGCTGCGAGCATAACAGCCTTTAAGTACAGGTTACTGCATGTGTGTGTACGTGTGTGTGTGTGTGTGTGTGTGCGCTTTTTTGACTGTGTAGGTGTTTTAGGATAGATAATGGTAATTTACACATGGACATTCAAAGGACTGTTTAGTTAAGAATAGAATTACAGCATGGGTGTGTGTCAGTGCCGCGGTGCTTTTGCGCATATGTGTGTGTGTGTTTTCAGTGTGTGTGCATGTGTGTATGAATATTTCGACATGACTATGCCAGCAAAGAAAGCATTTATTTATTTGAAAGTTTACTAATCCTAAATATCCTCCTAAACATTTTGCAGTTCTTGGAAATGACACTGTATGGTCATAAATTCAGAAACAAGAACCAGTTGGATCCAAAAGATCAGTCCATTGAGAGACAACATGAGAAACCACATTAAATAGTTTAATAATTTTTGGTTATTAAACTTCTTTGGTGCATTTCAGCTTTGTTGTTCATTGTGGTTACTGTTCATGGCGGGCGGCCATGTTGATATGATGTCACAGGCTCATTAAGGACACTTTCCCCACATTCCCAGGAGGAATTGCGAGTTTATGGAGCATTATAGTTTTATTTCTTCTTTTTTTTTTTTCCTAATCGCATTACGAATAGCGCTGCATAACAATAGCACCTCATGGGATGTTGATAACAGGCCCCTAAAATATAGTTCTAGTTTGAGAGTTTTTGTTTTCCTCTCAAAAATTATAGATTTTAAAGACCTCAAGTTTATTTATTTTAAACAACTGAACAAAACTGATGTAGACTTCAGAAAACACTGTATCTTATTAGTTTTTGTTTTTCAAATGTAATGCAAAGATGCATTTATACCCATCCTTATTAGATAATGATATATTTGTGTGGGAAAAAAATGGATCCCAAGTGCTCCTTATTGGGAAAAAGATATATAAATAGGAGAGATTATAGGAGCCAGTCATGTTAATGATGAAGCGAGTGCTGTGGCTAACATTATTGAAATAAATGGCAATCGATACGAATGATTCTATTGAGATTGCCGTATTCTATCATTATCTCCTACTTTGGCAAAAATTTATAGTTAAATCAGTCTATGATACTTCCTCAATATCCCTTTAATCTTTTAGCACTTGCAAAAAATATAGTACAGTTTTATCAGATGTAACATTTTCTGGTATAACAGTAGCACATTGTGACATGTTGTTTTTCACCATTTTCAGAATATAATTCCTATCACTGCAACGCTGGTAGCACTATCTGACATGTTGATTTAATGATATCCATCAATCTACTAGTCGACTAGTACTATTATACTAGATGTACTAGTAGTATGCACTAACCTTGGATGTAAAATTAAATGTGCAATAAAACACAAAAACAATTAAGAAAAAAAACAACTTTCAATTCTAAACATGAATCCACAGGTCGCTGGGAGTAGTAGCATGGATTTATGGTGGGGCACTACAGTAGTGAAACGAGATGTATTTTTGGTATGAGCGTACATGGTACATGGGGGTAGGAGGGCATGATGGGTAAAACTAATTTATAGAACACTGACAATAACAGCACCACCAGCATAAACACTGTGTTTGCAGAGAAAGTGAGTTAGCTAATGTAAGCTATTGAGTTTGTATAGACTAGCTACTGAATTGTTTGCAGTGGAATAAAGCATGAATTAATTAAAAATAAAATAAAAATGATGTGGGCACAGTTATAAAACATTTTGATCTCAACCAGTTTTGATATGAAAAAAGAATTTCATATATCTTTGGGAGGAAAAAAGGGTTCTTGTCTCGACTATTGATCACCACTGATGTGATACATGTTATTTTGTACCGTTAATCATTTTAAATCTAACATTTTGTAATAAACTGGTAGTTGGTAACAGCTTATGTGCACATCATATTGATATTTTACTGTTTTACGTCCAATTTTATGAACAAAGTTTGCCATTTAATTCTAACATTTTGTAATATAATATTTTAAAATGATCAATCTTTGCTAGCTACATTGTCACTAATTTGACAAATTTGTTATAATTTCATTATTAAATTTTTGAAAATTTTATTTGAAAAAAAAAAAAAAAAATAGGCAAAATAATTCCTTTTGCTAAAATTAAGGTTTGGGTTAAATTTAGGTGTAGGCAGGTCCTCACAAACACAGGTCCTCACAAACACAGGTCCTCACAAGGTTTGTGTCTGTGTGTTTTCTACTGTCTTACTGTACATCTCTACTTGGGCACTTACTGTCCCTAATAGTCTTATAAAAAATATTGGCACCCTAAAGTTGGTGCCCCTGATGGAATCCATATACAGAATCTATATACAACTGTAAAATCCTGTAACAAGGTTCGCAAAAGGTTTCAATTAGAATCATGTTAGAAACTCGAACGTTAGACATTTTTATGCGAGTGTGCAGTGGAAAAAGAACGTCACTTTTCTTCATCGTTTTGGTCTATGAAGCTCATCGTAGCTCTTCTGTTTCGCATCCAGCACCAGTGGCGATTTGAATGAAGCTGAATAAGATGGCACCTCCAGTGGGATGAGTGTGTGTGTGTGTGTGTGTATATGTGTGTGTGTTTACTCTCTCCGCACCACACTTGGCTGGGACTTGGCGTGAGACGCAGCAAGTTGCCAGATCTCCTACTGTGAATATCAACAAGACAGAGAGGAGGGGGATAATAGGCCGGCAATCTTCATCTGCTCCCTGTAGCTTCTCGCGCTGGAACAGGGGGAGGGAGGTGAAAAACAAGGAGGGGCTCACTGATGGTAAAGGAAGTCATAAAAACAGCAAACTCTTCTGAAAAGAAACCTGTGTGTATGTGTGTGTGTGTGTGTGTGTGTGTGTGTGTGCCTGTGTGTGGTCATTCCTGCCTGAATAACGCTGTATGCATGCATGTTTGTGTGAACGCACAATGTCTGACTCACCGTTTGTCTACGTCTGAATATTGGCTCTTTGAAATGAATTTTCCTCTATGAGCCGCTCGCACACACGCGCACACACCTGACTTTGCACGCGAGGAGGACAGGCCGCTCGTGACAACAATCTCATACACAGCAAATCACCAAAGTGCTGCTTTATACAGTTCAGTTTTATTTTCAAACACACATGGGTTTAATTCAGGAAAGTGTGAAAATAACTGACTCGGGATCAGCGTCCCTGCTCCTTGCTTCGTGACTGCTGTTAGTCCTTTCTCTCCATGTGTGTGTCTGTGTGTGTGTTTTACAAAGCGGCGTCGGCGAACGAGACGGCGTGTGCTGCTTTTTTCAAATGTGGCTCCATATATCTTTCCTTCCTATTTTCTCCATCCAGACGGTGGTGGGTTCAAACCGCCTAAAATACCACATCCACCTAAAGTGTGTTTCTGCTTGTTTAAAAGAACAAATAAAAAAATGAAAAGTTTTTCAGTTTCAGTTTTTCAGTTTGTGGAGCAAGTGTGCAGATTTTAAAATGTTCACTTTGTCTCTTATATGACTGTGTGTCAATGAACAGTGGCTTCCTGTGAAAATTCGGTTGGTCAAGAAAACGATAATAACGTCATATTATTATTGCACACACACACACACACACACACACACACACACACACTGAAAACCAAAAAGGATTTCAAAATTCAAAATGTTCCCGGAAGTAAAGGATTACAATAATGCAGGCTTGTATGTAACTCGTCGGATGAATTAGCCAGATTGTGATGCACATCGTTCTCTGGTTTACTTCTCTTTCTCTCTCACTTTCTCCACTCTTCTCTTTTATAAACCCTGGAGAGACCAGTATTTCCCACAAGACTGCATTCTGTCTCATCTCTCTATCACTGAACTATCAAACACAGTAACACCATGTCTGATGTTTTTTTTTTTTATATACGGAGTCCCCTGTCCGCACATTTAGACGGTCCTCACAAAAAACAAAAGCGTAATGTTATTCAAGAAACACTAAAATAGCCTTTAGATTACTGAGGGTCAGGTTAAGGTTAGATTCAGGTGTAAGTATCAGTTTAATTAGTGAAAGCTATAAGTGCGACAGTGGCAGGTCCTCATAAAGACGACAAACCAGTATTTGTGTTTTTGTATGATTGGTTGTGTTTTTATAAAACTGGTAGTTGGTAACAGTTTACTGTATGTGCACATCATGTTGATATTTTACTGTTTTACGTCCAATTTTATGAACAAAATTAGCCATTTAATTCTAACATTTTGTACTATACTATTTTAAAATGATTTGTTAGGTAAGTTGTCACTAATTTGACAAGTTTGTTATAATTTCATTATTAAATTCATTATTTCATTCAAATTAAAAAGTGTTAATGTGAATTCCTTGACTAACCCTAACCATACAGTTACATCCAGTCATTTTCTATATACAAGGGATGTTCGAGTCAAACCGGGACTTTTGATTGCACAGAATAACAGTTATTAGACCTCTCTTTATTTCTCTATATAATCCCTTGCTACACTAATGCACTTAGCCCAGTGTTAAACTAGTGCTTGGATACAATCAAGGTAGAATGTTTTCTCAGTATGCCAGAGCCATGATCAGCTTCATGTCTGAAATGCTGGCCTCCCAGAAACTCCTTTAATGGCCCAAACATGGTTAAATGGCTTAGATTGAGGTCAGGACTGTACGATACATGTGGCAATAACAAAAAAATGATTGTCTGCAAGATGGCGACAAGTTTTATCTGTCAATTTTTTTTGGTTGGAAGTCATTTGGTTGGAAATCGTTTGGTTGGAAGTCATCATGTTTGGGAATGTTATTCACAGACATACGGCCTTCTTTAAAACGTTCTGCACCATTTTACTGTGGCCAAGAGTCTCATCACCGCACTGTGCTGTAAATGTCAATCGGTTTTACACCCTCATTCATGAGTTGTGCAGAAAATTATTAATTTCCAAGCAAAATGACACCAATGTCTTTGAAGAAACCTTGTAGCAATCGAAATGTTGTCTGTGATGTTTCATCAATTTCCTTTTTTAATGGGTAAATGCATTTTTTTTTTTATGTTTTTATGTTAGGTTTTGTTCTTTTTGTAAGCTTTATTACTGAGACTTCGGGGATTCAGTGGCATCCAAATCGTATAATTGATGACCCATGTAACTACTTTTACAAGACGTTCAAATGAATTGTGCAAATTGTTATGAAACTGTGAGACAATGTTGTTGTAGACATAGAAGTTAGCACCTCAGTCTGTGTGCGTGTGTGTGTGTGTGTTACCCTCCTCCCCTGACAAATATCTCCTGCCCTCAGTCCTCAGAAATAAAACACCAGATGTGTTTGAACTCCAGTGAGATATTTATGGTGGTTGAGCAGCATCTTAACGTGTGTGTGTGTGTGTGTGTGTGTGTGTGTGCCTTTCTTCTTTTTTGTTCTCTTTCTGTGGTTCTCTTTTTGTTAAGCCTCCTGGCTAATTTTTTTCCTCTCTTTCTATATATTACCGTGGTTCCAGTAATCACATCGCATGTTTGCACAAGAGGATTTGTGTAGTCCGAGTTGACGTCTGAGATCTCGCGCTGTGGGTGCGCAGCGTTTAACATATAATTTTATGTCTTGCTTTCTTACAAATATATAAACAGTATCATTGTTTTTTGATGTCCAGGATTTCTTCAAGATGTTTCCTTTTTCTTTCCTTTTTTTTTTTTTGCTAATTTAAAACTTTCAACTTGAGTTCACTCGTTGCTTAAATTAAGTCTACCGGAATAATTCCTCCCTCTCGCCTCGGCGGCGAACAAACGGAGGAGCTGCTACTCCAAATATCATCCGTCAATGTCATAAAGAGTGATGTGGATTTGTTTCAGACGTGCCAGATGCAACTTTAGTGCCTCGGCACAACGTTTTTATCCCTGGCCTTAAGTTAACTATGAGGGCACTTCATCAAAATCTAATCACACGAACACCATATGTACACAATCCAGAAAGGATTACAAAGGAAACGGATACATATTTATCATAAATGATCAGCACTGTCAGTACTTTTTGACCATGTGAATCAAAACTTTGTATTTGTATATATATATATATATATATATATATATATATATATATATATATGGGAATATCAGGACTGTTATTAAATTTT
>JAQMYJ010000023.1:4117274-4138573 GCA_030014305.1 Clarias laeviceps | reverse complement strand
CATCTCCGTGTGTGAGTTTTGCTTTGTTTTTTTATATATATATATATATATATATATATATATATATATATATATATGGGAATATCAGGACTGTTATTAAATTTTAGATGTATATTCTTAACCAAAGTACTAGTGTTGTATTGATTTTGTATGTACAGATCGTTTAATATCGTCAGGCAGCTCTCAGGTTAGCTTAGCTTAGATGATGCTAAGCTACGTTATACTGGACTCGGAGCTAAGAGTGAAAAATCAATAATAAAACTGCGCACATTGGCGTTTAGACCTTTGCATATAACGATAGAGTTAATTTATAAAGATAATTTGCCACATTCTCACATTTAATCCTTAAAACAGAAAACTATATGACGATCATCCGGAAGTTTGAAAAATGTGAGGTAAAGCTCATCTCGAATTGCAAGAAATCATAGCGGTCAAAATAAAAATATTCGAACATGATGAAAATTTTTAAATGTAGTCATTTTAAAATGTTATTTTTAGATTTTTAAGACCTTTTATGTTCGCACTTCCCAAACAAGGCAGTGCTAGCTAACAAGTCCTGGTGGCTCTGTTGTGAATTGGCAAGTAGTACACTACATAGGGTGCCAGAATGTTTTATGTTCACCAACAAAGTAGTGTCATTAAAATGGAAGGATAAAGCAGTTTGAGTTCCAGCCCTAGACTATTCACTAAGTGCTTTGCTATGCTGAGATCGATGATATGAAATGTTCAGGTTTAAATGATAATCAGAACGGATTTGAAACATATAGGATCCAGGTTGTTATTAGCAGGTGGGCTGACAGGACATGAATGAAAAACTCTGAAAATGGGTTTCATATGGTCCATGACCACAAAAAAATATAGCAAGTCTTGACAAATTATAGGCAATTCGAAAGAATGAGTAGCAGTCATTGACAAGTCTTAAAAGTTTATAGCAAATCATGACATGTCATACAGGTGTTATAAAAGTGTGCAGACAGTTTGTAACACGTTATGTCATGAGTTTTGCCTGGTTTGGAGGAAAGCCATAGGTGATTCATGAGCATTTACATTTTGTAGCTAATGTTTAGTCGATTGAGACACGTGAGTCGCAAAACCAAAAATTTTTATTTTGCAGCAGTTCGGCAAGGATTGTTCCTTCAAATTCCTCAAAAATCTTCTTCTTCAGCACACACAACATTTCAGCTTAAAGAAAAAAAACTTTTTTTTACAAATTAGTGAGTAACTTGGGATGTAAGTCTGGTAGATGAGGATAAAGTAGACTTTACCTTCAAACCATGGGCGTGTTTCTTTATAGGAGAGCGCACTGAATTAACACAAACATTTGCATTTTTCTCAAAATAGCAAAGAAAAAGCCACCTCATGTTACTAATTTATTGTGTTGTGACTTGTCCTCTAGAGACTAAACATTCACAAAAAGAGCAGATAATGCTTGACTTCCTAGCGTGTTTGTGCTGTATTGTTGGAAAAATTATGTATTTAGGTAGTATATCCATCAAATAAGCCACACTGCTAATTTATGATGATGATGATGTCAGGACAAATGGCTTAAAAGTTTAACATCAACTCCCAGCATGTTTTTAGGACATGCAGTACATTGCAAAGCTTCAGTTTAAACTCACACAATCATGAGAGTGCTATACGATACAATTATAATCAGATCACCTTTTTTTGTTTGTTTTTTCTTCTTTATAAGAAGAAGTCCCGAGGTGGTTGAGTACATTATTCTTCATTACACCAGAGGCTAGCTGTGGTCTGTGGTTAGCCTGCTGATCTTTTCATTCGTACTCTTCTGACACTCTGTGCTTTATCCCCCATGCAAATCTCAATCTTTTCTCCATAAACACATAAACAGCATTTCAGACATAAACACAGGATTATGTGGGACACAATCTGACACTCTAGCTAGAGCATGCTGGGAAAGTGTATGAAAGAAAGGAAAGAGAGAGAGAGAGAGAGAGAGAGAGAGAGAGAGAGAGAAAGGAAAACTGTTGACCGGTCACTTTCTCACACTTTGGTGCATTGTTTTGTGAGCTCCAATTGTTAGCTTGATCGTTTTGACGCTGACCAGCTCCTGCCCTGCTGATATCGAGTGAAGTGGCAGCATCCGTGTCATGACCACAGTGAGATACACAGAGTTTGGTAAAGAGGTTAGAAAGAGTGAGTGAGTGTTGGAGAACAATCGTTCCAGTCTGATCTCTTAATTAATGCAGAGCTTTTTCTGCCAGTCCAGGTATTGCATTTTAATGCTGCCCATCTCTCACACTACAGCATTTGCCGAAAGGCACCAGAAAGAAACCAGAAACTATTTTTGCCTGTTTTAATCTTAGTGCTTAGAGTAGTTTGAAGCTTTTTTCTCCCCCTCAAAAAAATCTTCATTTTATGGCATAATTTCTATATTGTCATTTTTATTTGTTTTTAAGTTCATATTTAGTTTATTTGTTATTGATGTAATTAATGTTAAATTATAAAAAAAATTAGATTTTTTTCTTTTCTTCTTTTTAACTAGAGGCATAGTTATCTTTTTGTTTAGGTTTTTTCGCAGCTGCTTACAATAGGGATGTCGCTGTATGATTAAGATATTACATAATTATAATAGATGCAGTAAATTAGTATATATCCAAATATATTAATATGTAGGTTTAACATACTGCCAACAAAACAGTAGTGCCAAGCTGCTTCCAAAGTCTGTTTTTACCTCATTATTTTCATAATAAACTAAAAAGCTGTACAGTGAAAATATAGCACAATAACCAACCACAATCAGCATGATATTTAATTAAAGTGTACCATGGCATATGTTCTCACAATAATGATGGTATATTATTATATTACTAAGTGTTAGTATGGATCACAAGGGTTTAGATTTTGTACAAAGTTTCAAACAATGTAAAATCACATTCGTATAAACATTTGGTTTTATTTTTAGATTTCCTGGACAAATATTACTTATCCTAGGTCTAGGCCTGTAGGTATCAGTTTATAATTAGTGTGTAAGCTATTTGCTGCTCCTGGAGAATCTTTAAATTCTGAGTGTGAGGCACACTAAACAGCATTCCTGTACACATGTGCAGAATTAACACACTGATGAAAGAAACTACACATTATTGCAGCAGCAGCAACACCAGCTTTCATCATCCTGAAACTCCATCATTATTTACACAATGCAAAGACTTCAAGCCTCCTCCCCAAGAGCACAACTTATTAAACCCCTTCCAAAATTGTCCCCCACCCCCTTTTTTTCAGCAAGTGTGATCCAACTGTTTGTAATTCTCTCCGCAGCGCGGCTCTTTAGCGGAAGCTACGTGTTGAATGCGGGGACACAAAAAAAAGCGTTCTTTATAAGAGAGAGAGAGAGAGAGAGAGAGAGATGATCTAGAGTGTCCATGGGTATTGCTGATGCTATTCAATTATGCGTTCAGACGCCCCTTGGTACCCCCCCCCCCCACACACACACACACACGCACACTTTTTTTTTGTGGAGCGATCAATTACCGGACTCTCGGTGATAATGGTGAATGATGGGTGAGGGCGCGCTCCCGCTCTGTAGAGATGAACATGTGACGCGGCGAGAGCGCGCATCCAGAGTTATTGCCCTTGAGACAAAAAAAATTACTAGAAAGTGCTAAATAAATACGCACTTGCATGAATAATTGCATGAATAAATAAAAAAATCAGTATTGCAAGATTCATAAATATATAAATAAAGTCAGACAACTTCATTGTCTATATATTTTTCCATTCTCATATGAGGACTGTTAGGTGATTTTTATATTTACAGTTATCAGCTATGAATAATGAATAAATAGAAATGTACAATGTACAAAAAGTATATATAACATGTCTACATTATATTATTTTTATCTCATTTTAACAAAATTTTTTTTTTACACTTTTACACACACTGATCCATCGATGAGTTGGAAGCCAGGGTTTTGTTTTTACTTGCCATCCTCATCACCTTCATCCAATCACCCACCCACACATACACACACGCACACACACCTGCACCACAGTCCGAGACTCCACATTTCTTTCCACAAGACTCTCGGAGCTGCCAGTCGGAGTGTGTGAGCACGGCGCCGGAGAGAGGGATGAGGGAGGTTGTGTGTGCTCATCTCACACTCATCCTGTCTGGTGTTATTCTCGTTTTTTTCCTTAGGTCATTTTCATAGGTTTTACAGCCAAGATTTGTTGAAAAGTATGGCACACCCGATTGATGTTTAAAAAACACTTAAAACATGATAACACGCATAAATCTTTTGCTTTTTTTATTATTTCATTACTCTAATCATATTTGCATGTGAATTATTTTAACAAAGTATTGTGTTGTAAATATTTTAATTAAACGCAATAATTATCTGTATATAAATTTAAGTAACTTAAAGCAGCCTGGTGTGTTAAGGGTATAAGCAGGTTATTGATTTCTGCTTCTGTGCGTCAGCTTGCTCCAAACAAAAAGTCCGTCTGTTTCCGCAGCTCCTCTCCCCCTGTATCTTTATCCCTCTTTTCTTTCATTAATAAGTAAAAAAGAGACGCCCTCAGTACAGAGAGCTGACTCTCTGCAAGAACTGATCCATCTCGCCCCGCAGCACCTCGTTAAATATTCAGAGAAAAATAATGGCATCCAAGGCATCACCTATAGTAACATTATTATCTTCATTTCTCAAAATCAGCCGGACTGATGGCTTCGTTTGTCTTGTCCTGGACATAAATCACCCGCTGTACATCCAACTCTCATCCTGAAAACTCTTCCCGCATTAAATGCAATCAATTCTGCACCCCAGATTTATTATTATTATTATTATTATTATTATTATTATTATTATTATTTCCTAGAGCGTCCTTTAAAGCATACATAAAATAAGACGCTGATATTTTAAATATTCATAATTATTTTCATTTATATACAATCTCGACTTGAATAGCTCACTCACTCATCTTCTATACCGCTTTATCCTGTATTCAGGGTCGCGGGGACCTGGAGCCTATCCCAGGAGGCTTAGGGCACGAGGCAGGGTACACCCTGGACAGGGTGCCAATCCATCGCAGGGCACACACACACACACACACACACACATTTAGCCTAACCAGGACAGAGACGGAAATCGAGTCTGGCCGAGAATCGAACCCGGACCCTGGAGGTGCAAGGCGACATGATAGCTGTAATTTATATTTGTCGGGTCGAACACCTGAACGTAAACATCGGAGGAATTTAGGCATTTGGAATCAAACAGATGAATTGAACAGAGGGAAAATAAAAAATCTAAAAATAAAAAAAATCTGTTAATAAATAACAAGATTAATATTAATGTTATTATTATTATTATTATTATTATTATTAATAATAATAATAATAATAATAATAATAATAATAATAATAATAACGATGATGATAATAATACTAATACTAATAACTATTATAATAATAATTAAAAACTTAAAATGTATATATGAATTTTAGGGGTTATAAAGCAGGACAATCAATACTTCTGGCAACACTTTCGACTTTTTGCCACTGAAGCCATTTCCTAAAAACCTCCGCTCTCTGTGACAGTAAACGTTAACAATAAAAATAAATAATTCCGTAAGCGGATCGCTGTTGCATCAGGAAAAAACAATAAAAAAATATTTCTGATATCGTTTGCCCTAGCTGGAACGCATTCAAACCGTTGTGGAGAAGCGAACAAGCACAAGGTACAGACACGAGGCACTGTGTATGAGTGTGTGTGTTTGTGTGTATGAGAGAGAGAGAGAGAGAGAGAGAGAGAGATATGATAGAGCACAGCACTGGCCAATCAGAGAGCAGATGGGCCGGGCTCAGGATTTCTCACAGTCCCTACAAGGGCCCTTAAAGTTTGTTTGTTGGCTGAACGCGACGCGTGATGAAAACGCGTTACTCATCCGCGCTCGACGATAATCGACCCGGTCTGATTTGAGGATATTCGACACGATCTCCGGACTCCCGACGCCGTGACGCACGCAAACCCATTTACCGACCTACTGTCCGCCCCCCCTCTCGCTCTCTCCCTCTCTTTCTCTCACTCCCTCTGCGTCTTGAGGATCAAGCGAGTTTAGGTAGCCTATAGACTACAAGCGGCGAGTTCATGCACCGGACTTAGAAAAGAAGAACATGAGAAATTAAGACAAAAAAAAGGAGAAGATCAAAAGGAACGCGGACTTTTTTGGCTGATGATTGGCTTCCTCCTGCACGGGACACTTAACTTCACTGAGCTGCAACTTGAAGGTGTGAGGTGTGTGTGCGTAAAAACCAGCTCTAGAACTTGTTTGCTCCACATGGACACATAATACTGACATTCCTGCAGTGTTGAGATAAAGCTTCTAACGTGTTCATCAGCTGGTTACTTTATTTTAAAAAGGGTTAAACTGCGTCTGAGGAGAGTTGGGGCAAAAGGAAAGAGAGAGAGAGAGAAAAAAATACAGCCTTTCTTCCACACTCGAATCGACTCATTGGGTGGGAGCAGCCGGAGAGACAAGAGTCCCCAGCAAATCAGCGGCTAATTGATTAAAGAGACTTCATTTGAATAGGGGGAGTCTGGCGAGGTGCCAATCGCCTTTCAAACACACCCATCCCTCCCCCTCTATCCTCCCCCTCCACCACTCTCTCTCTCTCTCCCTCTCTCTCTCTCCCTCCCTCCTTCTCTCTCTCTCTCTCACCCTTTCCTTCTCCGTATGATTAATTGTGAGGCATTATTGATAATCATAACGGGACACATGCGCGCTGGATGGGCTCCGCGTCCGTGATTTCTGGGAAGTTTTTTGGAGCGATTGTTTTTTGAGTGGCCCATGCGTGAGACAGCATGTCGCGGAGGAAGCAAGCGAAGCCGCAGCATTTCCAGTCCGAGCCGCAGCCGGCACTGAGCAAGCACGACCATGGTGAGTTTAGTCCCGGAGATGCCCCAAGCTCTCTTCAAGCCTTCCAAAACTACTTCCTAATCCTTAATTTCTCACATCCTTTTCTTTATTTTCATCTCTCTCCCTCTTTCTCTCTTTCCTTCCTAGTGCGAGTGCGTCTTAGCGCACTTACTTTCTAATCTCTGGATCCGCGGTAGAAATAGATGTTTGGAAAGGATTTTTTTAAGACGAGGAAGCACTCCGAACTCTTACAAAACAGGCTTTATTAGAGTGTCTGCGCATATGTGTACATAAGACCTATGTTATAGCCTAGACATGATTTTTAGAAAAGTTTTAACCAGGCTTAGTCGTAAGCGAAAAGTTTTTTTTGTCTCTAACTATAATATTTTATCCAGTCATAGAACGCTGTTATCACAATTTAAATCTTGTTGTTTGATAATTTGTAACAATTTAGTTTTTTTTTATGAGGATATCAAAAGGGTCGTGCGTTTTAAATCTTCACTATGCATTGTATTTTATCGTCAAAAGTTGCGATGTTTTTTTTTATTAGATGAAGATATGATCGATAACTGTTTTTATTTATTATATATGGTATCTTTATGCACTGATGAGAGATCCATTTGTGCGTTTTGTTCCGATCCACAAACGTGTAGAGTCTTTCCTCACAACAACCTTTACGCGCTTATAAAGCACTAAATGCAACCAGCACTACGGAAACTTACACACGCGTTTCTTTTCTTTTTTCTCCTTGTTGTCTTTTTTAATGACTTGACTTTAGGCCTAATTTTGTCACAAACTTACTTGTGAGTCACTTGCTTTTTATTAGTTTCATTCCTCATGGTGTGTGCACACAGACCAAAATGCAAAGCGAACGATTTTTCTTTTGTATAGCTTACTTTTTTTTAGGTAGTAAATGTAGAAAATGTCTCAAAAGACAAAAAAAATCCACCAGACTTTACTTTTGGTCACAAAAAATTATTGTTATTTTTGATACTAGATCCAAAAGGTCGTGGGTATGATTATTCTGGCTTAATTGTCAAATACGTTTATTTTAAGCTTTAAAATATCAGTAAATACTTGAGATTTATATGTAGTTTTTGTTTTACGCAGCGTTGCATTTTTGCCCAGATTTCCTCTTATTATGTTGCGCGTCTGGAAAAGAGAGAAAAAAAAATCAGAAGCACACAAAATATGTCAGGCTCAAATAAAGCTTTATTTAGTTAAATTTTCTAGGCAACACTTTAAAAATCACGGTTTTGCGTAGTAAAATGTGCATAAAGCTTTTCTGGTGTATTTACTGCCTAATCATCAACATGATATTTTAAAACAATACACACAAAAATTAGCATTCACCGTTTTAAGATATATTTAAGATTATTATTATTATTATTATTATTGTTGTTGTTGTTTTTGTTGTTGTTGTGAATTGAGCCATATTGTGTCTCCTCCCCCCACCTTTTTTATGTTGTTGTAAAGATGATAATAATTAAACTTTCTTGTCTTTAGGATAATCTAACGTTATTTTAAACTGCGCACTTCAAAGAGAGCACCAGGCTCATTTGAGGTCTAAACCAGCGTTTAGCGCGCATTAATGTTATTATTTCTTCCATACAGTGCCCTATTTCTGGCTTAAAAGTGTTATCTGGCGGAATAGGTCCATCTCTGGGCACTTTTCGGCGTTTGAGATCAGGTTTCGTTTTGCTGATTTTGAAAGGAGGCTTTGATGCGATAAGGGTTTAGTTTCTAGTATCGAAGCTCGAGTAATTTTCTACGCAATTGGGCTTCTTTTATTCGATTTTCCCTATTGCTTCCAAATGGTACGGATGGTGAAATGCCAAAAAGAAAAAGTAAAAGGAGAGAGAAGTTCTCCTACAGGCTGAGAGGAACTTAGACGCTGTTCTTCTAATGCTTCTCATCACCTTAAATCTTCCGATTTTTCTTACTTAAAAATCAGACAATTACGCACAAACTAGTGATGCAATACTTGCTTTACGAGTTTGCACGGCCTAAGTTTTTTATTTCTAATTTGCAATATCCAGTTTAGATTATTTGCGCAAAATGCAGAGATAAAGCCCACAGGTTATTGTGTACAGCGAAACATTGCGTATACATTCTACACGTTTATGACACCAGTTGATTGTTTTTTTTCCTTAGCTGTGCAGCGCAACATTTATTCCTGGTCTGTTAAAACTAAGTTATAAAAAAAATGACAGATCGGGCGCGCGCGCGCGCACACACACACAGACACAAACAGAGACATACACACAAACACACACAAGCACACAGAAACTTACAGACATTATTATTATTATTATTATTATTATTATTATTATTTAGATATGTACATTTTAAGTATTTAAAAGCTCTAAGATTATTATTATTATTATTATTATTATTATTATTATTATAGTCTTTACAGAACCAGTAGTTTTGTTTTCCCCAGTACAAGAAGTAGCGCACTAATCTGACAAATAGCTAACTAAAGTAAGAACACATCTTGAGACCAATAGATATTTTGGAATTTGCGTGCGAAGACGAGTCGAGGCTGCAGTGTGCCATTAATTTCGAAAAAATAACGTCAAGAGCAGAACTGTTCTTCTTAAATTAAATAAAGAAATGAATGGCACGGTTTGTTCTTCCGTGTCAGATGACCAAGCAGAGTATTTGCCAAGTCAAAATGCATAACCTGTTGGCTTCCATGCACATCATGCACCTAATTTTGCTTTCCTTGGGCCCACTTAGAAACTTGTTTCCATTCCCATTATGCCAAACATGCTTTGATAAAGTTTGGGTGGAAAATCGAGGCCTGGGTGTTGTCAAACAGGCACGGAGGTTAGACTGAGAACGGTATGGCGAAGAAGCGGAAGACAAGTTCTCTGCCCCTGTTGGCCCGTCACCGAGGGTGGGATGTGAAGCTGTTTTAACCTTTGCCAGCCTCCCTCTGTGATGAGGTGAGGAGAGATCAGGTCACAGCGTGTCCTCGTGTACTGCATCACTGACCCCCAGAGAGCCTGCTTAAAGAGACCATAGCAGAAACTGCTGCTTTACTGGGAGGGGGGTATGAATGTCGCTGTTTTCCCTTTTCACCCCAGCAAACATACTTCCCACCCAAAGAGAGATTCAGATACGGTGAGAGCTCACAGCAGCTTATGCCACCACACACAGAAACAAATAGCACTGAATATACAGGGATTTGGTTGCTTGTCCTTTTTTCGCCCCGACTTCTATAGTAGAAGTTTTTGGAAGTGGCCTTGAGGGCCCAGCTTTGCTTTGTTAAGTCCCCTCTCACACCCCTCCTGTTTTAAAGCATGCCCCTAATGCACAGGCCAAGCAAAGCTGACCGGAGGAGAAGAGCTTTACCCCATCTAGTGTTCATAGAGACATTTCCTAAAGGCTGAAAAAGAGAGAGGGGGCATGGGAGGGATGGGAGAAGAGTGGGAAGGACAGAGCCAGAGAGAAATGAAGAGGTGAACAGTAAGTCGCTCTTCGAAAGTAGTCTGACGCTGGAAGAAGAGCAAAACAATGTAGGCAATGCTGCATTTCTTACTTCTTTTTTTATTATTTTATTTTTAACCTACTATGTTGTACTTCTCGGTTGTTTCCTGATTATCTTGGTTTGTACAGAGCATATGCTTTATGGATCTCTGTAGCATGTCGAGAACAGAAATCCACAGCTCTGTGAAGTTGGGATCTCATTAGAACTAGTGCTTTATTTCGGCTTGACGCACTAATCCTCCACTCGACTCCCATCTCGAACCTGCCGCAAGCTTTTTTTCAGAGTATCTCGCCGCTTCTGCAAGCATGCATTGTGAAGTTTGTGTGCTGCTTCATTTTTTTTTGTTGATAAAATTTAGACAATTAAGGTAATTAATTTATTGAGTTTATTCTGCTTGTGAAATTGTTTTAATTCTATTGAGAAATCATATCAACCTATTGTGTATAAATCTCTACGAATGCAGAAAGCTTTCTAATTATTATTCCAAATATATATATATATTTTTAAACAAAGAATTAAGCGACAGTATGGCGTCAAAGACATTTTCTATATTATTGCTGGCATATATAAATCTGATTATTAAAAAATATATCTCATGAACTAGTTTATCGATAATCAATTGTTTTTAAAAAATAAAATCATAAGACAGCGTTTTGTATAACAATTATTATGTATCACCAACTTAGAAATCTACATTGGTTTCATGTAAATTTACTTTATTTACTAAATCACCATTACAACCTGTTGCATGGATTCTGCATTTAGAATAAAGCTGAAATATGGAAACCAGCATATATATTTTTTAACATTATTAATATGATTTTTTTTGTACACCGCCAACAATTACAATTACTAAACAGTGTGTAGGTGCTTTTGAGTATTGCATTTAAAGTAATGCACACAGATTAACTCAAAAGTTTTACCATAAACCATGTGCTATTCCCGTTTAATCCCCATCTCTCCTCCCTCAACTAAATGCAACCCCCTTTTTTTCTCCTCATTAGCCACACCTAAACCATTCCTGTTATAATATTAAAAACTTTTCATCATAAAGTTGACTTTTCCCGTCTGGTGGGCACGGAGGTGGTGTGAGGCACGGCTTTGGTGTCATGGCAACTTTAGTGTTATCTGATGTTCCAGCACAGAGAAACACTGAGGGAGGATAATCCATGAATTAAAGAGGATCTGTTCTAGAAACTGCCGTGATGAGCGGGCCAGACCCTCGCCCCCTCGGTCCTGCTCCGACGCTCCCATGCTGGGGAACAATGGGGAGCCGTCCTGTCTCCCGGCAGGGCTGGGACACACTTCTGCAGGGGTTTCATTTGCAAATGAATCCCCACACTGATGAAAATGTAGAGGGCAAGGCCTCACAATGAAAGGGATTCATAGAAAATTGCAATTTGTAAATCAACTTGTATGTAAAACAGCAAGATTTTTTTTGAAGAATACAAAGAATGGGTTGGGTGAGAGAGAGGGGAAAAAGATAGAAGTCTGAAGGGAGGCCACAGTCTCATGGGGGTGAGCGAGGGTCAGAAAAGTATCAAAAAAGTATTTCATATTCCTTTAAATATGATTTTCTTTTTGTGGACAAAATATGTTGGTCTCTAGTATTAGTAAAAAAACATTATTTTTAATATAACATTTTTATTGCAATTGAATTAGAATTGTATGTCTCTCCTATTGGTGCTTTTTTTTGTACTTAAATTTGAACATTTTAAACATATTTACTCATGAGTTGATTGTGTAGCTGTGGAAATTTGAAACAATCATAACCTTTCACTGAACTTAAAACATCACACACATTGCACTTTAACGAAATAGTTAATATCTATCTATCTATCTATCTATCTATCTATCTATCTATCTATCTATATAGATAGATAGATAGTTAGATTGATAGATATAGATATACTTAACTAGTATAATTGAAATAAAATTTGTATGCATTTTTGTAAAGCCTCAATCAGGCCCATGTTTGCATCTGTAGTGGCTGCAACAAATGGCAACAGCAAGGCGATACTGAATGCCGATGGACCCGCTTGTGCCTGTCAGGCCCTGATTGCAGGCTGCCTGGATACAAATTAGTTTAGTGACAGGGATAACCTGTCCAAGAAGCATTGGGCTGGTTGAAAATGAGCAAAGTTGACAGCAAATTGAAAGTCTAATAAGTCCTTCAAATGGTTGATTTGCGCCTAGTGGACATGTAAGCTTTGAGGAGTATGAAATATTGGAAATCAATGTCTCTCTATGAAATTTCATTAGGCCCCAATGTCCTCAGTTCATAGTATTTTATGTTTTGATGGATTGTCTGAAGAAAATGATTACCTAAGCTGGTAGGATTGAGGGAACTCAGAAACGATTTGCACATCTTTTAGAAATCACTTTTCAGCAATATTTTTAAGTGTTATTAATCTCACTTCTTCATTTATCATGTTCCGCATAGCTTTTTTTTCCCTCAAATCAAATGTGCTTGGGCTTTATTGTTCCTTTGGTATTTTTTTTTTACGTATAAACAGGATAAATGTTAAACTGATTAACAGAAGATTAACCACAAAAGAATTGAAGAGATAAAGCTGCTTCTTCAGCTGCAAAACATTTCTAATCACTAATCCCCTTGTTCTCTCTCTCTTTTTTTCTTTCTCTCCCTCTCTGTGTCCTCCCTTTCTCTTTTCTTTTCAGGGGACACAGAGCCCAGGCTGGATGACCCCCCTTGCAAGGATTCGGGTGCCCATGTCTGTGGCAGATGCTGTGCAGAGTTCTTTGAACTGTCGGATCTTGAACAACACCAGAAGAATTGCACTAAGAATCAATTAGTTCTGATAGTGAATGAGAATCCTGTGTCTCCTTCCGGAACCTTCTCTTTAGGCTCTTCTCCACATAATCCTGACGAGCAGGTGAATGACACGACTAATAACACAGATCAAGTGGAGTGTGCTGACCTTTTAGACCATAACTCACTGGATAAAGAAGAAGTCATGGATATGGATGTGTCTGCGATCTCTGTTAGCCATAACGACGGAAGTGGACACATGGAAGAAAGCAGCCCAATCGATGGCACCAGCGAAGGAAGCCATGGTGGTAGGGGTAGTACTGGATCCAATATGGGCAGCTCTGCTATCACAGCCTCACTACCTCAGCTTGATAATCTGACAGAACTGGGAAACTTCTCTGTGATGAACAGCAATGTTATAATTGAAAATCTCCAGAGCACCAAAGTAGCAGTAGCCCAGTTCTCTCAAGAGACAAGATCAGCAGGAGGCCAGAGGATTGCAGTGCCTGCTCTTATGGAGCAACTTCTAGCCCTACAACAACAGCAAATTCACCAGTTGCAGCTAATAGAGCAGATTCGCCATCAAATCTTATTGCTGGCATCCCAGTCCCCTGAGCTACAGGTGCCACCAAATTCCTCCCCTGGGACTCTGGCTCCATCCACCAACCCACTAACCACACTCAGCTCTCACCTGTCCCAGCAGCTAGCAGCCGCAGCAGGGCTAGCGCAGAGTCTAGCCAGTCAGTCTGCTAGTATCAGCAGCCTGAAACAGATAGCTAGTGCAGCACAGCTACCTCAAAGCAACTCTGCAATGGGAGAGTCGTCTCAGAGTCTGGGAGCACTGGGGACAACTGTGGTCAATGCACAAACATCCGACAAGAGGGTTGGATATGCTGGAAGTCTCCATTCTCAGCTAGGAACCCCCTCGCTGGCAAAGTCATCTACACCATCCTTTGGGATTGGAAGTCTGCTGAATCCTGTGGCTAACTCACTTCTACCTCAGCCCCCACCAGGAAATCCAATGTTCTCCAGTGCCCTTCCTAGTGTTGGAACCACAGTAGAGGATCTCAGTTCACTTGCTGCATTAGCCCAACAAAGGAAAAGCAAGCAACCCAGTGTATCTTCCTTTGAACCTAAGAGCAGCTCTGAGGAGGCATTCTTCAAACATAAGTGCAGGTTTTGTGCCAAGGTGTTTGGGAGTGACAGTGCCTTGCAGATCCATTTGCGTTCGCATACAGGAGAGAGGCCATACAAATGCAACATCTGTGGCAACCGCTTTTCAACTCGTGGGAATTTGAAGGTCCACTTTCAGCGTCATAAAGAGAAATATCCTCACATTCAAATGAACCCATACCCAGTACCAGAGCATTTGGATAATATACCAACCAGCACTGGAATTCCATATGGTATGTCAATGCCACCAGAGAAGCCAGTCACTAGTTGGCTAGATAGTAAGCCTGTTTTACCTACTCTGAGCTCATCAGTTGGCATGTTACTCCCACCCACTATACCAAGCCTACCCCCTTTCATCAAGAAAGAAGAAAATCATTCTGTGGCCATTACAAGCCCTTCGCATTCTGCTAAAAGTGACTCAGGTCCAGCTGAACCTTCCACAAAAAGCAGTGATGGTGTGTCAGAAGAAGGTGATGTTGCAACCTTGCCTACCTCAAATGGGAAAACTGAAGAAAGCAGCCAGCCTTCTCGCTTCACAACAAACACAAGCTCTGTGGGAGAGAGCAAGATAGAGTACACTACTTCTAACAGCCCTCCTATGGCTACCAACCCACTGACACCACTGATGTCAGAGCAGTTTAAGGCTAAGTTCCCATTTGGAGGACTCCTTGATCCTTTGCAAGGTTCAGAAACTTCAAAACTGCAGCAATTAGTAGAAAATATTGACAGAAAAGTGGCAGACCCCAATGAGTGTGTCATCTGCCACCGAGTTCTCAGCTGTCAGAGTGCACTGAAAATGCACTATCGTACACATACTGGAGAACGGCCCTTTAAGTGCAAAGTTTGTGGCCGTGCTTTTACCACTAAAGGCAACCTGAAGACTCACTACAGTGTCCATCGTGCCATGCCACCTCTGAGGGTGCAGCACTCTTGCCCCATCTGCCAGAAGAAGTTCACTAATGCTGTTGTCCTGCAGCAGCACATCCGCATGCACATGGGTGGCCAAATTCCCAACACCCCTCTCCATGACAATTACCCAGAATCTATGGGCTCTGACACAGGCTCATTTGAAGAAAGAAACTTTGATGACTTAGATAATTTCTCAGATGATAATATGGAAGGAATGGAAGACGGTCCAGATAGCAGTGTCCCAGACACACCTAAATCTGTTGACGCATCCCAGGACAGCCTGTGTTCTTCACCTATGCCACATGAGCAATCCATTGTTGACCATATGGATAAGAACTCTCCCCAGGGGCTGATTGAAGACTCACAGTTAAGCAGAGTTAAAACAACAGAAAATGGCTCCATTGAAGGTGATCATTTTACTAATGATTCCTCCTCACCAGGAGGTGATGTGGAGAGCCAAAGTGCAGGAAGTCCAGCTGTCTCTGAATCTACCTCCTCCATGCAAGCTCCATCACCTTCTGGTGGTGTTCTCCAGCAACGCAAATCCCCCAGTCTGGAGGATCGTCAGCAGAGGGCACTATCACTGGAGCACATAAGTGCAGGCCTCATGCAAACCCATTCCTCAGGTCTAGGGGCTCTTGACCTAACTTCCATCAACCCCTCTAAAGACCCTCTGGGCATGCTTTTCCCCTTTCGTGAGCGAGGCACTTCTAAGAACACATCGTGTGACATTTGCGGAAAGACATTTGCCTGTCAGAGTGCCTTGGACATCCATTACCGAAGCCATACCAAAGAAAGACCTTTCATTTGCACAGCCTGCAACAGGGGATTTTCCACCAAGGGTAATCTAAAGCAACACATGCTGACCCACCAAATGAGAGATCTACCCTCCCAGCTCTTTGAGCCCAGCACCAGCCTGGCATCCAGCCCTACCCCTTCTCTAATTTCTGTTGGATCTTTGCCTTCCTTGATTAAGGCTGAAAATGGTTTCCTCCATGCTCCTCAACATGACAGTAAAGATCTTCCCTCGAGCATGGTGACCTCTTCTGCTTCTACGTCTCCAGTGCTTTCTGCTGCACCTCCAAGACGGACACCCAAACAGCACTACTGCAACACATGTGGGAAGATGTTCTCCTCTTCTAGTGCTCTACAGATCCATGAGAGAACCCATACTGGGGAGAAGCCCTTTGCATGCACCATCTGTGGACGTGCATTCACCACTAAAGGAAATCTTAAGGTGATCATTTTTCTTGTAAATCATGTAAATAGGAAAATATAATGTAATAGTTGAAAATTGCTGCTAAAATAATATGGCCCTATTGTTTTTTTGTTGTTTTTTCATGAAGTTGTCTTTAGGTTAATGTTTGTGAATAGATTTCATATTGTTTGACAGCGATTGTGCATTAATGAAAAAGGTAGAGAAAAAGAACATCTTGGCTGTGCTGAAATAAAGGTGTACAAGTGGAAAGGTTGAGTCACCCATTAATATGAATATTGGGCAGAAACCTGAGAGTGTGACTGATGGAGCACAGCCAGGAACGCTTCACTTAACAGGCTTTAACTACAGTTACCAGCAGCAACCATCCTGAGAAGCTGCATGCTCTGTATTTTTCCAGAATGTATCTTGTGAAAAACGTGAGATTCTCTTTGATCATGAAGAGAAAGGCCCCCCTCTCACAGATAAACAGGAACTCGGGGGGGTTTATGTGGGCATGTGTGATCGCACCAGTCGCCTGTAAAGAATTGAAGAAACGTGACACACCAGCGGCTTAATTTTCAGGAAGCAATGTAAATCTCTAACTAGATACAAATTTCCTCTCCTAATAAATGAGTAAGTATAGTGTATTCATTAAGAGAAGTAAAGGACATGAAGCTGCTTTTCACGGCTTATTTCATTAGTAAAGGCCTCGCATTTAATATTTATTTACTTGTCTTTCAAAAGCGATTTTTGTTTTCACTTAAAAAAAAATGTCTTGCAAAAATCTCAATTTCTCAACTTCGAACAATATGGTAGACTCTTTGCAAAATTTAAGGCATATCCTTTACTTTCCTCGAGTTGTTTATGCGACAGGCTCAGAAGGATAAAGCAAAAATAGCATTGCTGTGGAAAAAATTCAAATTGGTATCATGTGTTTGTTAACCTTGCTGTATGTAAGACTTAAAAAGTATCAGGTCAGGTTATTGTATCTCGTATATCAGGTTTAAATCTCACGCTGGAAAAGCAAAACAGGGGTATATGCCATATGTATTAGTGGAGAGGACACTGCAATTTATCTGAGATGTGACTTGTTCTCAAAATGCTTTATCTGCTAATCGGTTAGTGGAGCATTACTAAAATGATTTTGTCTTCTTGTCCTAAAACCTAGACCTGAATGGCTGCTTTCTGAGAGAGCATTCTACTAGCAAATTAGTTATATTTTATTTTTCCATTGCATCATGTCATGCACTCAATGTTTATATGAGGGCAAATGTGTAAACAATACTGACCATTTTCTTTCTCTGTCGGTATGTGTGTTTGTGTGTGTTTGTGTTTAGGTGCATATGGGTACTCATATGTGGAACAGCGCCCCAGCGAGACGAGGACGCCGGCTCTCAGTAGATGGCCCCATGGCTTTCCTGGGCACAAACCCAGTCAAGTTCCCTGAGCTTTTTCAGAAAGACTTAACAGGCAGAGTCGGCAACGGAGACCCAGCTAGCTTCTGGAACCAGTACGCTGCCGCCTTCTCCAACGGCCTGGCTATGAAGACCAATGAGATTTCTGTGATCCAGAACGGAGGTTTGCCTCCATCTCTGTCTGGAAGCATAGGCAATGGGGGCAGTTCTCCTATCGGTGGCCTGACAGGCAGCATGGACAAGCTGCATAACTCAGAGACTAATGCAGCACTAGCTGGCCTCGAGAAAATGGCCAACACAGAAAACGGCACTCACTTCCGCTTCACTCGGTTTATGGAGGACAACAAGGAGATTGTCACTAACTAAAGGACGAGCAGCGCTTCTACGGTACAAACTGGTACACACGAACACAAACACTTGCAGGACATGTACTCGGACATGCTCAACAGGAGAACTCGTGCAAGAAAAAGATTGAGACTTTAGTTACAGAAGAGAACTTGCTTTTTTGTACAATGTACAACATGTTAATGTTTTACAAAGCTTATTTATTAGTGATTATAACCTTGCTCGAAAATCGAAAAGGAAACATTAACAATTACTTACTTTTTGTTTGTTTGTTTTGTTTGTTTGTTTGTTTTCTGTTTCACCACCAGAATGGAGCTGTGTGATTGTGTAAAAGTGTGCTTTTGAAACTTTTAGCATTTCTGGATAGAAAACCTTTTACGTTAGTATTAAATTATTTCTATCTGTAGTATGTATAACAAAACTGTTCATGTTTGTGATGCATTAGAGCTTGAATACGCAAAAGCAAAAGACTGTAAATAATGTACACTGATCTGTGCTAGATGGTTTACCAGCTGTGTATTAACTTCTCCCCACCTTGTTAAAATAGCCTATTTTTACCCCCCATCAGGCAGAGGACACGAGATAGGTCTATTATCAAACTTTTATTTAAGTAAAAACCAAGCAAGCATAACTACATCTCAACTGTTTTTAGAAATTAATCCTTGTTTTCGGTGTTTATTGTATTGTGTATTTTTTTTTCTTCACTTTCTCACTTTCTTTGTTTAGTTTTGTTTCCTTTATTTCATGTTGCTATACACTACAAGGCTTTGAATAGCTTAATTGTTACATGAGCAAACACAAAGGAAGGTCTACATGGTTTATACCTGAGAAAGACATTAAATGCATTCTGTCCGTTACACTCGTTGAAGTAAACATGAGCTGGTTTTCCACACCTTCAACTGCCACTGAGCGCAAATGGTTTTGCTTGTTGTGTCCATGTGTGCATATATGTCTGATGAGTAACAGAAAAAAAAAAAAACTAATTTCAACAACAACAACAAAATTTACATAAAAAGATATCCACTTGTCCAGGGGACAAAGCAAAGTGTTTTTTATAAATATGAAGATATATATTAGGTTTGAAAATTCTTAGACTGTTACATGCACTTTCTAGGAAAGGTGGAAAATCTTTCAAGGGTCCAGTTTCTCTCTGGTTTAATACCTGCTAACTAACTACAAAACTGTTCTTCCTTATTCTAATAATCAAGTACATCAGATTATTGTTTTTTGTTTTGTTTTTCAAAAGAAACGCTGTTAGTGCTTCTCTTCTGTTTCTTCTTCTTGTGTTTCTTCTTTTTTAATTAACACAACTATTTCGTTTCTTAGATTGATTATTAGACTATAGTACTGTTTGTCTAGCATTTTCACATTTTCTCCTTGGCGCTTCAATGCACCGGATTTAATGTGGCACACCTTTAGTGTTCTCTAAAGCAGGCTGCATTAGCATCGACTCTCACCCCATGATCTGTTTGGATGGAAATGCAATTTAGTGAGAACTGGACAGCCTATGGCCATTAAAAACCATACCTCAGCGCAAGTCCGATTTCAGTTCATCATTGGGCCGGTTGTCAGGCCTCTGAATCTTTAATTAAAGCATCGATCGGCTGGGCAGCTCCTGTCTCTCCGCGTTTGTGTGGATGGCTGCGATTGATCAGACCTGCCTATCTCGTTAAAGGGGAAACTTTTTATATATTTTCTTGTCTAGGGTGAGTAATGAAGTTTTTTTTTTTCTAAGCCTAAATGAATTTAAGATCATCCTCAGCTTACTGAGCTACATACAGACTTATGATCTGTGGCATTAACGTAATATTAGGCTATATATTTCTTTCTACAGTTGCAAAACAGAATGGTTTATCCCTCGGGGCTATCTACAAGGAAATTGATCTTACTTAATTATGCTTCTTCTCTCCCTCTTTGCAGAACTTAGTGCCCTCTTAAGACCAATGTGGATTATAAAAGTGCATTCTGAAAATTAGTAAATTCCAAAAAAAAACTTTTTATTTATCCATTTTTGTAGGAATTGTCCTTGGCTTTACAATTACTACACCACAAACACAAATGAGTTAATAATAAAACAAAACACATATATATTAGAAATACTGTAATGTTATAAAATGCAATAAGCAGATTAAACAGATTAAATCAGACCCAAAAAAAAAACAATCCTGACAAGTGTCACCCACAGATGATGGATATTCACCACTTTCATCTGAAGCGATGCTTTCTCTTTTATCTCTCGCTTTTTTTCTTTTCCCACCAGCTGCCTTTAATTTAACACCTCGTTGCACTTCCGGCAGCGTGGACTCCGTTAATCCGGGCCCATGCTCCGCCCCCCTGCTCCTTTACTCCCCTAAACTCCCCCAATATTTACACCATGTACTAGCTAAATGATCCTTGCAGTGATCCATGATTTCCTCCCTCTTCCATAGTCTCTCTTTCTCCATCTGGACCCTTAAATGAAAAAAGAATCCTCCCCTCATCCCTGGTCCTCTTATTCCAGAGCAGGACACCTAATCAGCATGCACTAATTTAATATACAATTAGACCAGATACAACATTTTATGAAGTGAGATAAATTTTATGAATTTAGATAAATACGTATATGATTTTATTTAACATGGTTGGCCTATTCCTCTGCTTCTTCTTCTTCTTATTATTATTATTATTATTATTATTATTATTTACAAAAACTTATAAGAACCTGAAATCAGGAAGTGTTTTGAGGAATAAACCGATACCTCACTTTTATTTTAAAATAACATACATGCACCATAGAAAAAAAAAATAAGTCCTTAGATAACTTTTACTGCATTTGAGATCGACACTGCATCTATATACTCACTGTAAAGAGCCTTTTTTTCTGTCCGAATCGGCATTCTGTATCTCTAAACAGGAAGCAGTGTTGATGGAATGAAGAGATACCCGACATTCCTCATATAAGCTCCTATAGGCTACTATGTACAAGTATGCACACTAAATACAGTAATGTATACTATACATAATAGAGTTTATCTGAATAAATAAGGATATAGCTTTCATATAAAAATTTAACAATATAGACATGCTTGGAAATTTGTGGTTGGATTGGAAGCATTAAGCTGACATTGTGCTGTATATATA
>JAQMYJ010000023.1:4098530-4109324 GCA_030014305.1 Clarias laeviceps | reverse complement strand
TAATTTTTTTTATATAAGCTAAGGGGGTGCAAACTCTTGCAATATTTTTCTGCCAAAATTGTATTTCCCATTTAGAAGTTGGCAATATTAATCAAATAGAGATTAGTATTGTAGTGATATTTTAAAAATAATAATAAATAAATAAAATTTAAGATAAAAATAAGCATTATTGGGTATTATTTTAATAAACGATTTTAAATGTCTATAGTGTAACACTGTAATGTTTCGAATTTGATTTGACTGAAGTTGCTCATGCCTTAATTCCACATCGCTCTTGTGACTCTCTGATGAGTCAGTCTACAGATGCGAACCTCCGGTCAGCTGCCTGTGCCAATGTGAATTTGTCATTTCTGTACAGGCACCAGAAAGGGCACCTGGGGGAAGAGAAGGACCCTTAGACTGGCATTCAGATGATTGATAGATAATCTGCGTAGCCTGGCCTGCAGGTTAGTGGACACAAAAATAGCAAACATATAAGTAAACATGTTAAAATATAGTAAAATATTGTGTATTTTACAGTATAGTAGTGTAGTACTTCATATTATAGTATAATCTGGTCAAATATAGCAAATATGAGTTTCAACAGGACAGTATGTTCAATTGATTTTTTTAATGCATTGTACTAATATAAATTTAAAATAAAACAGAGAAAACCTGTGTGTATTCCTGTGTGAGCAAATTTTAAGTAAAGTTTGAATGTTTCTGAATCCAAAACAATGATTTCATGATCGGGTGCCTTTTTTTTTTTTTTACACAGTGATATTACATTTAAAAATCTGTCTGTAAAAGTGAAATACATTTCAAATACAGGTAAAATGTCCTTCAGGTCCACTTATGTATGTATTTCAAATAAAATGCCATAAAACATTCATAAATCTATAATCACCCCTTTGCGTTGTAAAAAAAAAATATATATATATATTTCAAACATATTATCAATATTTACTATCTAATTATAGTTATAGTCTATAACTTTTCTGTACATAATCTAATTTATTGTCAATTTTCTTTAATTCTGTAAAGCTGCTTTGTGACAGTGAGCATGGTTGAAAGCTCTACACACAAAATTTATTTGAATTGAATATTGTATTTGCATTAACATGCAAATTTAGGTGTTACTTTAAACTTGTAAACATATTCACCCCTTATGAATTGTTAAGGAATTTTTTTTAAAGCAAAAGTCACAGAACAGAAAGTTGCATCACCCTGAAGTTGAATTTTTTGAAGATCACAGGAAGACAAAATTTGAAGAAAAAAAAAGGCATAGATAAGGTCTCTTATTCTTTTATTTTTATTTTCAGTGATAGTGTGATTGACAAGGTCACTTTGAAAGTACAGCCCAGTTACCTGAATTATAGATCGAAAGTAAATTATTAATTGAAAGAAAAATACATTTGGAGTAAATCATTAGAACGCCGCTAATGTCCGGATGCCATTGGTTTGTTTGCAAGTTACTTGATATTTTGTGCGTTTGTGGAAAATGCTCAAAATTCTCAAAACTGCAATTCATTTAAAAGGAAACTTTCAGCAAATAAACATTTAAATGCATTGGAAAATGATTTAAAAATATATATAATAGTAATGTAATTTTTTAAAACTATTTTTTAAATAGTTACAAAGCCTATTCATGAAATCATCCAAAAGCTGTTGCACTTACAGTACCTTAACTTCTTGATTCTGTCTCTACAGACAGACTTCTCACTGGTCTCAGGAGCGTTGCACATTTATAATTAACCTGAGTGTGATGAACAGCAACACAGAGGGCGACAGGTCCTGTCCACATGAATATGTATGTGTGCGGTGTAAATAGGCATTGGCCCCTTTTAGTCACCCCGGAATCGTGGGAAGCGAGATGTAGGTCCCGATAGCACTGTTTAGGGCGCTCTCACGACTTTTTTTTTTTTTCCAGCATTACCAAATGGCCTTGGGAGAAAAAAAAGATGGCATAGATCATGCTACAGGCATTAGCTGTCTTTTCCAGTATGTCGTAATGGGCACAGAGAGGTCCCGTAGGTCTAACACACCTGAACAATGAAGTGCATCCTTATTAAGCACTTTTCCTGGGTTTCACGATGGACTGAGATGAAATGAAAAAATATCCCAAATCCACCAGGTTAATGTTTAATCCATAAACGATGGGAAAGTTTTGTTTCAACAGTAATGATTCAGCATTCATTAGATAGTTAAATACATAAGTTATTGCTCTTTGTGATGCTTCTATCAATTCACCAGTAACACTAAGTTACTCATATACTTAGCAACTTAGAATTTTTTTTTTTTATGTTTTTACACAAGCATTCCTAACTAATTCGGTGTTATCTTAATAAGAATACAAGCTCAGTTTGGCTTTCTTTCTAATAAATACAGAACTGCTATAAATATAACATGAATAAATGAATAAAAGCATAGAGTGTTAATGTGGTAATAACGAATGCAGAATGATGTGAAAAAGTGTTGTAAATATCTAATACTAAATCAACCATAATATTAAACTTCATTTTATTTTGATTATCGTATAGGAAAGTAGACTATAGACTTCTATAGTGCTATAAAAAAGCACCCTGTTATTTAAACCTAAGCAAAAAATCATTATTCTGTTTTTACCTACTAGAAACGATGTAATACCTGTCTGAAGATGTATTGATGCACACAAATTCAGTTCTACAATTGAAAAAAAAACTGTAATGAGAAGATTATCCTTAAGTGAAAGTAAAGATGAGTCAAAATTGTACTAAATTTAAAGTAGAAGTATGCAGCCAAAAAGTGTACACATAATTCCAAATCTACTTACCAGTCAAGTGTTAAAAAATAAATAAATGAGTGTTGTTAAATTGGGCAGCATGGTGGTGTAGTGGTTAGCACTGTGGCTTTGCATCAAGGGTTCAAGTCCCGCCTTGGGTCTGTGGGCATGGCGTTGTATGTGCATGTTGTTCTCCCATTGCTTAGTAGGTTTCCTCTGGGTACTCCGGTTTCCTCCCACAGTCACGCAGAGTAATTGGTTAACTGGGGTTCCCAAAGTGGATGTAGTGTGTAAATCTGTGTGTGTGTCCTGTGATGGATTGGCTAGAATAAAGATAAGTGGTGTAGTGAAGGAATTTAGTTCATATTGTGTTTTCATATTAAAAGTTTCTATTTACCCCTATCTATCTCTGATTGCATCTCAATAAATTAGAATATCATCAAAAAGTGAAACTCGTATATTATATAGATTCAATACACACAGCCTGATATATTTTAAGTGTTTATTTCTTTTAATTTTAATGATTATGGCTTATAGCTAATGAAAACCCAGAATTCAGTATCTCAGAAAATTTGATTATTAATTATGATGAATATACTGTGTATATATATATATATATATATATATATATATAAAATTATTATTATTATTTTATTTTATATTTAATTAATATATATAATTATATAATTTATATATATTATTATTATTATTATTATTTTTTTTTTTTTTTTTACACAGAAATGTTGGACCGTTGTAAAGTATGAACATGTACACCTCTCAATACTTGGTCGGGGCTCCCATTGCATGAATTATACTGATATTCAAATAATATACTGAATCTGTATAATACTGTATATGAGTTTCACTTTTTAAATTGAATTATGGAAAGAAATCAACTTTTTGATTTGATTTGAACTTTTTGCACCTGTTTGTAAGTATCTACAACAATCTAAAACTGTATGAACAAAACAATTTTTTTTCAATATAACTTCACAGATTTGCTTTAAAACGTCATTCAGGTCTCTGTAATATTAACCATTAGCTAGAAATTGGTTTGCTGTCTGTTTAATTTATGTTAGCTACTGAAATCAATGCTAGTCTAACAAAGAAATTAAGCTAATATACTGTTATATAGCCAGTTAGTTCTTCCTGCTGCTCCTGTCTTCTTTTAGAGTTCGCCACAGCAGAAAATCCTTTTCCACATATTTAAATCAGCACGATGGCTGGGTGTAGTACACTGGCAGGGAACCAAACCTCAGCCTCCCATGTGGCTGGCAAGGATTCCACCCTGATCCACCAAAGCTCAGACTAATATAAGCAGTTAATGTTAGCAAATTTTGCCAAACATTCCACAAAGTGCTTTTTTAAATAAGGTACGCTGACATTGGCTAGAGGATTCACCAGAATCATAAGTACTTTTCTACACTGATAAGTTGATTGTATGCTAAACAGAACCCTTGTATATTATGTGGTTAGTGACTTGGTGAAGGAAGAAAGGACTTTGAATTTGTAATGTACAGTTTGAAGTGCTAAACAAGGATTTGATGAGTAAAAAAAAAGTATGTTTTCATCTTTTGTGAATGCAATTAAGTCTAAGATTAAACAGGACTAAACAGCTGTGTGTCCATAAGAAAACCACTCATTAGTGAGACTCATCAGGAAAAAGGCTCAGGAGCGACTTTGGAGGAATGGACAATTGTGGTCTGATGAGTCCTGATTGACCCGATCCCAGAATGATGGGTGTGTCAAGATAAGAAGAGGAGCATGTTAAGCAAGTCAAGTATCCATCATGCGTAGTGCTAACTAGTTATGTGCTGATCATGATTTTTTCATGACCTGATATGCACCCGCACCCAAACACAGACCTATGAAAAAACATGACTTTAGTACTTTATTAGCACTAGACTAATAAATAGATAAAATTAGAATGAGGGTCTAATAAATATAGTAAATAAAACATAAAAAAAAACAAATGACCAGCTCCTTCTTTATGACAAAAAACATGCACAGTAAGCACAGTGTAAACACAAACCACAGATAAAGATGTTAAAATTCCTTTAGACTGTCCAGCTCTCACTCTTCCTCGTCTGTACACTCTGATCATTTCTGCTAATATTAGAGCCTTCAAGTTAAACCGGGACTTTGTGAAGGAAAGCGCGAAGTGGTTCCATTCGTATCCGCAGAAATTCGTAACTCGAATGTTTGTAAGTCGGGGAATTACTGTATATAGAGAAATAGAGGGAGTTTTTACTCTCTGCACTATGTTCTGTTGTTCTTCACAGTCAAAGGTGTTGCTTATTATACACCGTAATAACTGCGCTAGCAATGCGAATGTAACCCTGTGATATCAGAGTGACAGACAGCCGCTAACTTCTTGCAGGAAATAATAAACGTACAGCATCAATCATCGAACTAGCACCAGGATCGCTAAACACATCACATACATTTTAATCGAAACATAGTTCATAGTTTCACGCTGCAGTTCTTCTAAACGTATAAAATATACTGCTGAGTTAAAAATCCATTTGTCCGTTAGTATCTGAGCCAGAGTAATGTTTTAGCATGCAGGAGTTTTATCTGTGTTTATGAAGCATATAGCATGCGCCGTACAGACCGGATCTGCCTTTTGGCGTTAACCCTCATTAAATGCTTGGCTCCTTTATCACATAATCAATCTGTATGTAGTAAAAACAGCAGATGGGATTGACTGAGCCGCATATGCTTTATAGCGGCGCTGACTTGAGCATACGCAATGTCACCGGGCATTGATAAAGTCCTAACCAGGGTTAGTTACAGCTGGACTTCGCAACCAACGCTCTTTGTGTGTGTGTGTGTGTGTGTGTGTGTATATGAGAGAGAGAGAGAGTAGGAGAGAGGTGTAAGGCTGTTAAGGTGCTGCATAAACAATTCAATTGTGTGGTTGAATTTCTGTCTCATAGGCACTTGTTTATCCGAGAGATGGAGTGAGGGAGCGAAGAAGGAGTGTGCTCCTTGTAGAAATGTACGTGGAGGAAAAAAAACTTGTTCATCTAACTATAACTTGTTTTTTTGTTTGTTTGTGTGATTAGATAGATAGATAGATAGATAGATACTTCAAGAAAGAAAGAAAGAAATTACCATCAAGAGAAAATGCAGGAGAAGTAGAAAGAAAGACATTGATCTTAAAAGAGAGAGACATAAAGAGACAGAGAGAGAGAGAGGGAGAGAGAGAGAGACAGAGAGAAGGAGATGACATCATTGCTGCTGTTGGGCAGTTTGGCTTTATGGACAGATGGACACAGTGTGTGAGACGTGTGTGTGTGTGTGTGTGTGTGTGTGTGTTGTTCCCCAGATGCTCACATAGTCAAAAGAACAGAGGTGTTCCTCTATCAGTTTTAAAGACTGACAGGAGTAAGTTTTTTCATTTTAAAAGAACTTTTTTAACACAAAGATTTGTTAACTTCAACACTTTATGTAGACACTCTACAGACTAGATGTAGTATAAACTGCCAATAGTCGATCTAAAGACTGTTTATAAGCTGTCAGGTGACTGACATGACCTAGCCTACAAACTAAACTTAATGTACACTTTAACGTAGAAATATAGTGTATAGCGGGAATATGAGAACCGCTGTCCAGTTCATACACTATAAACCATCCATCCATCCATCCATCCAACCTCTATAGTCAGACGAGGGACTGTGGAGGCCAGTAGCGACCATTGTATTTATTACCTTTTTCACAACCATGATAGTACCTACTGTCAACATTCATACACGCATTCACACACTATGGGCAATTTGGGAACACCAATTAGCCTAACCTGCATGTCTTTGGACTGTGGGAGAAAACCGGAGTACCTGAAGGAAACCCACCAAGTACGGGGAGAACACTATAAACTATAGATATCTTCTATAGAGCAGACTGACCCTAGATGCCGCACTTTCAGGTAATGCCTATGCCATATATATTTATATATATATATAATTTTTTTTTGTTGTGATTAGATAGATAGATATATAGATAGATACTTACAGAAAGAAAGAAAGAAATATACAAATAATATATAAATAATATTAATATTAATTTATCAAAGTGGACAGATGGCAGCAAATATAGGAAAAAACTAAAAAGTTTATTTATTTATTTATTTATTTTTATTAGATAACTTGACCTTGTTGTGATGAGACAGTAGTTTCGTCACATAATTTTAAAAGTCTAAATAAATAAATAAATAAATAAATAATTTCCCTCATTTTATAATCTTACAACTAATGAATTTACCTCACTAGTATTCACGCTACATTTTAACCAGTGTTATACATCGATCGGGACATGAG
Source organism: Clarias laeviceps (assembly GCA_030014305.1). NCBI lineage: Eukaryota > Metazoa > Chordata > Actinopteri > Siluriformes > Clariidae > Clarias > Clarias laeviceps. Next base: position 4,102,265 of record JAQMYJ010000023.1, on the reverse strand, counting down.
AGCCAGGTGTCATCTTACCTGGTCATAGAGACAGCCGGGGCTGACCCAGGTAAGGTTATCTGGCATGATAATCTATCCTCCTGTCCACATAACTCAAATTCCTCCATGCTATCGACTCCCAGGGCAGCCATCTTAATACACCAAGCGTTGTGTGACACCGTAAACATCTCTGACTGTTCACACTGACAAGCACGCATACAGGAGCTTTATGTCTGTTTCTGAAAAAAAAAATAATAATAACCAAATAAGAGCTGATAATCAGGTTTGATGTATATGAATGTAATTCTAGCCGGAGTCCTACATTTCTGTAACGTTACTCGGTACGGATGTCAGAGGGTTGTAATTAAATATGAATGGAGATTACAGGACGTTTTCCCAGATAGATCGAAAGAGAATGAAGAATGCAGAAGGAAGCCTCAATGAGGCCAAATCACTTACAGCCAGAACTTGGTATCGATGCTAAAAAGTGTCTCGCCTAGGTGAAAAAGTGAATTTTTTCATAATAATTTTTTTTTCACATTTTTCATAATACTTAATGCTTCTTACTGTATCTCTCGATTCATGTTTAATTTTTTTTTGTAAATATGCTACACGTTATCAGATAAAAAAGAAACATATTGGCTAAATACAATTCCATGTCCTTTGTGTCCGTAACTTTTTTAAATTCAAATCTTTCAGTGATCTTAATTGTCATACAGATGAAACTGGGCCAATTTAGATTTCACATGGAAAGACATAAACCTTAAAAAATGTATTAAAATTGATAAGATATTGCAATAAGAATTTGACATGGTTACGGACACTACAGATTTTTTGAGAAATTTTGCATGGAATGCTTTAATTTAAGCAACGATTTTTACAGGTCATATGCTTCTAGTGCTTACACCAATTTTAGTATCAATACTCATAATGAAATATGATCAATGTACATTTAAAATTATTATTGTTGGTAGAGAGATAATATAACATTGAAAAATGGCACATATAAAATCATCTCTTCAAATCAGCTAAAGTTTATAAAAATGTAATGAAGTAATTTTTTTTAGGGAAGCTAGATTGGGCACTTTCATGTTGTATAAACTTCAGAAGTAGCTTCTTTGGCACATGTATTATATGTATAACATAAAAAATTTTAATCAGCACCAATATTGTGTTTTGGCCGTGAGCAAATCTTGTTTTCGTTTCAAAGTAAACTTAATGAGGAAATCTCGTGCATCATGTGAAAAATCAGCAGCGCTCAGAACAACAAACAAAAATATAATTAAAATTCACTTACTAACTGTAATAAGGGGTTAATTTAATAAAACAATCCATCTCCTCTTTCTCCTTCCTAATTCATTCCTTCAGTCTCTCTCTCTCTCTCTCTCTCTCTCTCTCTCTCTCTCTCGCTCAGTCCTTCTGTTCAGTATTGCATGACAACATTTCGAGATAGCGTCCCGGCTGGGATTGCTCTCAGATTCAGAGTAATTGGGTGGTGCCTGGGGTTAATGCGTTCAGCGCTATTAATGAAAACATTCACTTGTAAGTGGCACTGTATGAAACGGAGCGCGGTCTCAATAGGGCCCCTCACAGAGAGCCGACTCGTCCAGCTCGGCCCTTTATCAGAGGGAGCTTAAGCGTGAATTTCGGCCCAGAAAGGCTGTGCATGGTTATATTCAGCGCCTGAATAAACCAACCTTTTCTTCTTCTTCTTCTTCTTTTTTTTTTTTAAATAAAGCAAATCTTTTGAGTATGAAAGGTGAATGAAAGCACATGCAAAAGGACGTGTATGTTGTAATGAAAGGACTTTTTTTTTCTCATCACATGCATGCATAGAGTAGAGTGCAAAAGTTTGTGTCCCCCACAGTTTTTGAAAGTCAAAAGAAAGTCTTTCACAATTGCTCTCCGAATAAAAAGTATTCTACAAAGAAAAAATGAAGCATTCTTTGGATAGTTAATTGTTCTTAGTGTCTTAAGAGTTTTCCGATAAAGGTTTCACCTAGAAAGGATTCTATGGGACGAGGTTATGAGAGGGTAAAGATGGAATGTGAGTGCTTCGCTAAACTAGATAACAAATTTTTAGATACGAAGAATAAATTTAAAGGACTGCAATTTTCACCCCTGGGTTAGAATTAGTTTACTTTTAAAGTATAATTAGGTAACAGTTTAGTTATTTTTAAGTGCATTTGAACCTCCGAGATGAATTCAATGCGAACATTTCATGCAGAAATTCAAAGACTGCATTAGTGCAAACAATTCATGGCTTGTGATTGCAAACGCTTCAATAATTTTACTGAGACTGCCCCGTAAAGTTTTATACCCAAGTCTTCATCAGAAACCAGTTGGTAACCTCAACAAAATGAACATGTTAACTGAAATGGTTTCCTGTTACACAACTGCACTTTCAACCTTACAAAACAAAGTAACAGAAGGGATTTATTTATGGTCACGCTATCTGGTATCACCCAAGTGAACATGGGTTTCATTTTGAGTCTGGTTCCTCTCAATGTTTCTTCCTCACGTCATCTCTGTGAGTTTAGTTACAAGAAGCTACAAGAAGCGTTCAAGTCAAGCCAACACTATTGAGTGGCCAAAATAACCGAATGCAGTTATGACTAAAAACTCCTTTTATTTCTTTATATAATCTCCTGCTACACTAATACACTTATCCCAGTGTTTCACTAGTGCTTGGACACCAGCAAGGTAGAAAGTTTCCGCTGGTCTGAAATGCTGGCCTTCCAGGAACTCCTTTAATTACTCAAACATGTGGAAACAGCTTAGAGTGAGGCCCGGACCTACAGGGGATGTTGCAATTAGTGGGCGACAAGTTAGATGTAAATTTTTTAAGGATTAGTTGTAGGCGTTCAATTTGCTGAATGTTCACAGGAATGACTGCAGTGGGCTTCGAGCCACCTTTAAAATGCTCGCACCGTTCAAATGTTTTACTTTTTAAAGTCTCATCAGAAAGTGCTTGAAGTCTACTGTAAATGTTAAGGTAAATGTTAATGGCTTTTATGCCTTCATTCAAAATCACAAGTCCCAGTTTGATTTGAACACTAATAATGTACGCATCTTTTTTGGGGGGATTTATATCCAGAATTATTATTTCTGTAAATCTGATTCGTGACAATGTTCATTTTTTAAATTACTAAACAAATACATTTGACAAAACAATAAACACAATCATGTTTTATCCTACAAGCTTAATACCTGACCATCCCTCACTTTTTGAACTTCATTATCTGTATCTTTCTGTATAATATAATTATTAATAGATTATAAAGATTATATATATCTTTATAAATTCTACGTAGATTTTTACCACAGACTGTATTTATACACTTTTTTTTTATATCTATATAAAAACATATATATTTTTTTTTCAATCTCGCTGTCGGCTTATATAGCCAGTATCAGGTCATTTACATTTACAGACATTTGGCAGATACTCTTATCCAGAGCGACTTACAAAAAGTGCTTTGAAGTTTCCGTCATTGGATGGTTTTAAAGCTCATCTCTGGTCTGTGCACACGGAGCTTGCAGGTTTCCCCCAAAGACATCGTTGTAGGCTGACTGGCGTTTCTAAATTGCCTGTGGTGTGAGAGTGAGAATAGGGTTGGCACCCTATTCATGGTGTCCTATTCCTTTGGGCCTTGAGCTTTCTTGTGGGGCTTTGGATTGTTTCTCCACAACCCCACAAGAGAGCTGCACAGCCATATAGCATTGATAATCAATGATATCAATGATATATATATA
>JAQMYJ010000023.1:4072121-4090411 GCA_030014305.1 Clarias laeviceps | reverse complement strand
CCATTTTAGAATAAGGCTGTGACATAACAAAATGTGGGAAAAGTGATGCGCTGTGAATACTTTCCGGATGCACTGTATTGATTTGAATTTTCTAAGACACTTTTTGTTTAGAAAGACCATATGTGAGGAGGTGTGAATAATTATGAATAATGCTGTAATTCACACCAGAGAAGACAAACCAAAATCATCATCTGTTGATAATAAATGGTGTTTTGGAACTGTTGTATACAAGCAATATCACACTCGAGGTTGTGCTGTTGTACTGCATATCAGCACCCTCGTACCTACGTCTGAATCACAACCTTGCTGATATTCAGTACAAGAGCACTCCCTCTCATGTGATTTTAGTGCTTAAGTAAATGTTATAATAATGAAGGAATAAAACTGTTTTAGGAAACTCACTATACAGGGTACACCTTGAATGAGATGACGAACCATTGCATGGCCTCAAGCGTACTTGGAAACACTCAATCATACACAACAGGCAATTTGAAAACACAGATTTCTTTGGACTGTCAGAGGAAACCAGAACACCTGGAGGAAAACCATCAAGCACGGGGAGAACATGCAAATCTCCACTGGTGGTGTGATTTAAACCCATAATCCTGACAGTGCTAAGCCTCCATTTCCCTTTTTAAATTGATAATTGTTTTTAATAATATCATGTTATGTCCATCTTACATGGCAGTAATTTATCCAACACTGACATATTTCACTTAAAAAGCATGTGTTTTATTCATTTACAGCTACATTTAATGTTGTAGAACATCTTAATTTATGTTCTCACTTATTTTATGTTATAGCAGCTATAAACACTTGTTTCATCACCAGCCTCGCTTTTCCATTTTCAGGCCAGAACGTATAAAAAAGACTCTGACGTTACAGCTGTTCTTCTGACTGTTACAAGCACAGACTCTAGAATCCTTCAATAAACTATCAAAAAAACAATAAAAAACATGCCAGTGATTACAGTTTTTTTTTTTGTATCAGTTTTTATATGAAGCAAAATACAACTCCTTATGTATGTTGTAACTGTAGAAATTCTTACACATTCAACCTAATTATTAATAAATAAACCTGTGGTCTGTTGTGCAGGCAGTGCAAAACTACTGAAACAAAACAAAAAAAAAACTGAGTAAATCCAAACTTTTCCGACCAATCAGAAGCAGGAATTCTGAACTGTGTTGCTTAATCGGTCACCAGATGTTTTGAAATTGGAAAAGTGTCAGGTCTGTCTGTTGTGTAAGGCATATCATTCTCTCACACACACACACACACACAAACACACACTGCAGTTCATAACGACACTTTTAAAATAATCACACTGCAGGATTATGAGTGGGTGTGTATGTGTTGGTATCAGTCTTCCTTAGATACAGACACAAGACACACTGAAACACACTGATGTCTGCGAGAGGTGTTTTCCTGTTCCTGTCAGTGTGTGTGTGTGTGTGTGTGTGTGTGTGTCATTTTCATTCACTGGTTCCCATGCACTTGTGTCTATGTCTATGCAGGTCCTACAGATAATATATGTGTGTGTGTGTGTGTGTGTGTGTGGTCACTGAGTCATGGATCCCAGACAGGATCAAACACTCACAGCCTCGCCAGCACCGATCAAGGAACAGGCTGATTTACTGCTTTATCAGAGCTCCTGCTCTCTCTCTCTCTCTCTCTCTCTCACACACACACACAAACACACACACACGTCACAACAAATGCACAGAAACCTAATAAATAATTTCATCACCTAAATACAAATAATTCAATACACAATTTTAAATATTTCTTTTTTTAAATATTTCTCCCAGATCTCCTCCTACACCCCCTTTGAGGTTATCGTCCGCATATGTTTTACATCCGTAATTATGTATAAGCCATATGGTAGAACTTATGGCTAAGTAACAGGGACAGTCAAAACAGGGTCTGAATGCTTAACCCTGGAATTTCAGAGTAGCCGCTGGTGCAGGAAGTGGTTTATGACTAACAGCGAGCTCAGTCTCTTTTATAATAACACCTTATAATAATCTTCAAACGTTTATTTTCAAGCTGGTCTCAGGAGTGTTGAAACAGTGGAACTGCCAAATGAATGAAATAATCGGAATTACATCTGGATGCAGGAATTATTCAGTACGTTTTGTTACTGCTGATTTTCTACACATTAAAGTGCATATGTTGGTGAATACCAATCAGCCAAGGTACAATAAGCCACACCCACAAAAAGCCATCAAAGGCAAAGCTGAAAATGACCAATAAACAGTAAAAGAAAGTTTCCTAAATGTAGAGAGTTGACTGTTTTCCAATAATATGGTGTTTTATTCCTCTTATATCACAGTAAATTGCTCAAACTGACCATTTTAACTCAAACAATGTATGCTTTATACATTCATTATAGTATATGCATATATGCATTAACTGTTATACAACAAGTTAATTAATGTTTCACTTTTTATTAAATTTTACAATGGTTATAAACGTGTAAAAAAAAAAATTTCAGATGAAATCTATAAGACAAATGAAAATGTGGCGCATGCTTCATATTCCAATAGTGCAGTTCAGTCACTGCCTGGACAGCATAATTCTGTCTCCTTTTATAAGTAACAATTGGCATTTGTTTTAATTTATAGATTTGAGTTAGATAATTTTTTTTCCTCTTTCACATGAAATCAAATTGACAGTTTTGCAAGAACAAAATGCAAAGACAACGCAAAACGTTCATTATATTTGCCCCATCACATCAAATCAAGCATTAAGCCATATTTTAGGTGATTTGAGTTCTATAAGCTCCATTGTGATTCCAGGTTTATTACTGCATCGTGTCCTGTTCCTGAGACATGTCCAGCACGAGTTTGTTTATTCCTAATACCACTTTCCATCGAAATCCCGTTTTTAGAAATTATTTAAATGTATTTAAATGAGGAATCTGTGACGTAATAAATAAGAGGGAACCCTAAAGATCACTTAAAGATCACCTCACCAGCATCGCAGATTTAAAGTGGAAAAAAAAATGCATGTAATTATGTCATAAGTGGAGTAACCAGCTTGGATAGTGTTCATTGAAGTGCTTTAAAATAATGTTTAGGATTAATTCAATACGCTTTTTACCTACTGTGCACTATTGGCCAAGGCGTTAAAAAAACTTAACTATACGACTTAGTACTTATGTGTTTCATTATTATTATTATTATAATAGAAAATTATAATAGATATTATTTTCATGTTTAACTTTAAATCCATGGCCAATTATGTACCACTTGAAGTCAACCAATTAAGCTTCGCATCAGTGTGTGCTAATACTTACCAACTTAAAAACACTCACAATATTGAAGGATACACAGGTCCCAGTGAGTCCCAATTTAAAGGTCCAGGGTTGACCCTTAAATCGGATAAACAACAATTTACTTATATAGCTAAAAATAAAATTTCTATATATTTAACCATGTAACTGATGATGGTAACTTCAGGTGATCACATGCTCAGCTAAACAAAAGTGATTAAAAACGATGTGCTTTAGAATTCTACAGCATTTCTACAGCAAAATAAGTGGATAACTTTAAGATTTACAGGACTGTCCACTACTGCCATGGGTTATTCTTCTTATCTTTTGGCTAAATAGTAATGCTAAGAGTGTAAAACTACTTTCATCCCTATGCATATCTAGTTTGACAAATCATGAGAATCTATTAAACCTTATAAATGTTATCTTATAAAATTGGAAATAAAAATTATTGTGCAAATATGGTTTCTCAAATCCACGATCTTAGTCTATGTAATAATTAAAGTTATGCTGCATTTCCCTTTTCAGCAACGGAAATCCAACAGGTTTTTAGACACCTTTTGTGTTCATTAAGCAACATTTTGGAGAAATGTATGATATGAGCTCGAGGCTCTCATTTACAGCACACAGGAAATACCAGTAATATAAACTAATGAGGTATTTAATCAAAGTGCGTTATACAACGGTAAGGAGAACCAAGTTTCAAAGCATTACTCAGGACTAAACTAAATGTACCATGACTTATGGTAACATACATTCATTCTATCATATGCTTTCAATACAACACTGAAACTGTCCAGATTTTATTTTAGACATTGTCCAGGTTCTAGCCCACATGTGCTGCCTTTCTGGACTGCATTAGTATTCATTCTATCCATATTTCATGCACAATGTGTAGAAATTGTAATAAGGGTTTATTTATTTATTTATTTATTTATTTATTGCTTAAATACTGATTAAGAACTTTTAAACCTCAAAAGTCCAGAATTTCCAGCGTCGTGTAAAAGAAGATGCACGATTGTAAAGTCTTATTCATGCAGTTACAATAAGCTGTTAATCCTGGTCAAGATTTTTGGTGGATCTGAGTGTTTTCCCAGGAACACTGGACATGGAATACATGGAACTCTTTAGTAATTCCTAATACCACTTTCCAGCTGTCCACATTTTCTACAGCATTACAACAAATGGTGACACTTAGCAAAGAATACAGTATAGCACATGATTAGAGGCTCATGATGCAGTATTATAGTTTTAAATGTTTGAAACGGATCATTACTAATATTTGATTATAAGCACAGTTTTTAGGAAGACACTACATTTATCTGTGTTTGTTTCGTGCCCCAAATATCAAATATCTGTATCTGTATTCTGATTTGTGGCCTAAAAAAAATCTACCACTATCCATCCTTTCATTATCTTTACCTCTTATCATGTATAGGGTTTTAGCGGGCCTGGACCCTCTCCCAGGGAACACCCTGGATGAGGTGCCAAACCAACATGCTTACACACACAACGGGAGGTTTGGAATCACCACTCTGACTACACTACATGTGTTCAGATTCAGGAGGAGATCTGGAGGAACCGACCAAGCATGGAGAGAATATGCAAACTACACACACAGAAAGTGGGATTCCAACCCTCAACCCTGGAGGCACAAGGTGACAGTGCAAACTATTAAGCCACTGTGAAACCACACTACCACTATACCTTGGAAAACCCAAATGCCATCAGTATGACTATGTGTGTGAAATGTTTCTTTTAAAGTTCCTCAATCCTGTGAAACTGCAGCACTCCTGTTCATAATCGGTCTCTCAGTCTCAACTAGGGATGTTCATGGGATGTTTTCAGAATTAAGCTTAGTTTTTTTGCTTGTTTCTTTTTAAACAAATGTAACTATGGTAATCATAATTAGTGGTGCTTGCTAAGCAAAGCACTACTATTATTATCTCACAGGCTTATTTTCCCCCCTTTTTGTCTTCTTCCGTACAAAAGTTTGGTGCATAACTAATCATGTACCATTTGATGTAGACCCATGAATGAGATGTCAAATCGCGCAGCTTATTTGGGAATGGGGTGCTATGACTTTTCTAAGGGGTGGGCAGTAAATTTATCAGCCCCAAAATCCCATAGACTTAACACTGAAACCAACATTCGAACGGATTCGGATTCAACGGATTCTAGCGCACAGCAAGAATTTGGTAGAAATCTCAAATTTACCACATTTGAAGAGGCTTGCAAGCTGTGTCAGGACATACCCCACAAGAGGGTATAAGTTGTACCCCTGGGGGTGCAAGAGGTGCCCAAATTTGCCCCATTGACATATAATGGGGATTTAACTGTGAACCCCAATGCTGTAGAGACACGGGGGGAGGCTCATTTAACTCGGGCAACCAATCAGTCTTTCGCGTTTATCCTGATGCTAATATTATTATAATATCATTATTCTATTTTCAACCTCTAGCAACATCATTAGCATGATTAGCATGTTGCTAACATGATGCTAACAATATTTGCATGTTGCTAGCATGATGCTAACATGGTTAGCATGTTGCTAGCATGATTAGCATGTTATTAGCATGACTCCAGTGTTTTGCCACGGCAAGCACCACTCACATTTTCTTCAGGAATTTTCTTCAGAAAATGTACCTCTCTAGTTGTAATTATAGTTGTATTTGTGGTGCTCCTCAGGGTTAGTGTTAGTTCTTTTCTACTTTTCACTTGATACACTAATGAATGTCTTACTTTTATCCTGAAACAAATTACTATTAAACATGCTGATGATACATGTCTGGTATCCTTCCTATAGATCAGGAGAAAAGAGCTGGCCAGTATCAGGATAAGGTGGACACTCATTAACTGGTGTGATTAAAACCGTAAAGAGGGAATTCCTTCCTTCCTTCCTTCCAGTGATGATTCAAGCTGATCTTGGTTGTCTGCACAATGCAAATTAAAGCTTTCCATACTTGTACCATCAGTAAGGAGATACAGAGTGGCTAAACACAATCAGAGAATGTACAGTATAATTTCTCTTTCATCCCTCTATCAAGTCTGATAGTAGTTGGGTAAAATGGTTAGAGTTTAACTTTTTAATCTGATGATGTGGATGTTAGTTGATAATTATGTCATGATGTGAGTTGTGTATGGAACTGTAACACCTCAGATTACAAAGTAAATTTCTAAACAATTGTACAATTAAATGCCTTCGTATAATATACGTTCAGGGCATTCTTCAACTGCTAGCTGTTACACTATAATAAGTCTCATCATTAATGACTACCTTGTTTAGAATGAAACTTTAAATGATACGGAAACATGTTTCAGACTGACACTGAGATTTAATAATTAACCATCATAATAAGACCTATTGTGTTTAAACATAGATGAAACAGAATTCTTGTAACATCATAACGTACGTACAAGGCAGAATTTGCCATAAAAAGCTGATGTGTGGTATAACAAAGCTAACCTACAGTAGCTAACCATTGTTAGAAACAAATCTAGGAATAACCTTTAGGAAGAAGGTTAGGAAAAGCTACATGGAATATTTCAGCACCTTTTTAAAATATTGAAATGAGTCTGACAGAGTAAAGGGGGTGGCATGGTGTTGTAGTGGTTAGCACTATGGCCTTGCACCTCCAGGGTCGACGGCCTGATTCCTGCCTCAGGTTTGTGTGCGTGGGGTGTATGCTGCCTTGTGCCCAAAGACTCTGGGACAGGCTCCAGCCCCTGTACACAGGAAAAGTGCTGTAGAAGATGAATGACAGAGTAAAGGGAAGTTAGTTTTTATTTTTGTTTCTCTCTCTCTCCTGTTTAACTACTTATCAACCCTCCAGTCCAGTAGGTGGCAGTAATATACTTAAAAGCTGGATCAAAAAAAATCCTCCAAAGACGGAAGAAGAATTTCTCTTTTTTTTGTTGTTGTTGTTGTTTGTTTGTTTTACTTATTTACAAGGAGGTAAATTGAAATCAAATACACCTAAAACAAATAATTCATAAATATGATTTTAAAAATCATCTAGCGATTCTCACAAACTTATTTTATTTTTATTACATTTACTCAAACAGACTTTTAACCAAGGCAAAAAAAAAATTCTCCTCCCATGTCCTTTTAGGGCTAAATTGTTTCAAGATAATCTTTCTTCTACACCTTGTATTTTCAGACCATAATAATAATGATTAGTAGTAAGCACTGCGTCCTTGTACCTCGAGGGTTGAGGGTTCGATTCCTGCCTCGGGGCTGCACTCGCTTAGTTTGCATAATTGGTGGGTTTCCTCCGGGTACGCGGTTTCCTCCCACAGTCCAAAGACATGCAGATTAGACTAATCGGTGCTTCCAAATTGCCCTAGTGTGCTTGTCTGACCTTTGATGGATTGGCACCCTGTCTAGGGTGTACCTTGCCCATGTCACTACACCAATAACTTTCTCCACATGGATTGTGAGTAACATCATTCCATCTTACTGCAGCTCAACCCAAGCCATTCAGCAACCAGCTTTCCTTCAAACCTTTCCCACTTCCCACCAGTAAAACAAACAAACAAAAACTTATACCATTGTCAATTTTGTTTCCTAAATGATCATTGTGATCTGCTTTGGCAGTTCTTGATGCACAAGTTTTGCCCTGGAATAACAACATCGTTTACTGAAATCGAGCTACTCAACAACTTCCAACAGACAGAGAATGCCTCATCCACCAACAATGGTGCCGACACGTGAGTGATGTGCAGCGTGATGTCAATTCCACAAGCCTTATACAGTATCTATTTAGCACTTCTCTATAATTGTATAATTTTTTGTATCATTTTAGGTTATTTTTAAGTACGATTGTTGTTAATGATGGGTATTTTTTTGTTAGTGTAGCTACTTGTTTAGCTATTAAACTGGAAGTATGAGTCAATCTGGGTTTTTTGTGAAATCTGGCAACAACAACAACAAAACTCCTCCCATGTTCCTTTAAAGGCTCGATTTTTTTTTTTGTTTTTATCCAGAATTTTTTTTAAAGAACTGAGTTGGGTTTTTTTTTTTTTTTTTTTTACCAAAATGTAAACAAAGTAGATGCCTAACTTCAACCATTATGAACCAGGCCAGGCAGTTACTAAAGATAAATGAATGAGGGCTGCAAATGCTTCACACACCACAACACATTCACGTTAAAGCACATGGTCTTTGTTGCATTCCACAACCTTTATATTTGCCCGCTTGCTCGCACATGCATACAAAACATTTTGTTCCATCCTGCCAGATCCCAGTCCTTCATTTTCAACCAGATGCCCTGTGAAGATTCCTGGCAAGCTATTTAAAGAAAACAAAATAGGAGTGCGCCTCCTTTCTATATTGGTGTCTGTTTGGAACACATAATCTGTTCGTTCTGAAAAACCTATTAACATGGGCTTCATAGAAAGTGTTCTATTTTCAACCTGATAGCAAACACAGAGAGCAAAAAATAGCTGAGGCATGTGAATATCTACAACAGATTGTAAACATAAAAAAATTTAAAGGAACGAAAAGTAAAGGTGAGTGGTGTGAAACACTCGTCTGTTACATTCCTTCTGATTTGGTGATGTTCTACAGTATGGGAAAAGATTTAACGCTTGAAAACAGCCACTAGTACAAGACACAAGGCAGAAAGAGAGAGAGAGAGACAGAGAGAGAGAGAGAGACAGAGGTGGGGGTGACGGGAAGGGACTGGATGTTAAATGCCATGTCATTGCTGTTATATGTAAGGAAGAGCTGTGATAAATTGGGTCAAGCGTCATTGATCTTGGTTAGGGGGCGTGGAAGTCACCGGCTGACCCCCTTTTACCCTCTGTGTAAAATGCACAGTCATGACCTAGCTAAGCTGAACTGAGGACAGTATATATCAAGAAATGTTAGAAATTATAAAATGCAAAAAGGAGAAATTGATTCTGGAGGACATTACAGTATATTATTTCTGATATGGTGCAGTTCTGGACGGCACAATTTCTTGACAGCAATTGTAAAACTGAAGTTCATTTTTCATGACACACAATGGAAGAGAAAATTTTATGTATACTTCCAGTGCAGAGGTTTATACTCCCTTCATCAAAAGGATGGTATCAGGTGCTACTATGCAGCAGGTAAGATTGTTGGGTCTCAGTGGCAGGGTTCCCGAGTCAAGCTCTGTAGAAACTTTGACATGCTCTCCTCATGTGTCCATATAAGTTTCCATAGGGTTCTCCAGTTTCCCTCCACCTCCTTCAAACCAAAAACCAGCAGCTGATCTGGCTACCTAAAAGTGCCCCAATGTGTGTAAATCTATGGGCAAAATCCGGTTTTAAAAAACGAGTCCATGAATGCGGAAGTGCAAAATTGTGCAGTTACTTGAATGACCATTAGGAGCTGGTCCAAAAGTGAGTCAAGCCCCATAGTCCCCAGGTTAAAATGTCAATGCCTAGACCGTTCATGACAACTGGACAGGAGGTAAATTTTTATGTAACTCATCAGCTAAAATTACATTCAGCAATATAATTATGTATAATTAGGAGCGTGGTCAGTTTGAGTGACAGCTACATTGCAGATGTCAAACTGCTAGCTGTTTGCTAGACATTACTTTAGTGTTTAACTTGCCACAAGAAATGTAGGAGTTGACACGGTACGACTGACATGAGTTCAATCAAATCAGCCACCTTAACATTTTAGCAAGTTAATCTTGCTAGCTTGTGGTAACTGAGGTATGTATGCGTGTTCCACCTGACAGCACACTCCATTCATCCCTTCCATCTGCCCATTTGGCGGCATGGTGGCTTAATGGTTAGCACTGTCTGCTTGCACTTCCTGAGGTCTCGCCTCAGAGTCTTGGCGGGTTTCCTCCGAGTACTCTGGTTGCCTCCCACAGTCCAAAGACATGTAGATGACGCTAGCTGACGTTACCAGTTTGCCTGTAGTGTTTGTATGTGAATGTATGGATTTGCCTATTTATGGATTAACCGTGGTTTAGGTGTAGTCAGCTCCTGCCAAGATGGCGAAGACCAAAGCTCACACAGTTAAGCTTAAGATGTTGTGAATGTGTCTGCCTTTTCTGAAATACTTAGACCCGTCCCTCTGGGAGACACTTTTTTCTTCAATCTGGAATTTGATGTGAACAATAACTGGAGCTCTTGAACTGTAACTGGAGGGATTGATGTTCTCAACTGCACATCTGATGTAGTGCAAGATGATTGAATGATTAACATAACTGCACCAATAAGTAAGGGTGATTGTGTCCCTATTAAAGTGGCCATTAGGTTTTTAATGAGATCCATCCATCTGGAACCTGTAGTCCAACTAGGGGCTGTGGAGGCCAATGGTGGTGACCATTGTATTTATTCACATTTTTTAAGACAATGGTAGAACCTGCAGTCAACATTCACAGGAACATTCACACATTACAGGCAATTTAGGAATGTCAATTAGCCTACTGCATGTCTTTGGACTGTCAGTTTGCCTACTGCATGTCTTTGGACTGTCAGTTTGCCTACTGCATGTCTTTGGACTGTCAGTTTGCCTACTGCATGTCTTTGGACTGTGGGAGGAAACCCAGAATACCCAGAGGAAACCCACCAAGCACAGGGAGAACATGTAAACTCCATGCAAACATGGCGGGAATCAACCTTGGAGGTGCGAAGCGGCAGTGCAAACCACTAAGCCACAGTCCCGCCACCTCATGAGTCAATATCAGTTCCAAAGATAAAACAGTGAGAGCAAACATACTTTTCTTTTTCCTACCATCTCTTGTGATGTACAGTATGGAATAGTTAAATGTGTTCCAGTAACAAAGTTTAATAAATGTTCTGCCTTAGTGAGATATACTTAAACAAATCACCAAAGCTTGCATCAAATATAAATACAGAGAGATTTGTTGTAATATTCTATCTTTTTCAACTGAATGAAAAAATAAATTTAATTAGTTGATAAACTGTAAAATAGAGGTTTTATTTTGTCACCCAGAAATCCGCTGGGGCTTCAAATTATTGAAAAAACACTGTTTGTTTCAAGCACACTTTTTTACAGAGCCCTGGAGAGGAGTCAAAGCATTATTTTTTCCCCCTTGTTTGTTGGCTAAATCGTGCACAAGAATTAAACAAAGATGAATGAAAGAATTGCAAAAAGAATATCATGTGACTACTCTAAGACTTCTCTCTCTCTCTCTCTCTCTCTCTCTCTCTGTGTCTGTCTCCACTGTGTTACCGTCTGTCATCAAAATCCCAACTGGAGCTCCCTGAATTATCGACGGGTTTAAACGTGTAAACTGTGTATGAATGAACTCCAAAGCTTTAGTTACACAGTTAGCAGTGTTTGAGTCACCATAAGACATGTGTATATACACACACTTCAGTACAGCTACCGGTCTAGGGGGTTCGCTACACCATGTCTCTCGTCAGAATAAGATATTCTTGGGCCTGGATGGTGTGTGGGATTAGGCGCGGTGTGTGTGTGTGTCCTGTTGTCTCTTGAAAATGAAATGGCTGGATGAAAATTTCAGTTTAAAAAGAGTTCCAAAAAACATCAAACATCGTTAACATCTGTGCAGTGCAGTTACTTTCAAAGGGGTGAAAACGTTTTCTTTCTAAAAAGAAACGATGGTATAGATTTAACACTTAAAGCAGTAAACAGCGAATAAACGAATCACATTATTCATTAACATCAGTCGGTGTTTTTATGTGTTTACTAGCAATGCTTTCCAGCATCTGTGTGTGCCGGCATCTTGGAATTCTCCTGCCTGTTTAAGTGCAGCGATTGGAAAAAAAAATGGTCGGCTTCCTGTTGTTGTTTAGAGCGCAGGGAGTCTATTCAGGCCTGAGGAAGTGGAATAATTTAAATACAGATGTTTTTCACCCAAAACACCCTCGTGAGATCCCTCGGAGTGAGAGCGAGTAAAAGGGAGAAAGAGAGAGAAAAAAAACAGCAGTCACTTGTGTAATGAACTAGTGAGACTGAGAAGACAGAGAGGAAGAAGAATAAAGAGTAAGTAATAAAGCAAATGACAAAAGCGCAGACTTATTGTATGGATGTTAAATTATTTCACTCGTGTTGGTTTTTAGTCTGCTTTTGTAAAAAGGCAAATGTTTTAACATTTCACAGACAGCAAACTCTATAACCCAATATTGTGCTATAAATATATACAGTATACCTATATTGCATGTAACACTTTCACAATTCATCTGTTTAACATTTATTGCCACATTTATTCCACATGTATAGCTTTCTTAATAAATATACAGTATTTATCTAGTAAGTATTTATCTAGTAAATCAATGTGCTTTTTCTAAATCGCATTACAGCATCATATTTTAATAATCTTCCTTCGAGGTTTAGAAAGTTACTGGTATTTCTGATATTTAGTCATGTAATGCTATATTAAATATTTAATTAATTAATTAGTAAAAACTGTTTTTATTAATTAATTAATTAATTAATTGTTTGTTTTTTACATATATTATTTGTGCATTCGATTCTTTTTATACTTCTGTTATTATTTGGCTCATATGTTCCTTTAATTTATTTGTACAGTCTCAAGAGCAAACTGAACTTTCACTGTGTTTAAAAAAAAATAATAATAAAATATAATCATCATTTTTAAATAATCTTTCATAATATATTTTTAAAAATGGCATAAAGTATACAGAATAAAACAAAACAACATAATAAAAGTACATATATTGCACCAAAACTATATTGTATATTTTAATAATATATAGTATGATTTATAACAATATAAATTTGTAAGTTATGAAACAAAATAGAGTTTATAATGTATATAATATCATATATAAAATTAGTTTGTATGTTTAATCCTTCACAAATTTGTACTTTAATAATGGAAAATAATGCACCATCTAGAGTATTGTTTTTAATAATTTATTTGATAAAAATAAACAAAATGTATTATATTATTCTATCATTTAAATGTATCATTATACCACTATTAATAATCCAGTTATGAAACACTGACTAGATAGGTTTATTGCTTTAGATTATTTATTGATTAACAAACTGACTGTATGAGTTAAAAAGATGAAGTTAAAAAAATAGACATTTATTATGTAAAGAACAAATATGCTCAATAACAGACCTGAAGCAGACCTAAGACCTAAAATAATGTAGCCAGCAGACTAAGTGAGCAGACTAAGAAAAAAAGTATTTTTTTGTCTCCAGATAAAATTGATATTTAAGAAAATGTGAAATTGTATTAATTAAAGATAAAAGTTAAAACTAGCAAAGCTCAATTTTCACATGTGACTTTTTCCCAATGGTGTAAATAAATTGCAGAACAGAAAAAAAAATCTCTTTGTGGATGTCTTTAATAAATAAAGGTGTCTCTGACGTGATTTTAATGTCTGAACTCTGCAGAAAAGCAAAATACTTTGGTACAGTCGAAAATCTGAGCGCGAGTTTTGCCGCCAACTTTTATTTGCTGTGTGTTTAAATCGCCCCCTGAGTGCCGATGCCTCTTAGACCTTTTAATTTGTTTAGTCTGTACTAATTGCTTCCATATAGAGTTCAGGGGCATAAACAAGAAGGAAAAAAAAAAGGATGGTTTTTATCACTAAAGTATGCCATGACTGTAAAAGAGGCCTCTCGGTAGAGTGATGTTGTCTGTTGACTCGTTCACAATCAGCCTCTGTTCACAGTTTAACCTCCGGCCCTGTTATTAAACCATGCCTTATCCTACTTTAAACGATTAAATGTTTCAGAATGGATGCCAATAGACTCGATGCCAAAGCATTCCTTTACTCTAGCTGAGAATTACAAATGGAAGAAAAACTGAATGTAGGACTGATTGAGGGGGGAAAAAAAATCTACCACTTCACTAAATATTGTCATTTTCCCGAGACAACATTGCTCTCCTAGGTCCTGTTTTGAAACCGAGGATGTGACCTCACGCCTTCGGCATGCTGTTCACCGTCGTCACTGAGTAACTACCTCACTTTCTTTTCCCCTCCTAATCTCATCATTCTCTCTCATCCACTTTCTATTGTGCTCCTGCCTCCCCTCCATTTTGTAAAGTGCTCATCGAAAGGTCACGAGAGGTCAGCCGGAGTTGCGAAATGGCCTGTGACTTGTTGACCCGTGGCTGCTGAAGTGTACCCGACTCCTGAGAAGGGCCTGCAGCGAAGAACTGCCAATACACGCCTGATTATAACAAATCAGAGATCTTCTTAATGTAATAATATGATCAATTCCAGCCCCACTTGGGTAGGATAAATAGATCCTGACCTAATGTTCACCTTTGGACTAACCATTCATATGAGAGACAGAGAGAGACACAGAGAGAGAGAGAGAGAGAGAGAGAGTTTTAAAATATATACTATACAGTATATAAACTATATATACTATATGAAATTAATGCCATATTAGTTCAGTTCCATTTTAATTTGTATAGTGTTTTTTTTTTTTTATTATAGAACTTTCTCCTGAGAAACCTTGAGAGGAACCAGACACAAAGTGGAAGCCGTCCTCTTCTGGGTCAGACAGGATAGAGCTATAATGAATCATTAAAGTATACAGTTGTAGGAGAGTCAAGACAAAAAGAACAAAATGTGCTCAGGATGTTAATTGTGAAGAATAAATCCTTCGATGAGCACAGGACCATCTTTAAGATTACAGCAGCAGTTATTAGAAGATACATATATCACAATATCGTTATCTCTCTGTCCAGAAAATATAGGAAAACCTCACGTTTCTGAACATAACCCTGGTTTATTGTGTGTATAAATATGTGACAAAAGAAATCTGACCAAACACAATGTTCAGTAAACAAATGTCATTCGTTATTAATATTAACATTTGCAATAAACAATCATTCCACAGTGCAATGTAGTCTGTTAACAGTAATCTTTGGTTGCTAAGCAACATTACGGGCAAATATCGCAGAGGGTGTTCAATAGCTTAAGTGTAACAGGTTTATTGATTTTAAACCTGACGCATTAGTGCAGATTCAGTTATTGTGATGCGGTCACAGGGGTGCATACATCAGGGATTTTGCTTTGACTGTGGCTCGGTCAATCAGGTATTAAAACTAAAAGTACCTCATTTATAATATAATTTATTACAAAATAGCTTCAAATGATGCTTTTATGTTAAAACACTATGAACACATTCACTCCTTTGTTTATTTATTTATTTATGTTTATTTTACCAGTCTTCATATTGCAAATGACCACAAACAAAAAATGTGTATATATATAATAATAATCATAATCATAATAAGGCAATGTTACATCCATATTATTATTATTATTATTTATTATTATTATTATTATTATTATGCATGCAACCTTAATTCATTTTTTTTTCTTTAATTATTAAAATTTTTTGTATAAAATTGCAGATTGGATTTTTTTTTTCCACTTTCAATTAAAATGAATTATCCTTGAGCAATGTTTTTTGCAGAAGAGCTAAAAGCCATGGTGAGGGCACTTTGACACAGAACACGGCGAGCTCCGTTAAAACCCTTCTCTACAGGAAGATAACGGACGACAGCTGCGGTTCTCTGAGATCTGGTAGGCTACCTGTTCCCCTGCCAGCTGCATTAAAAAAAAAAAAAAAAAAACACCCGAAAGCACAAGAGCGGCGGTGTTATCCATGACTTCTTAAAGTCGTGAAGCCAGATTCCTGCTCTGGTGGCTTTCTGGTTTTTCTCAAAGCTGCCTACTGCATGCTTACCTTGGGAAAGTCGTAAAAGAGATTATTTAGAGTCGGGAATAATAGTATGTTTGAAGGAGGGAAAGAGGTAGAGGGAGACAGAGATAGCAGCAGACACAGACTTGAAGAAGTGAGTAAAATTTTCCGACCGCTCTTCGCGTTCATGTAGGTCAGGATTGTTTCGGCTACTAATTGGCCGATCGTGTATCATACAGGGTCAGGTGTCCCGGGCTGGCCTGCGCTTTACTGCTGCATGCCCAATAAGTCTCTGCAGAGCATGCGTTCAGACATGGTTTTTGCCAAGAGGGTGTGTGTGGGAGTGAGAGAAACCGAGAGGTCTGTGTTTTACGATGATGTAATCAGAGTCCATGCCAGGGAGAACTCGAGTCCCGTTGAGCTTTACACGATACTCAGCCGAGCTCAACCGACAACCGAGTGACATGCCAATCCTTCGTCATTTATTTACCTGTGGCTTTTTGTAGACAGACACCTGATTCCTCGGCTCCTTCCACTTCTTCTAGAGCTCTGGCTAGGTTTAGCTGACCCCTCTCTCTCTCTCTCTCTCTCTCTCTCTCTCTCTCTTACATTCTCTCGCTCATCATCTAACTTTAATCAAGTAAATGGATGCATTCAAATGCTGCTAATTCCAGTCCAGGTAATTGCTTGCCTTTAATTAAATGCGATCAAAAGAGCATTTTAAGTGATTAAAAGAATCAAAAAGATGCAGTTACAGCCTCAGGATATTATGGATGGAAGGATATACAGTGCTGCGTCAGGCCAAAGATATTTCCTTTTGGATTTCTTTTTTTTTTTATATAGACAGCCTCTCCAGCCGAATAATAACTCATTGTTAGATGCAAATGCACGTCGGTGCTGTATCAGCTCTAAAGCCCCCCTTTTATTTCTGATGGTCTTATAAATGACAGTTGAATGACTGTGCGGTCTTTAAGACCAGCTGTGCAGCGTAATGCGGTTATGGAAGATCAAAACTGACATAACGTACGCAGCATCGCACAGAAGTGTGTTTATGTATATTATAGAACAGAGATAAAAACCATTTTTATTATCAATATTTCTCATTTGTGCAGACAGTAATTGAGTCCAGCATGTAAATTAAGGGCTTGAAACAATAGTTTTTGTTTGCGGGCGTATTGTTCTCAAGAGCTGAGATTAGACATTGCTTTGAAGTAGCGCATACAGAATGTTTTTAAGCAAATATTAAGTAAGTTAAGCCTTTAATTGTCACATTGGAATTACTGCACTTTATTTGTCACATATACATCATCCCAGTTTTGTTAGCAGGCTGGGGTCAGAGGGCAGCGTCAGCCATTTTATGCTTCCCTGGGTTAAGGGTTAAGGGCCTTGCTCAAGGGCCCAACTGCAGCAACCTAGTGGAGATGGGGTTTGAACCACTGACCTTCCAATCAGTAACTCAGAGCCTTAACACACTGAGCCAACACTGCCCTATAGATAGATAGATACAGTAGATACAGTAGATAGATAGATACTGTATATATACATACATTTCTGTGGCAGCTCAACACCTGATTGTATCTGAGCACTTAGGGTGGCCTTGCTCAAGGGTCCAACAGTGGCAACCAGGCGGCATCGGGGCTCGAACCAGAGTCCTCTTGGTCCGCAGTTCAACACCTTAACCACCAAGCCACCCCTGCCCCTTTATATACAAAAATATTATAGCATTAATGTTGTACTGTGTACACAGAACCACTACAGAACTCTGATGTAAATGTATTAATTATAACCATTTTTCTCTTTTTCTTATCTCATTACCAACTTTGCTACCTTAGCTAACCTTAGAAACAAGTAAAGTCAAATGCAAGCTAATTAACTAGCAGTTTGCTAGCCTAGTGGGTATTTCTGATGCTAGCAAGACATATTCAATAACATTTAATAATAATAACAAAAATGCTATTTACTTGCTTGAAATATGCATTTAAGCACAATAAACACATTTATATTCTCTGATTATATTCTATTTAATTCCCTGTGAGCTCTATGATTATTGTAAGTAAATTGTGTGACATAATGTGCTTTTAACCCAAGTCTAATCAAGTTCCTTACATAAAGTTGGAAAGGGTCACATCCTGCCGGTGAAAAGCTCATCGTCGTGCATGTGTGTGTGTGGTGTGTGTGTGTGTCCTGAGAAATACAGTTATCTGTTTCTGTTTGCTTTCACATTCTGATAAAGTGGATGGAAAAACTGAGAAATTCTGGCTAACTAGAATTTAACTCTATCACAGGAAAGACCTGCATTCTCACACACACAGAGGAAGAAAGAGAGAGAGAGAGAGAGAGAGAACTCAGATATACACAATTACGTCTACATTTGTTTTTTAAACAGGATCTATGGAA
>JAQMYJ010000023.1:4047384-4072021 GCA_030014305.1 Clarias laeviceps | reverse complement strand
GAATTTAACTCTATCACAGGAAAGACCTGCATTCTCACACACACAGAGGAAGAAAGAGAGAGAGAGAGAGAGAGAGAGAGAGAACTCAGATATACACAATTACGTCTACATTTGTTTTTTAAACAGGATCTATGGAAGATTGTGATATGAGCGAATCTGTGATATGGGTGTTTTGCATGAGTTTGTTTTGTGAGTTTTGATTTCCACATGAAGATCCGAAATATGGGTTACAGTCAAAGTAAACAAATCAAATCTTCCTCTGATGGGTGATTTATTGTAACGTGAAAGCACAAGCTGTTTAAACAAATATAGAGAAAAGACAAGTATTACACAATAATGAAAGCAGAAGCTCAGTTTCACCAGTTGCACTATAGCAAGGCTTACCAATGGGAAGCTGATCAGAATTATTCCTCTGTGTCAAAGTGATGACGTATTATTACTACAGTAAAGCTGATAATAGAGATGTTACTGATTTATCATTAATCAAAGAATTTAACTGATTAAAAATGTATCAACTGAATTAAATGTTTTTTTTTGTTTTGTTTTTTCTGTTTTTTTCCTATAGCGGTAACCTTTTTAAAGATTCAAGATTCATGATTCAAGTGTCTGAGTTCTTTTGATGAATTTATTATCCCAGAACATACAGATGCTAAGCTAACTAATGTATGTTCGCGAGCATTTCATGAGTACTTCAGGTGAATAGCTACTCTGTGTCTGTGTGAGAGAGATCTGGCTGAGATTGTGCTCTCTCTGTGCACAATTAAATTGAATTTGAGATAATAATAATAATAATAATAATAATAATAATAATAATAATAAAACTAATTGTTATGTTAAGATCAATGTTGATACTCTAACAGGTCACCAAAATGACACTATAGGGATAATCTGATCATTTTGATTGATACATATTTTCTCACACATTTCATACTCATTTCGCTCATTTTCTTTCGAGTCTGCAAAGCTGCTTTACAACAATGACCATTGTTAATCACTATATAAATAAAATTGAAAATGAATTGAATTGAAATGTTTTAGATTGTGCCACAAGAAGTGTCTGAATAAAACTTAAACTGTGGGAAATGTGCATATGGTTATCATTAATGATTCATCAATTATTGATTGCTAACCTGTTTGACTATCATCTTATCACTATTCGCACAGTTTTACCGCAAAAAATGTGTGAAATTCGCAATCCTAGTTATTAAAGTTGAAGACATGAAATTACAGAACATAAGATTAAATTACGTACTATGCTAGCTAGATTTGATTTCATTTTCCTTTTTTGCTATTGTTAAATTGAATTAAATTGTACAATTCAATCCTCAAACATGAGTTATCTATCTGTTCAACACTATCTGTTAATTTATAGCCATCTCTTGTTAGTGATAGTATATGATTTTGATCTAGCAGGAGAATGATGTTTTTGGAAATTTTCATCACTTGTTTTAAATTTTAGTACTTTCTTCAATTTAAAAACATTGTTATTCACATTAGTATTAGAAATCTATATGTTCTAGGATAATAAATTCATCAAAAGAGCTCAGACATTTTTTCGACAACTGAAGAATCCACACACCATCCCATAATTAACACTGGGTAGTTTTGTCCTTGTTAACAATAGACACCTTTTCACTTCAAAGCCTGAAGTAATGAAAAGTATTACATGAAGCATGGGAGGCTACATTCCAGCTTCAGAGCGCTCTGTGGGCCGGCACTGGTGTGACGATTTATATAGGACTAACCTGCAGAGATGAAACGAGAAACTCGGTGGGATGTCCAAAGAAGAAGGTGATAGAGGCATGAGCAAAAGAAAGGAAATTGTTGTAGGAAGGGAAAAGGAAGTGGTTGCAGATTGATTGTGATGAACCTGCCAGGATTGTTACAGACAGGAAATGTGTGTTGGTGGAAGTGTTTTTAGTTGTGGCTTTGGTGAACAATGTAGCCACTTTTTTAAATTTAATATCTCCATATAGAATTTTATGACTTTACAAAAGAGATGTTCAAGTCAAAGCGGAACTGTTGATTGTGCAAAATAACAGAATGCAGTTATAAGAGTTAAAAACTCCCTTTATTTCTCTATATAATCCCCTGATGACACTAATGCACTTTGTAGACTTTGACATTCTAATGCAAGTTTTCTTAGTACATCAGAGCCATGATCAGACGTCAGAAACTCTGGTCTACCAGGAACTCCTTTAATGGCCAAAACTTGTGGAAATGTCTTGGGCTGTACGGGTGATGTGGCAATATTGTAGCTACCAGCCGAGTTCCTTTAATGTGCAAGTGGTGTTGGTGTATGATTGTGTGTAAAGTTCCCACAGAACAGATGTATCTTTGACCACCTTGACCAGAATCGTCATTTTTGCACCATTGAAATGGTTTGCTGCTACTAAGAGTCTCATCACCATTCTGTGCTTGAAATCTTGTGTAAAAATGCCAATCACAAGAAATTTAATCACACATCCCAGTTGGACTTGAACACCCCTTGTATGAAATATGTATTTTTGTTCTATTTTTCATTATCCTTCATTACACGTTATTCCATTTGGCTATCTGCTTGAAGTGTTGCACGCAGTATTTATCCCTTTCTAAAGGACCTTCCGTCTATCTGGTTCTGTCAACTGTTCATCTATGCATTCTGCTCAAACCAATCAGATGCTATGGCATTGATGATGTTACGTTAATGACATCATCAATACCACAGTGCTCATCATCTCTCAGAACTAGAGGATGTGAGTAATGTTTCTGCCATCATCTAAACTGTGTTGTGTAGCTGCAGTGCAGTGTGCGACTTCAATAGCAACAGTTAGACCACTTTCCTGGTTAGCACCCCTAGTGGAAAAACTGAATCCCATGGCTAAATCCCATGACTGTCGATGTCGATGTGGTCATAAATTAGAGAGAGCCACCGGGGAGGAAGTTAAGTTTCCAGTTTAGCTCCCCTAGAGGAAATAACATCATAGGTGTTTCAAAATGGTGGCAGATTTGGGTCATCAGGTCATAGTGTGTGTGAAACGGCTATGAAATGCACATGGTTCCAAAAGTTTCAAAATGTGTTAATTTATTTTCTTCAATGTATCTTGATTTACTCATCTACTGACTCAGCAGTGATCTAAATAAGATACACCAAATAAATGATTTATTAATTTATATATAAGGATTTTTTTAATTTTAACTTCCACTAGGGGCGCTAAACTGTAAAGTTGTCTAAATTGTGTACTTTAATGACAGATTTATTAGTACAATATATTACATCTAAAACAAATTTGAACATGGATAAAAAGCTCTTTTGTTTGTTTTTTAGGCACTAATACTGAAACCTTAGTTATTTTTCATATTCTACATTATTGACATTTCCTCTTCATTGTAATATTCTAAATGCTATTGAAACTGAATGCGAGAAATCACTAATTACATCTGAAATATTTCAATCTAAGCATATTTAATGAGTTGCAGAGTGGAGGAAAAACTCACAATATTTGGTACAGGGATATCTAAGCAAACTTACAAGCTAGAATTGACTGGACCAGAGTGCTTCTGTGGTTTAGCATGTTCGCGGTAACGGTTGCTTAATTGTGTTTCGTAAGACAGGACATTTCCTGGGCATTCTGACTTTTTTCAGTTGTGTCTAGACTACCCAAGATTTTACCCAAAATAGGGGGGAAAAAAAGCAATACAAAATGCGGACTAAAAAAAAATCCTAATTGAGGCAATGAAAAATGACTGGAGCATGTTCTGTACTTTGTTAACTGTAAACAAGCATCATACTGCGCTAACACACTCACGCAAGCGGCCTCATGGTGTTCTAATCACAGACACTATTAAGAAATTAAAAGCAGACATAAAAGTACTGTACCTACTGCTATGATCTACAGACTTAATGAATATAAAAAAAAGCATGTTGTTTAAGTGAATGGGGATCAGGTACTATAGCTGCAATAACATACAGCTGTACACGTGGCTTCCAACTAGGAAGTAAATGATTTCCCTGCGTGTCGGGGATACGTGTGGAGAATTTCAGAAAGTGAAGCCGAGCGAAATGTGTTTAAGTGGGTGGTTGGTTTTTTGGCATAGTTAAAAAAATGCAAAAAATGTGCTGAGGTCGTGGAAAATAGGTAGTAAATAGTGTTATTTTTCTGTGTAAATGGGAGAAGAGAAGAGAAGAGAAGAGACAACTCCAGCTATATGAAATATACATGCACATTTACTTTGTGGTAAAGAATCTCAATCATGTGCATCACCCAGCACTCTAGACTAAGATTTTTCCCACATGCGAGCGGTTTCCGGGCATGTTTGGCATTTCTGCCTGACTCTCTGCACACATGCAGTGCAGGATGCTGTTGATTTTGTGGCTTGTAAACTTGAGGAAAATACTTGATGTTCATTGCAATTACTGATCATAAACGTTCCACAATATTTCTCCAAAGTAACTGTTCTGGAATTGGGCCCTAATTCTGTGATGCACTTTTTTCCATCTCATGCATGTGTCTGGACTGAGATATATTAATAATAATTACTTGCGTTCCCATTTGGCGGTGAGGCAAACAATCCATGCACAGAGCTGTTAAAGGAGCAAAAGTTGACAAGAAGCAAGTGCAAGACATTTAAAGGTGGTTTAACATGTCAAGTATTTAAAAAATCAAACCATTTGTTACCCTACTGTCATTTTTTTAAACCAGTTTATAGAAGCTTGTTTATATGGAATTAAATTTTTTTTACAAGGGGTGTTAAAGTCAAACCAGGACAATTGATTGTGCAGAATAACAAAACACTTACGAGAGTAAAAACTCCCCTTACAATTGAACTTACATAAGTAAGTTCACATAATAGGTATATTTCTTAACCTTACAACAAGAAATCATACAAAAAAACTTCAAAATGATTATTGATATTACACAGTTGGCACTTCCATTTTGTTATGTATCACTTTTTTTAAAATTTTGTCACACAGTTGCAAGTTAGCATCAACAAGTTGTGACATTTTACCTTAAGTTAATAATTGTACCTCACAATAAATTTTTATTACATAAATGCAGATTTTTTTTTCTTCAGAAATGTCTAGCTGGCAATTACTTGTAAAAAAAATAATAATAATAATAATAATTCACACACAATTGTGACATTTCATATGAAAATTAAATAATAGTATTAGGTGTGACTTTTTACTTGTCTTTTTTTCTTGTTCTTGTTTTATGGCAGTTGGCATCCAGTACGTTGCATTACTGACTTTTTATACAAAAAAAATCTTTTAAAATGCTTTTTATTTCATAATTGTTACGTTTTACCTGTTGCAAGACTTCAAACAATTAAAAAATTTGACCACAATTTTAACTTAATATTACATAACTGTAACATTTTACTTCACAATTGCAAGCTAATACTATTCAGTTGTGACTTTTTATTCTATAATTGCAATTAATAACATAATTTTTACATCACAGTTTACGATAGTTACTATTTAACCCCTATATGCAAGTTGGTATTACATAATTGTGAGTTTTTTACTTTATAAATGTGAGAAAATATCCCTCAGTTTCAACTGTTGACTTCAAAATTGCGAGTTACATAATTGTCGCATAATTGGCTTTTTTTGAATATTAAAATTAAAAAACTAACACAATTTTGACTTTTTGTCTCATAATTTCAAGTTAATATCACACATTTGAAATGTTTTATTTCAAGTACGTTAGTAAATGTCACACACTTGCAACACTTGACCTAAACCTTGATCTTTACTTTATTATACCAAGTAATGTCACATAATTCTTACTTTTTACCTCAAAACTTCACATTAATTTCACAACTGCATTATGACATTTGACTTCTGATGTAATATCACAATATTGCCATTTTAAACTTCAAAATTAACTCAGTAAACTTACCTGCAAGCTAATGATCTTCAGTGGTGATTTTTTTATCCTACAGTTGTAAGTTAGATTATACCTTACATTTCTGAGTCAGTATTAAGAAACTGTGACTTTATAGCTTACAGGTGAGAGTTAGTATTACATATTTGTAACTTTGGTCTCACAATTTCAAGTTGCTCTTACTCAATTATAACATTTTAACATACAATTTCAAGTTAAAATCACATACTTTTTAACCGCCAATTTCAATATCACAAATGTTCTACTTTTTACCGTATACTGAAATTGTAAGTTATCTCGAAATTTTGACTTTTTAACCTATAATTAAAAATTAATATTACAACTTTTTATACATCACAGCTGCAAGTTCATTTCATGCAACGGCAACTATTTTTCATACATTTGAGTTCATACACAACTATAATTTGATATACAAAAATTGCAATAAAATGAAATTTTACATTGTACCTAAGTTTTGAGTTATAGTCTCACAGCGGAAAGGTTGTTTTCTCGCTTTCTCTCTTCCTCTCTCTCTCTCAATTGCAACTTGCTATACAATTATTATTTTTTATTTTTTTGCTAGCTTGTTGTTTTTTGTCACTTACTGTTTAACTTATGCAAAAACAACATTTTGCACAAATGTTTGCCTTTTTACCTTACAACTACTACTTAATAAGACACAATTGCACCTTTTTATTCTAAAGTGTGAGTTTTTACAACTTAATTTCCGGTTTCTATCCCCAAATCACTCAACATTTTATCTTAAAAATAAAGTATTATGAGCTTTGTAATCTTTCATTTGCAAGTTGATACACAACTGCAAATTTGTCGTAAGTACAGTATATACCATACTTGTGCAAGTACTGTATGTGTTATATCGTGAGTTATTACATAATTGTAACTTTTCTTTCAAATGACGGGTAATAACACAAAATTGTGTTTTTGTCCTCACAGCTGCCAGTTATGGCATGTCTTTACAACTTTTTCTATTCTACAATTGCAAATACATGTCTTAATATAATCATGATCAATTATTGTAAGTAACTGGAACATAATGCTCTCTCAAGACAACTATAATCAAATTTGTCATAAAAATTAGCATGTTGAGACAATTCAAAGTCACATCCAAACAGCTGCCTGAGAAATGATCATCACTCTGTGTGTGTGGGTGTGTGTGTGAGATAAAGCTATGAATGAAGATGATGAGCTGTCTATGAAGTGATGAACTCTGACAAGCACAGCCGTCATGGTGTTTATAGGCTTGTGTGTGTGTGTGTGTGTGTGTGTGTGTGTGTGTCTGAAAGAGAGAAAGGTAGATAAATTAACTGTGTTTGTTGTGGATTTGTGTCTGGGATTTGGATACATTATTTGGATGAATTATGACAGGTGTGCACCACAGGAGTCTGTCCCATCCACCCCCCCCCCCCTCTCTCTCCCTGCATGGTGGTGATGATGAAGATATCACTTTAAAGAACAATCTCCATAATATTTCATGCTCACTCAGCACCTGGGGGCTGCAGGCCAACTGCTCTATCAATTGATTTGATTCACTGCTGGAGCTTCTATTCTCCCTCTCTCTCTGTCTCTCTCTCACACACACACACACACACACACACACATATTTCAAATTAATGATACGATGAAAACGATATCTGCATCAACACATGAGGAGTGAACGAAAGGTGAGGATGAAGAAAGAAAGCAGGGTGTTGCGTTACTCAGTTGAAGGGGATGAGGTTTATCTCTCACGTTATTCTATTTCTCATTTCTTTCATTTTTGATGAAGTGATAAAAGAAACACACACTCACATACAAATGCATCTTGTGATATACTGTAGACCCCTTTTTGTTTTAGTAAACTCTGTGACCTTTTGTGGGCAGAGCATAGCTGGATACGAAGTAATTCCATTAACATGCTAATTAACACCAGGTAATAAGTTTTGTAGGCTGTAGAAAATATGAATTTAGACTAACTAACTCTCCAGAACTACAGTTTAAAGAGAAATGGCGTTACAATACACTTCGCCATTCATCAGAACATTAGAGTTTGCATGTTCTCCCCGTGCTTGGTGGGTTTCCTCCGGGTACTCTGGTTTCCACCCACAGTCCAAAGACATGCAGATTAGGCTAATTAAAGTTCAAAAATTGCATGTTGTGTGTGTGTGTGTGTGTGTGTGTATGTGTGTGTGCCCTGCGATGGATTGACACCCCGTCCTTGGTGTACCCCACCTCGTGCCCTCGGTCTCCTGGGATAGGCTCCAGGCCCCTCCAGTCTGTATACAGGATAAAGCATTATAGGCTATAAATGAGTGAGTGAGATATAGAGTAGAGTGTGTGCACAAGCATTTCTGATGATGACGTCAATTAGATCCTGTCATTTTATCAACAATTTTTTTTTCTTTGCTATTGTCACTAAGTGCTGGTATGCGACAAAATACCTGAAGTTAGAGCCAAGGTTCCTTAGATTCTGGCACCCACCAACACAGCAAAATGACTTTTTTTAGTGTGTGACGTAGCCTACTGTATGATGATTTGTGGTTACATCCAACTAACACCATGATGTAAGCATAGCATTGAATCTAAAGGGTATACATCCTATTGTATTCTATTACAATAGGATGTATAATGCCCATAATCCTGTTATCAGTGCAAACGTGTTAATGTTTTGTGGTTTTAATGTTCTTTACTCACTCACTCATCATTTACATCACTTTATCCTGTATACAGGGTTGCGGAGGCATTGAGCCCAGGAGTCTTAGGGCACGAGGTGGGGTACACCCTAGATGGGGTGCCAATCCATCAAAGGACACACACCCACACATATACACACTTATTCTGCATGTCTTTGATCTGTGGGAGGAAACCGGAGTACCCGAAGGAAACCCACCACGCAACAATGCTCTATTCTATTTTATTTTATTTATTTTTTTTCCCTGATTTTCTCCCTAATTTAGTTCCTCCCCGTCACTACGGGGGTCCCACATTAAGGCTACTACTACCACTCAGTCGGGATGTGACGCCAGCCGACCGCATCTTTTCGAACTGCTCGCTCACGCACCGTTGAGGGCGGCGTAACACACTCGGAGGACAGCGCTATCCGCCCCTTCCGCTTGCGTGAGCTCACAGACGCCCCTAATTGGCTGTAGAGCCGTGATTAATGTGGGAGAACTAAGTACTTCTCATCCCTCCCCTCTGAGAGAGCTCGGCCAATCAGCTCACTCTAGACCTCTGGCTGCGAGAGGTTACAGCATCCCCGGGAATCGAACTTGCTTGATCTCCGGATGATGGGGCGAGCGCTTTACCACTGCGCCACTCGGAGGCCCCTATTCTATTCTATTATGTTCTATTTTATTGTATTTATTCCTTTTATATTTTACTATATTTGATGTATTATACTATATCTTACTCACTTCATTCGAATTCTATTCTATTCAGATATATTCTACAATGTTTTTTTTCCTACTGTGATACTCTACTATATTGCACTCCCCCATTTTACTATGCTATAGTATTCCGTTCTGTATTTCTCTTTCTCTATGTTATTTAATACTGTTTTATCCCTTAACATCCTCACAGGGTGTTTAGGCCACAGAGACCACTTTTCATATGACAGCAGTGTAATGTGCCGGTGTGTATGTGTGTGTGTTGATGGGTATAAAGAGCCATGATTAATCACAGAGCTGATGACAGACTGCGTGAGGATGAAGAATCTGTCAGACACTCATATGACTAATGAACAACATAATAATGGCAACATACATCACTCAATGTGTGAGCTGTGGGGGGGTCATAGGAAGGCTTCACTGCTGAATGTCCTACTAATGAGTCCACTGGAGAGATCCCCCCCAAACACACACACACACACACTAAGAGAGAGAGAGAGAGACTATAGCAGGATTAGATGTCTATTGAAGAGATCTCCTTTCAGACCCGAACTTATCACAGTAGTAGTGTGTATTCACTTTGCCTAATCCAAGCAAATGAAACAGAAAGAACTCTCAGTCTTAACTGGTTTTACACACTGCTTTAATAAAGTAGTAAATTGCGTTTGATTTCCAGATTCTCTCAGTATGATTCCCAGTATAAAACCATATGCACGAAGCAAAAGGCACTCTGAAAATACACTCCAGTCTCGCTGGCCAGTCTCCTTATAAGGCCGGGTCCTGACTTCCTGGTGTTAAACGGTAATTTTGCTCCCTCATTATTGCAATTGTTTATCTTTCTTTGTTCAGAAAAAGTAAGGAAGGGCACATCAGTCTGGCCCTAAAATAATGTTTTTGTAATGTTTACACAGCATTAGTGCCTGAAATAGATACGCAATGAAGTCCATTAAGGTTTTGTTTTTTTTTAGGTTTCTCGCCTGCCCAGGTTCAATTCCCACCCAATGCCCAAAGCCCAGCCACTGGATGCAGTGCCGGTCACAAGCCCAAATAAAATGGGAGGTTGCATCAGGAAGGGCATCCGGCGTAAAAACCAGTGCCTAGTTGTTGTGTGGACAATTGTGTCCACTGTGGCAACACCTCGATGAGAGCAGCTTAAAGACTATCAACAACATGAATGTCCTGACCACTGGATGTGCTTTCAGTTTGATTTTATATCATGATTACAGAATTGCAATCAGTCAATTAATATTGCCATACTTGCCAGTTTTGAAACTTTACAGCACTACTTAATTCGATTAAATTACATTTTATCCTATAGAGCTTTTAACAATAGTTATTGTTGCAAAGCATCTTTACAGAAGAGAATTATGGAAATGTGTGTGAAATGTGAAAAATGTGTATGAAACATAATGATCAGATTGTCCCTGATGAGCAAGCCGAGCGCGACGGTGCTGAGGGGAAAAACTCCCTGAGATGGCAATAGGACGAAACCTTGAGAGGAACCAGACTCAACAGGGAACCCTATTATCTGGGTGACAACAGATAGCAGGGATTGCAGTGTGAGTGCAGTCACACTGTGTGTTAGGAGGCTGGAAGTTCAATGTAACAGTTACAGTTGCTGTCTTTAAGTTAATATGGAGTCCGGTTCGTTATTGGAGGCTCAGGTAGAATGTACAGTAGTTCCAGTCCTGACTATTGAGTGACTGCAATCACAAGACCTCAGAGAACAGCTGTCTGCATCAGCCGAGGCCAGGACAGTATCATGGTAAAGTGGACCCGTCTCCAGTCACCACACGCATCCCAAGCAGACCACACGGGCCTCCATGTGACGAGATCTCCAACCAGACGCGGGACACCAGGGCACCAGGACGAGACAGACAGGTCCAGAGGATAGAGGGGGTCTGGATCACTGGCAGCTCAGGAGCAGCACGTGTAGCTCGACGGAGAGACAGGGAGAGGAGAGGAGAGAAGAGATAACAGTTACATATGGCTGCAGTCACATAATGTATAAGGTGAATGTATATTTAATGCATTATTGAGCTGCGTTAGCGAAAGATTGTGATATGATCCTGTATCTTTATGAGGTGTTATATTGTTTCCTGATCTTTTTACTCTTTATAATAATTCTGGACATTCCTATGCATTCTCTTCTCTTTAGTTCTGATATATTCCATTCTATTGTAATATATTTAATTGTATGTATCGATGTACAATATACAGTGCAAAAGTCTTGAACCAGCCCTCATTTGTTCATATTTTGCTTCCAAAGAGCCAGACTTTTTGTATTTTATGTATGTCTTGAGGAATACCTCTCTAGGCTTTTTTTTTTTTGTTAAGTGACCTATGAATCATTTAAGTATAAAAAGCATCTAACTTAAGGCATAAACCAGTGAGAAACAGGTGCAGATAGTTATGACAGATGATCAGGCCGGTGATTAGTATACTGGTGATGCTGAATGCTGAGTGGTTGGAACAGACGAGAGGGGAAATGAGGTCGCTGCTGAGGTTGGTACATAAACAAGTAATTTTTAAATTGTATCGTTAGGTATTTTGCAGCCTGTTACAGTAGAATAATAATTAAATTTATTATTCTACTGACTCACTCACTCACTCGTCATCATATGATAATAAATATAGCATTGTATATTTATCCTGTACACAGGGTTGTGGGGACCTGGAGGTTATTCCAGGAATCTTAGGGCACAAGGCAGGGTACACACTGGATGGGGTGCCAATCCACAACAGGGCACTCACATATATATTGTATACACTACAGGGAATTTGGGAATGCCAATTAACCTAATCTTTGTACTATTGGAGGAAACCAGAGCACCCAGAGGAAACAGAGCTAACCATTAAGCCACTGTGTTTTTTTAGTTTGTGTACTAAAGCACAAATAACCCTTATAAAATGCGTAATCACTGTGTGTTAGTCTTTATTCATAAAGATCCATGGTGCTGCATAACTAGACAGGTGTTACATAGAAAGTATTGAAATAATTGAAAATAAAATGTGCAATACACATGTAAAATCTGAATATCCAAACTTAATAATAAAAATGTCCATGTTATACCTTTAGGTTTTAGATGTTGGCTTGTGACTTTTTCCACTTCCTGTTAATGCAAGAAAATGTTTGCACTGAGAGTCTCATCGCCATACTGTGCTTGAAGTCTTCTTTAAATGTTTATCACTTGCATGCCTTCATTCACCAAAAAATTTCATCACAAGTCCCGATTTGAATTAAACAGCCCTCAAATATCTACAGTATTGATGTACAGTATTATATTTCATTCTATTGTGATAGAATCTGTTCTACTGTGATGTAATATGTTCTATTTTATTTTATTTTATTTTATTTTATTGTGAAATATTATATTGTATTCACTACTACTGTATTATTTACTGTCTTGTTTTAATAATTTATGTGGCAATATAATCTACTATACTGTACATAACAAAACAGTTTAGGAAACTACTTAATTTATAATTTTTCTAATTGTTAGGACTGTATGATTATTAACTTACAAAATTAGTCTTAGTACTTGCTGGTTTTATCGTAGTACTTTCCGTATCACTTAATCACTTACGCTTCCTTTGTGCAATGTGCTTCAATCATCAATAATCACAAGTGTCATTTTTTAAATAAAAATAAATAAATGTCAGTTTTGTATTCGATATTTTCAAATAGCACAGTCTTTAAGCCTTTATGAAACCGCTGCTTCAGTGTTGACACTCAGCTGCGACGTCTGCCACACATGACCTTATTGATTCCCAGCATTAGTCGACAGACACCGTTTACGCCACAGATGAGACCCCTGTCTTTCTCTTTCTCTTCCTTTCTGTCTTCAGTCATGGTTATTAATCCAATTATTGATATCAGACCAACATTTCACTCTTTTGGTTCTTCTTCTCTCCAACAGCTCTAACAGATCAATACATTTGATCAGTGTGAGGTCTAATTGGGAAAGATTCCCAGAGGGCAGTCTCACTTGTGCAGCTTAAACAGTAGACACACTAATGCTCCTAATAAAATATATATAATAGTTCTATTAATCTACTTAACACTTCATGCTAATTTTGTATTCATAATGTTTTAAAAATACATATTATTACATATTACAAATTTATAATTTGTTTTATACTGTAGTACACTTTATGGAATAATCCTCTTCTACTTCTGCCTTGTAAATCCTTCATAACGGCTCTAATCTGAGGTGCTGTTTGTTAATTGGTGATTTCTGAGGCTGGTGACTCTAAATGAACTTCTCCTCTGCAGCAGAGGTCAGTTTTTGTCTTGCTTTTCTGACGTCTTCATGAGAGCCTCGTGAGTTTCATCATGGTGCTTGATGAGTTTTGCATCAAGTTATTTGACAATAACTTCTGTCCAAACATGGATCAACTATAGCATTATGACCACCCGCCTAATATCGACTAGGTCCCCGCTTTTGCCAGTTTGAGCTACAGCAGCTCTTCTGTTGGACTACACGGGCCAGCCTTCACTTCCCACATGCATCTGTAAGCAATGACTCAATGCTCATGTCTCTGTCGACTGGTTTCTCTTCCTTGGACCACTTTTGGTAGACCCTGACCACTCCAGCCCAGGACTACAAGAGCTCCAGTTCTGGAGTTCCTCTGACCCAGTCCTCAAGTCCATCACAATTTGTCACAGTAGCCACAGCTACAATATCTTATTACAATGGAGGCTGGAAGTGAGTGGGATGTATTATACCGCAATCCTGAAGTGTTAGAAGTGTAAGGACGTGAGCGACTTTGACAAAGGCCAAACTGTGATGGTATTTATCTTATTCTTCTTACATCAAAGCATTTTGCCAATGATTTAAAGCCTTTCATTTATTAAATAACAATACCTTTTATTTGTTTACTTGTAATGTTGCCAGAAGTTGATTCCTGCTATCACTAGCCTCATATCAACTATTAAGATTTGTTTCATCACCAGGTGAACATGCAGTAACTTCTTTTCACCACTCGATAATCTCTCCTTAGGTCAGATCTTTATTTTTACGCCCTTGATGGTCACTATAAAAAAAGTAACCATGTCAAATCGAGGTGAGGTGAACCAACTTGAGAACCAAGCTTGCCACAACGGAACAGTGTGTGTATGTGTGTGTTTGAACGTAGGAGTGTTTTTTCTTCTGAATCTCATTGCTCCATCTGACCTCACTGCTTACTAAGTTCTTCCCAAAAGGCTAGTCTTTTGCTTCCACCCCCAATATTTCCCACAAAACTCTCGACAGTGAGACGTGGAGATGGACAATGTCTCCGTCTGCATGACCTGAGCGCCCAATAGAGATTAAGCTTTGCATTTCAATCTCTGTTGTTGTGGCAGAGGTAATTTGATTGATAGGCTGTTTATCATTCAGCTGGGACTGACACTCATTCGGGCCTGGAGGGCACACATCCCTCTGTGTGTGTGTGTGTGTGTGTGTGTGTCTGAGAGAGAGAAAGAGAGAGAGAGAGAGAGAGAGGGTGCGGAGGGGAAGGTTTCATCCAATCCTTTGCCCCTTGTTCACATTCAGCTGACCCCTCACTAAGAGTGAAAGTGTGTTAAACATGTACACAGAGTCCACAGCTGCAGCAGCACTCCTGTCCTCCTCCTCCTCTTCTTCTTCTTCCTCCTCCACCTCTTTCTCCTCTTTCTCCTCTCTGAGCTGACTTTGATGCTTTAGCAATCCATACATATTGATTTGGAGCGATAATAAACAATTTGATTAGCCTCCTTCTATAGGCTGCTACTTCAATCTATCACAAAGGCCCAGCCAAGTGGAAGACGAGGCGAAGAGGAGGGAGAGCAAGAGAACAAGATAGACAGACAGAGAGAGGGAAGGAGAGCGATGGAGGAAGGGGAAGGGTGGACCACAGAAAAAGGGGATCCTGGCATGATTATGTGTCAGGGTGTTCTGAATTGGACAGGACAGCTGAGCTGCCTGCTTATTAACTCCCTCAGAAAATTCTCGGGGCTCTAGCGAGCACGCCGCAGCGCTACCATCTGGATCGATAAGCAATCTCCGCTGTGTACTGAGCAACTGCAACATTCATTTGTCTTCCACTATCCACCCCTCTCTTTCTCTCTCTCTCTCTCTCTCTCTTTCTATCTCACTTTCTTCCTCCACTCTGTCCTCACCGGACAAGGCACCCGAACGGCCGAAAAAGCAGCCTTTAATTTTTCCTCCACCTTTCAATTCAATTTTTCAGTTTTGTTATACCTACACACACAGACTCAGTCCACCTTTTCCCCATTCTTTCTTGCTCTCACTCTATCTCAAGCTTTGTCACGTTTCCTCAGGCTCTGTCACTTTCTAGATAATGACCCCAAGAATGAGAGAACAACTGCCTCAATCCATCTCATCACTCTGATTTCTTTCTTCTGTCCCTAAGACTATAGAGAGAGAGGGAGAAAGGGTGCAACAACAAAAAAAAGATGTTAGGAGGGCTTCAGGGGTAGCAGCACACAGTGGAAAGAGTTTTTTTGACTTGCGAACATGTAGGTTTCATATTGGTTATTTAAAAATAAATAAATCAGAGAACCAGGCTTAGTGGTTAGCACTGTCTTCTTGCACCTTTAGGGTCTGGGTTCGATTCCCACCTTGTGTGCATGGAGTTTGCATGTTCTCCCTGTGCTTGATGGGTTTCCTCCAGGTACTCCGGTTTCCTCCCACAGTCCAAAGACATGCAGGTTAGACTGACTGGAGTTCCACATTGCGCATCGTGTGTGTGCTCTATCATGGATTAGCACGCCGTCCAGGGTGTACCCCACCTCATGCCCTAAGACTCCTGAGATTGGCTCCAGATGACCAACCAATACACCCCTGCAACCCTGTATTGTTAAGGTTGTTTTAGAAAATACTACTACTACTATTACCAAACTATATAAATACTATACATCTGGCTAACGACTTTACTGTAGTCTGGTTAGTGATTTGAGATTGACTGTAGTGTGTGACTTAGTGGGTGAGTGTGTGTACTTGTGCCCTACAATGTGTTGACACCCAATCCAGAGTGTACCCTGCCTTATGCCCCAAGTTCCTGGAATAAGCCCCAAGCCCCTTGTTACCCAACAGAGGTTAAGTGGTATAGATAATGGATGGATGGATGGATGGATGCTGATTGTAGACAGTCATGCTTTGGCATTTAAGTGAAAAACTCACGTCTATTGTATCTGGTGACTGGCCCTCCCTATAAAATGTACAGAAATTGGACCAGCATTACAAAAAGGTTTCACTTTTCATACCAGTCCTGTGAATGTGGAGGCTGTGAGCACCCAGCTTTCATTGGCATTGGCATGGTGGATTTAAAGGTGACTGAAAGCCTGTCAGCTATGGAAACCCAACAGGCAGAACAACATTGAGCCGAAGTTGGCACCGAGTACTGGCATTTAAAGGATCTTGAATTTTTATCAGCTCTGGCAGTCGAACGTTGGCCTTAAACTCAGAAGGTTGTGTCAATCAATTACAGGAGAAAATGTTTTAAAGGAAAGTTGAGCTGAATTGTTTTAATACATTGTGAAAGGACAGATGCAAAACTAATCACTGGGCCAGAGTGAAAGCAGATTGAAGCTGTGTAAATATCTTCCTAATTAGCAAATAAGCTATTGAGAAAAATGGTGTGCAGACAATTGTGTGATGTAGATTATGCGATCTGTTTCAGGGCTGCCACTGAGCCAAGTTTAAGCTTCTGAGTCAGATAACATGTAACTAGTTAAAACAAAGAGCTTTAATTGGTTTAATCAAACTTCAGTTTTTCATTAACCTTTTTTAGAATTTTGTTGAGTCGTTACCTCTAGTTATAATAAAACTTCATTAACATCTTGCCTTTGGTGCTTTTCATTATCTGGGTCTTGACCATTAAAACCTTGAGTAAAGTAGACAACCTGTCTAGCATCTAGTCATAGCAGCTTTTGTAGAATAAAAAGGGAAGTTTATAATTTGAGGATAAAATAGTCAATTTTATTCAATTTGGTGGGCGTGTTCTGTAGAGATTATTGCTCCTTATGAACACAACCCTTACGGCAATAATCGCTCATTACTAGACTAGTCTGATTCAAAGCACTTTCTTTTCCTCTGGAATCTTTAGAAATTAGCTCTTGTTGTACATTGTGATGTCTTATATACTTTACTACTCTGTGGCTCAAATATCCAGCCCCGGTTTGGCAATCGTATACTTTGTCATTCGAGTCTGAAAAAGAGAGAATAAGCGCTTGTTAATGCAGCATTTGGCTGCAGCGCGGTTCGCCCTGGCTCCACGTTCCTCCTGCCTCTCTGAAGATGGATTTCCATACAGATTGTGTTTGCAGATTGGCCGAGCTGATCACTTTGAGTGATTCTGGAGGCCATCGATCGGACGGATGGATCTATTGACAGGCAGGACAGCTGAAGAGGGAGGCTGTGGAAGCACACGCAGCACAGGAAGCCAGTCAAGCGAAAGAATGACGGACAATGAGCCGTATACGCTTCCATGTTCTCGTTCAGGGGAAAGAAAAGTGTACTGCATCCTTATCGTGATAAAACTGAGAAAATCAGGTTTAGTTAATTGTTTTAACTTGTACAGTACTTTAGGCAGGATTGTTTATGTTAAAAAAAGTAAACCGCAGGCTAAAACTATCACGGAAAAAAGTTATATATATATATATATATATATATATATATATATATATATATATATAATAACAATTAGCAATAAAACATTTTTCCTATTGTGTCCAAAATTTTAAATGTTATGTCTATTAACCACTTTTTATTCTTTAGCCGTTTTCATTTATTTTCTGAAACTTTGTACTTGTTTTGCCACATTGTTTATTCCTAAGCTCTAGGAATCTTAAGTGTTTATTGTACACCAGTAATTTATTCTGCCATTTAAATGTCCTCCGATCCTTAGCCACGCCCACTCACTGACCCATGGCATGTCCACAGGTATTTATATACTCTTTTATATTATACTGTACATAGCTGTTCCTGAACATTATATTTCATTTAGGTGTTCATAAATTATTCACATTTTATGTAAAAAAATTTGTGTTATAGTTGAGGCATGGTGGCTTAGTGGTTAGCACTGTCACCTTGCACCTCCAGTGTCCGGGTTCGATTCCCGGCCATGTGGTGTGCATGAAGTTTCATATTCTCTCCGTGCTTGGTGCCTCCAGGTTCCCCCGGTTTCCTCCAACAGTCCATAGACCTGCAGATTAGACTAACTGGTGTTCCCAAAATGCCTGTAGTGTGTGAATGTGTGTGAGAGGGTGTACCCCGCCTCGTGCCCTAAGTCTCCTGGGATAGGCTACAGGCCCCCATGACCCTGTATACAGAATTAAGCGGTATATAGATGTTGAGTGAGTGAGTGTTGTAGTTGGTAATGTGTATGTTTAGAAATGACAAAATGTGTAATTATGTTTGAACTGAAGTGAAGGTGGCATTAAATGTTAAGTGACAAGTTTCCAAGAGGGAATTTTAGCCTCCTTGATGACTTTCCTTCAGTATGTACTTCTGAGATTGTACGTTAATGAGAAAGAACAGCGGAAGCACAAATATTAAAATAATTTTTCTCAATGTAGGTTGCCAGATCAGACTAAAAAATCCTGCCTAAGCAGTGCTGGAAAAACAAGCCAAACAATATCAGTACTAGAATACTACAGTACTCGTAGCTCAATTTTGTATTCACTAAAATTATTCCCACTTTTTATTACCTGCCCAAGACACATTTTATTAATAATTAAAATATCTGGATTTGTACAGCAATGCGTTTGAGGAAAAAAATGTGACAGCTAGTAACCACATCTTCACTAATATAACGATTTCCTGGAGGAAAAGCAAAAATGTGCATGCAACATGGAACACGTGGTTTTGGCAGACGGCACATTCACGAGTCTCACACACACACACACACACACACTAAAACCACAATACATATTGCTGCAGGCATAGGATATGAAGCAGACAAAACAGGAAGTTCATTATAAATAAACTTTTAATCAGTTCAAAATGTCAGCAGTGAGTAAGTGTATGTGTGAGTGTTTTGGGGATTTCTTTTTGTGTGTGTGTGTGTGTGTGTGTGTGTGTGTGTGTGTGTGTGTGTGTCTGTGTCTACATGTGTGTTTGAATAGATCGCACCATACGCCCCCAAATTTCCCACATTATTGAAGCGCTGATGGATAATAATGACTCATGCTCATTAGTTATTTTTGGCTTATGGTTTGAATAACTATTGTAACACAATAAAAATAGC
Source organism: Clarias laeviceps (assembly GCA_030014305.1). Taxonomy (NCBI): domain Eukaryota; kingdom Metazoa; phylum Chordata; class Actinopteri; order Siluriformes; family Clariidae; genus Clarias; species Clarias laeviceps. The sequence continues at coordinate 4,052,535 of JAQMYJ010000023.1, read as the reverse complement.
TTGTGCTTCAAAAGATAACAAGGATTTAACCTTTCCCCTCCCAAAGCTCTAAGAAGTCAAATTAGCGTTAAATTTGGCTTCTTATTATTTACTTTATTCTAAAGAGCTGCTGAGTTTTTGATCTAATTGGTCAGATGTTGTTTCATCTTTAACATCAGTAACTTCGACACTAGTTCCAGCTGAAATCGCAGGAGAGATTTATATTAATACTCTTGTTCTTGTTTCTATAGTAACAACAATTTATAAGGATAAATTATCCTTATCTCATCACACATCTCCTGTTATACTGAACTTCCAGCCTCCTAACACACAGTATGATGCAGATCAATCCCTGCTATCTGTTATGGATGGGTTCCCTGTTGAGTCTGGTTCCTCTCAAGGTTTCTTCCTACTGCCATCTCAGGGAGTTTTTTCATTTGCCACTGTCGCCGTCGTCCTCGGCTTGCTCATCAGGGACAGTCTTATCAATTTGATTCATAAACATTCACATTTCAAACAAACTTCCATAAATTTTATGATTGTGTAAAGCTGCTTTGCGACAATATCAATTGTTAAAAGCGCTATACAAATAAAATTGAATTGAATTGAATTGTACAGCGCACGCACAAAATAATCAAAAGTATTATTGATAAATTAACAAAAAAACATGTTGTTGTTGGTCTTTCGGTTGCTCCTGGCAAGGGGTCGCCACAGTGGAACATCCACAACAACTTGGCACAGGTTTTTTACGCCGGATGCCCTTCCTGACGCAACCCTCCCATTTTTTATCCAGGCTTGGGACCAGCACTGCATCCAGTGGTTGGGGGGTTTGGGCACTGACTGGGAATCGAACTAAGGCCTTAAACGGAGCCACCAGTGCCCCGTTTAACAAAAAAAACATGTATAATATGTTTAAGTAAGATTTATGGATGGAGTCTCCAGTTCGAGCACTGTGTGTAGTCAAGTTGCATTCTTGGCTTGTCTTATAAAGTTAAGATAAGAAAGAGAAAAAGAGAAGTTGATGAGGGAATGACTGTCTCTAGGTGCTATAACATGAGTGATACCAGGAACTTGTTTCCTAGATGTTCCTCAAAAACTAAATGTAAAGCTAAATGACTAAAAAGTCACCAGAATTGTGGTGGCATGAATAATGTGTATGTGATATATATATATATATATATCCATCTGTAGTCCAACTAGGGACCATGAAGACCAATGGTGTATTTATTTCCATTTTATGACTATGGTAGGACCTCCAGTCAACATTCACACACTACGGGAACACCAGTTAGCTGCATGTCTTTGGACTGTGGGAGGAAACCCACAAAGGATGGGAGAACATGCAAACATCCCCTAAGAAGGGAATCGAACCCAGACCCTGGTGATGCACGGCGACAGGGCTAACCACTACGCCACCATGCCATAACTTCTTCAAAAATTATCAGTCTGCCTCAGACACACTACCTGGTTGTTTTCCTCCTACAGGATGTCCTCGGTGCTGCAATTCCTTTATAATTAGTATCAAATTTGGCATAAATTTTATGCAGCTATTATGCAGTATCTTCCACTTCCCCGATGGTACTGATCTTCCAACACTTCCTCCTATACATCATTAACATACAGTATATCGTTCTATCTCTGTCCGTCTCTTCATCACTTTTTTTTTTTTTTCCATTTTCATTAAGCCTCTCCCTTTCTAGTCTTTTCTTCTTTCCTTCCTTCCAAGGTCATTTGTAGACTGGAATCTATAAACCTTTGCATGGCCAAAGTTATATGAATTCCTACTTTTTAACGACCAAGTTAAAACATTCCCATTTCAGATGCGCCAGTTTAAAGCGATCCCACAATCAGGACCCGAAGAGGATGAAATTACAGAGTAATTACTTTCTCCTTTCTCGCTTGGGGAAGTCACATTCAGCACTCATGAAGTCGAGGTGTTTGGATCTGTTGATTTTGCAAGTATGAAGTGTCCTTTTGTGTTGAAGTATTTAATTGAAACATGAGCCTGAGCAATTAGCCAGAGCCTTAGACCTCCATCGTGTAATTCTTCATGTGGAGAGGTGTATAACTACGCCCTAAGGCTCACAGCAGATATATATGAGACACACACACACACACACACACACACTCTCACACACACACACACACACACAGTGATGGTAATGCGAGGCTAGCCGAGCTGCCCCCTGAGGTTGGTCACCTTATCGTCTGCCTTAATAAAAATCACCACCCGTCATCCACACCTCATATCACACACACACGCACACACACACTGCCTTCAAGCATGCCATTGTGCTCTGTCCCTGCAGTCTAGTAAAATGTTACCCTGCCGGTTTTGCCGTACAGCACAACACCACCACCCCCCCCCCTCACCCCCACCACACCACGCCGACAGCTTGATCCTAAGCAGATCCGACTGCATGTGATTTGTCTGATTCACTGCACACCTGTCTGGCTGCTATAATTAGTATCCATGACACCTGCTGCCTGGTGTTAAAAGTGCAAGGCAAAGTTTAGGCCAGAATTGCAGAGTGAGATACAACCTGAGGCAAAACATAGCTGACAAATTCATTACCGGGACCAGCGGTGATATCTCAAGCCCTTTAACACTTTATAAACTGCATGATTTCACATGCCTGAGAATATGGAGTAAATGTGATGAAATTAATACACAACACAAAAAGAAGATACGATACTGAGGAACACTAGGGTTAACTCAAAAAGTATATACACAGAACGAGTAAACTCAATAGAGGGTGGACCAAAACATAAGCACATGATGCTTGTTACCATGGAAACCATGATGCTAGGAGAGAATCTCTCATGATCAGGCTTAAATTTTATACATAATATACAGTACTGTGCCAAAGTCTCGAGCCACCCTTTACTTAAGTACCACATATTGAATTGAATTTAAATGACGTAGACTGGCATAGTGGTTATAGCTCTGTCGCCTTGTACCTATAGGGTCCGGGTTCGATTCCTGCCTCGGGTCTGTGTGCATGGAGTTTGTATGTTCTCCCCGTGCTTGGTGGGTCTCCTCCGGGAACTCCGGCTTCCTCCCACAGTCCAAGACATGCAGATTAGGCTAATGCTTGAGTGATTCATAGGTCACTGAGTGGCTTAACAAGCAAAAATATTCCTCTGAAACTGCTCAAAAAGACTGAAGGGTCAAAAAGTCCTTCAGGAAGTCTAAAGAAATATATAAAAAATACAAGAAAATCCAGGAATGGGAGGGGGATCAAGACTTTTGCATATCAAACAAATGCACATTTTAATCCCAAAGGAGTTATTAGATATTCATAGATTATTTTTGGACTGGAAAGCCTAATTCACTCCTTAATGGTGTGTGCTAGGTAATGAAAATCGCCACGATCGTTATATTCCTAAGGTTTACATTTGAAATCACTAGAAATCTTTACACAAGAGAAATCTGGCAACCTCCCAGACATGGATTGTATGTAAATTTTAATAAAACCTGCTATAAAACTTAAACATGATTCTGAATATAATGAACTTTTATTGGATTCATATTCACATAAGTTTTAAACTTAATTATGTGTTCAAGCTCTGAATACAGTAAAGTCTGATGGTGGGATCAGGTACTCGCTCGTCTTCCATGTCGAGTAACGTTGCTCCTCCCTCTTAGCAAGATAGAATATTATACTTTCAAATTTACATTATATAATGTGCCACTTGTTTAATGAGGGTAATTAGTTTTTTTCAGACTGACAAGCCGCACATTGCTGTTTGCTGATGAATTCATGCAAAAAATTCATGCAATACATAAGCAATGTTTGCTTATGTATTGTTTGAACCAGTCAAATCTGTTTTGCATGAATCTAAATATTGCTGTATCACTGGATTATATAATACCTGTTAGGCGCAGGCACAGAAAACAAGTGCACTTTTCACCAAACTTGAGCAAAAAGTGATAAAATATCATCAAGTCCACACAATGTCAGATGCGATCCAATATTTTTATACATCTAAAATGATTCTTCACTTATTTAAACATCTGTTTCATGTGTGATTAAGTAAGTGTTACAAGTAGAGCAATAATATATGAAAAAAAAAAAAAAAAAAAAGTTCCCAAGCTCTGGGGAAATGCTTGCATTTGGTCTATTCAGAGCAATTTGTTAATGTGTTGTTTGTTGCATTAAAGTTGCGTTTAAGCAAATAAAGGACAGGCCATTGATTTCCTGCTCGGTTCTGCTCCTCGAGAAAGTGCACATGTAGGCACCGAATTAGAATTCGTTTGATGGCTTTATGGATTGAAATATGCCACAAATTTGATTGAGGGCGATTTGCTCGTCTGGACCGGATCCATCTGGCCCCTTCCTCCTTATTGTGCTTCCTGATTGATTTTTAAGTTAGGAGCGGGCGAGTGCCGCCCAATCAAGAGCCACCAACATCGTGCAGATTAGACAATTTGCGGTAATCAATGAAAATATTCCCTGATTTGCGAGAGCTCAATCCGAGCCATAAATCACAGGTGCAATGCATGAGTTAGTTAGCAGTAAAACAAGCGGCGCAGACAGAATGGGCTAGCAGGGGTGAATTAGGGGGCGGGAGAGGAAGTAGCGCGAGAGACGATACTGAAGTGTGTGTGTGTACTGTATATGTATGAGAGAGAGAGAGAGAGAGAAAGAGGAGGTAATGAGACAGAAATACTGGTCTCTCTTCCTTATACCCCCTCCAACAGCGTGCCTGTCAACTACTAATGGGTCGGCGCAAGGGCTCGCATTTGTCATCCAGCTTCCGGACGCATATTTATTCATTTATTTATTGCCTTGATGCGGGATCATCTTTTATAACGTTAAGCACCTCGTCCTCCCCTCCAGTCACATATTGACAACAGAGGATTGAATTTATCCTCAGGAAATAATGCAGTCGGTTAATGGAATGTCATATTTATTAATTAATAAAGTGCACACTGTAGATATTAATACATCTAGATAGAATACATCACTGAGGACGGACGTCTCTGCAACGCCAGGATGAAGGTTCCTTTCAGTTTTCCTTTGTATTTGTTTTTGTTTTTTGGGGGATAAAATGGACTGCTATACATCTCACTTGTTTGGTTTCCGAAAAAAAAAAAAGAAGATGGCCATCTTTTTTAAACCCCTCTCACTTTCTCATCACACACACACACACACACACACACTCTGA
>JAQMYJ010000023.1:4034535-4047374 GCA_030014305.1 Clarias laeviceps | reverse complement strand
GCAGGTGGTTGCTCTTTGTGTCATTGTAATGGCCCTTGCTACACTGATGATCCTGCCAGCAACCTCTACAAGTGCATTTGATGCAATCACAACCCCCCCCCCCCCCACACACACTCACATATGAACACACTCTAACAAACTGGGGTTGGTCTGTTTTATCAAAGGAATTACCTAAAGTGCCTGTTATTTCATCATCCCGCCTGTCAGCAGGACCTATTCCTTTAATTTATACACCCCCAAAACAAGTGCACTGTTCATAGATCACCCACGTCCGACCAAAAAAAAAAAAAAAAAAAAGAGCTAAAATATCATCCGGCCTGTGCAGTCGAGGCCAGGTGTGGAGTCATTAACCTCTGCCACAGTGTGAGACCGAGCTTATTATGAGATGGAAGGCACCTCCTTGGTATAAGAAAGAGTGCCTTTTTGTTACCAAATCCCTTCCTTATTTAAGCACACACACGTTGTTACACATCAATACACTCATTTCCTTCTCATATAAGCAGGTGCTGAGCATAGGAATGAAATGCCTGGCGTTAAACGTGATGCTGGTTGAGCGACTCCTAGCATTGGGTGTTAATGAAGTCTGGGTTGCGTTTAATATGCCGAGACACTTTTGTACCAACTACAGACGACAGGATATTAACTATCAAATGATTAACATGTTTGTGCAGCACTCAGAGTGACTCCATTAAGGTTGATGAGACCTATAGGAGTTTGTATGATGCTCTCTAAGAAAGCGTTTCCTTAATCATTCTCTTTTTAATAATGTCCATAATTCTTATTCTTACCAAAACACACCTTTTTTTTTTTTCTTAAAAAAAAAAAAAAGCAGGCCTGCATCGATTGAGACATGCCTTGAATCTGTCATCAGCTAGTGCTGTCTGGATTTATTCTATTCAGCTGATTTGTATAAGGGACAAAAATAACAGAACACGATTATAAGATTTAAAAACTCAATTTATTTCCCTATATAATCTCCAGCTACACTAATGCACTTATCCCAGTGTTTCACTGCTTCATGTCTGAAACGCTGGCCTCCCAGGAACTCCTTTAAAGTTGGTGACAAGTTATCCATCGATATTCATGGATCAGTCGTTCCACTTGCTGATTGTTTACTGGATCGATTGCAGTGGGGTCCAAGCCACCATAGTGATTTATTGGATCTGCGACCTCCTTTACAACGTTTGCATCATTCAAAGGTTTCACAAGTCCTGGTTTGGCTTGAACACCTCTTGTATGGTACGTGTAGCACAGGTGAATTTAAAATACATTAAGACTTTTTAACATCTACTACAAGTTATTAAAGCTTGTCAAGGCATTTACGAGTTTGCTATAATGCTGCACGTATTGCATGAGGCTCCTCGGAGAAATCATTTCCTCACTCTGTCTCCATCCATATCATACACATTGCTTTGAACATTATCTTATTATCTTACCTAACCTTTTTTTTTTTTTTTTTTTTTTAAAACACACATAGACACACATTGATTGCAATAATCATTCACTCCTGCTAGGCATAAGAATAAAATGCCAAGCTTTAAAAGTGCACAGCCTGGCTGATACTTTACACATTTAACACCAGTGAGTTGTTTGGCTGATGTCTGTAGATGCACAACCTTTCTGCTTCACTTACAAATCCTTCAAGTTCAACAAGGCTTATAGGAGTTTGCAATAATCTGATGCGTAATATCCAACCATCCTGTGAGAAAGCAGGTCTCCGTCTCTTTCCATATCACGTCTTCGGCTCTGTTAGTGTATGTCTTACAGTATGAGATCGTCTCCATCTTTGCTTACCCTTGGAAATCTCTGCTCTCCCCTGATACGACATCAGAAGCGATGATTCAATACAAAAAAGAAAAACGCTCACTCGCCTCAAAGCGGCTGCCCGGCTTAACGTTGTCAAAAAGAGTTTTTTTTTTTTTTTTTTTTTTTAACTCCCTTGTTTTGACCTCCTGTGTATATTTTATTGAACCGTTCTCATCCCTGTGCAGAGCATAAAGCTGTGTTCAAAATGTATTTCTCTTCTCATTAACAGCTTGTGGGCTACATATGCACCCTGGCTTCAGTGAGAATCCTGGGCTGAGCTTTTCTCACAAGAGAATCCTTTTTTTCTCCCTTAAAAAAATGAGTCAAATACTGTGCTAGCGTTTCCTTTTTATAGTATATACTGTACATGCCATTCCAGAAGTTATAGGAAAACTTATAAACAGAAGTTATAGGAAAACTTATAAACTCATACAGTATGAAACTCATAGATTTAGACAAAAAGTCTTTTTATTGTAAAATGTAATAATTATCCAGGATAGTTATCCTTTACTTACCTGATCGGCTCAGACAGGCATCCCTATAGGTAATTATTGAACAAGTAACACTTACCACGGCAACTTCTGGACACCTGGTGCTGTTTTCCCTCATTTATTTGCATTATTTATTATTTTCCTATGAATTCAACTTCCTAAAATATTTAGCAAAGTAAATGGTCTTATATAAGTACAGTCATGTATAATTCTATGTTTATTTGTTTTATTGTGTAAAATCATAATAAAAATCATCTGATAGTGGCGGATCTTAGTAGCAGGCAAATACAACCCCAGACAAGCAAGAACACATATGTAACTTCACTGTGACATTATTTATTTAACAAAAACAAACAAACGAAAGCATGTTTGCAATACTAAGTACCCCCTTATTGCTTTCACAGGATTGTTGCGTCCAGGTGCTGCTAATCATCAGCTCTTCATTAATTGATCATCAGCAGGTGCAGTCTGTAGAAATCGATAAAAGCATAAGTTTTTGCAATTTGCTGATCTGCAGCATTCAGGTACTCAAACAAAATAAAAACCCCAAGAGTTACATGTCGGACCCTAAAGGCCTCACTGAGAATGTTAATTGTTAAAAACCATGACAGGACAATTAGGTGGTGACCTCGTAGACATTGAGTTGACCATGATCTCCTCTATTTCGGTCCGATAACTAAAAACTTGTTCGCAATTGGGTCATGCAACAGGACAATGATCCGAAGCACACCAGTGAATCTACATCAGAATGGCAGAAATGGTTTTTGGAATGTCCTGGTCAAAGTCCAGACCTCGACCTTAATGAACTGAAGGAATGTTGTAATAAAGAATGGATTAAACAATGTAAGAGACTGATAAAGTCATACAGGAAAATATTACTTCAAGTTATTGCTGCTAAAGATGGATCTACAAGCTATTGAATTAGGGGGTACTTAGTATTGGCCACATGTTTTTTTTTTCTTTTTTCTTTTTGCCTTTATTTTCATTAAATAAATAATGGAATGGTGAAAAACTGTATAAGTTGTAGTTCATCCGAAGTTGTATTTGCCTAATATTGAGATCAACTACAATTAGGTGATTTGTGTAATGCATTACAGAAAGAAAAAAAAAGTCATAGAATTAAAAGAGTGGACACTAACTTTTACACACAACAATTGTGGTTCAATTTTTGCATTGTAGTGCCTACAAGAAATGATTTGTATACCTACAGTACCACATGGCTTAGTGGTTAGCACTACGATTTCACACCTCCAGGGTTGGGGCTTTGAATCTAATCTACATGGACTTTGCATGTTCTCCCCATGCTTGGTGGATTTCTGCCAGTTACTCCAGTTTCATTCCAAAGACACGTGTTGCAGTGGTGTGAGTGTGTGCACACTGAGTGTTGCCAGAGGTTGGGGTCTTTAGCAACTTAATATCCCCTACAAGAACGGCCACTTGTATGAAGTCACAGGTCATTGTGGCCAAGCATCACCTAGCCTGGTTTACTTGAGACAAAATAAGCCTGACTACACACACCATATGTACATGTGGTTAATGCCCAAATAATTTGCTACAAAGTTGAAAGCAAACAAATATCTGCAATGTCTTTTGTATGTTTTCTTTCAAATAAAATATGGGCCTAGTCTGAATCACTTACAGCATATTAATGCCCCCAGCACACAAATGAACTCCATGAAGTTAATTATGGTTAGAAGGGAAGAACTTAAGTAGTCCAGTATTCCTGACCTGAACACCATCAGGATGAATTGAAACAGCGACTGCAGCTCAATCTCAAGTCCTCTACTGTACCTCAGTAATGCTGTTGTGAATGAATGTGAAGATCCTACAACAACAATCCAAAATCTAATGGAAAGCCTTCCCAAAAGACTGGAGTCCGTTATAAGGGCACATTTGGAATGGGATTTTCAATAACCACATTCGGGTGTGATGATCTGATATCCACATACTTTGGGCCATATACTGTAGAGCATTTACTCATTAAACACTACAGTATGTGCAGTACAAGACAATAAAATGTTACACTATGCAGTATGTATATCCATCCACCCATCATTTTCTACGATGCTCATATGGGACCTCTACGTATGTGGGGTCGAGGGGGACTGGATTCTGTCCCAGGGAACTCAGGGCACAAGGTGGGAGGTACCCTGCATGGAGGGCCAAACTATTCCAGGGCACAAGCACACACACTCATACAACCACTCATACACTACAGGCAATTTGGAAATGCTAATCAGAATGCACTGCATGTCTGGACTGTGGAAGGAGACTGTAAGTCCTTGCAGGAAACCCACCTACAATGCACAAACCCCATGCACAGATCCCAAAAGTCCCTAAAAGTCTTGGTTTATTATTGCATTGGAGCACATTATTCAGTAGCATCTGTTAATTATTGGAAACTCCTAATTTTGGGGTTTGTGCATGGTAGGTGGATGGTGCATGGTAGAAGTGTTTAACTTTAAATTAAATGTTTGGGAGTTTTGCTTTTGCACCACTTAACTTTATTTATATTTAGTTGAATGAAATGAAATCCAACAGCCTTGTTTCTTTTATAATGAGGCTTATATTTCTAATGGCAATAAAAGTTGATTGAGAGTCTGAAACACAGTAGTGTATTAGTCTTTAATACATCTATGGGGTCTGGTATAAGATATGAGTAAGATATTAGTTCCAGCCAAGGGTACCTGTACTTTATGCAGTAGCACAAACCATTATAAAGACCAACATGACCTTAGCTTTATTCCATAAAACTATCCTTCCTGAGATTCTCTCAAAGGGCTGCTGGAACATGCCAATAGATTCAGCCTGCTGTTTCATCCTAATGTCCCATCATACAAAGCAAATATCAAAAATGTGATTTGAATCCCTGAGAAAAGTTACTGGCAAAGGACAAAGGAAGGATGTACAATGTGAAGTAACAGCGATTCAGCCTTTTTTTTTTTCTTTTTTTTTTTACTAGTGTCTATGAAGCTTCTTTTCTGCTCGCCGTTTTCTTGTGTCAGCACTCCAAAGCAGAGGAAGAGCTTCTCACGTCTCTAGGCAGTAGGCTAACAGCTCAGAAGGTTAATTGAAGTCTGTGTGAATGACTTTAGTGGGCTGTCTTTAACAGGATGACCTATAAATGTTTAAATGTTTGATTTCTGCTCAGCTATGGAACAAAATGGATCGTGCCAGCCTTTTTGTTGCTAATGCCCTTGTAAGAGACTCGGAGAATGCTCGAGAATGTGGAGTATACGGTTCTAGTGACTTTAGCAAGCCTTAAACTGTAACAGATATAAAATGAAAGTAGAAAGCTTTTGCGTGAAAACTAAATACCTATGCATTTAAACCATTACATATATTTTGAAAACATGCTTTTTACTTCCTAAAAAATTTAGGGGACTTAAGAAACTACTAGAAATCTGAGAATTTACTTATTATGAGCGTTTTAATTATTATTTAATATTAATTTTAACTTCTTACACCATCAATTAAATTCATATACTAAGCCAAAAAGACAGACATATTGGTCTGCATCAAACACACACAAAAAACTAGGAGGATTTATAATTACTGCGGTAAAGTTAAAAACTCTCTAACACATTATTAAAACCTGGAAAAATAGTGCAGAACTGTGGAAGAATCGGCGTCAGGAAAAAGAAAGTCTCGAATGAAGATCACTTAAACGCTTGGAGTTAAATCGTGAAAATTTTTAACAGTGAAAATAAGAGCATTTCTACAGACACACCAATCTTGTTAGTGAGACGTCTTCAGTCTTAGAAAAAAGTCTTCAGTTTTGCTAGGGAGCTTAAAGGTTGGATTTCAAAGCAGTTAAAAAAGGTTTGATGAGTCCAGATTGATCCTATTCCAGAGTGATGGGCGTGTCAGGGTAAAAAAGGAAGAGCATGAAGCGATGCACCCATCATGCATAGTGTCCACTGTACAGGCCTCTGGAGACAGTGTTATGATCTGGGGCTGATCAGTCACTCAGGTCTAGACTTAGTAACGTTATGTGGAAATACAATGAAGTCAGCTGACGACCTGAATGTACTGAATGACTGAAAGGTCATCACATTTATGGAGTTTTGCTTCCCAGATATTCCAGGAGTCAAAATGTGATGGGGTGGTTCTGGGAGCACAAGGAATTATTTTCGAACATGATTTGGACACCAAATTGGGCCAGAGGTAGAGGTAGCTTAGTGGTTAAATTGGACTAGTGATTGAAAGTTGCCTCTGTTGGGCCCTTGAGCTGCTCAGATGTATAATGAGATAAAAATATAAGTCGCTCTGGATAAAGGCTTCTGCTAGATGCCATAAATGTAAATTGCATGCCGTAATCAAAGCGCTCAAACAAAATTGTATAGTAAAAAATAGCTTGGCTATCATCTTTGCATCATTGCAAAGACAATCAGATTTTTAATATCTAAAACAAATAATTGAAAAGTGAAAAAAAGTTTTTAATGAAAAGTTGCAGAGCTAATGTACAGTACAATTGTTGTGAATCCGTGTTTACACAAAAAGAAAGTAAAAGAAAGATGACTTCTAGTTAAACTTCCAAATGTATTTTGACTTTTACATATTTTTTTTTTTACATTTAAGTTTATTAAATCTATATTACTTTTTTATTTGTCGTCTGCTACAGTTTAATATTTTACTATTTAGCGTTATGATTCTAAAGGGCTTGTGCTGACTCATAGCTGAAACTCCTCACTTTCTTCCCCTATCAGTCTTAATCTTTGCCTATTTCAGTGCCACAGGACTGTAAATCCTTGATCACCTTAAATCTTTACAAAGTAATCTAGTTAATGTCGTACTTTTGGCTATTACAAGTTTGGCCTTCAATTATCCTGGTCCAGCGATCACAGAGTCTTATGATTTACTGTACACTGCTCATGTGTGCATGGAGAGTGTGGTGTGTGTGTGTGTGTGTGTGTGTGTGTGTGTGTGTGTGTGTGTGTGTGGCAGGGAAAAAAATGAAAGAAACAGAAAGACAGAGAGAAAGACTGGAATTTCCCGCCTCGCGCCCTCGTCATTCGCGAGATAATCTCACTATTGATCTGAATAGAAATGGCCAAAGATGAAGCGTGCATTCTTGACTTATCTTAATCAAGAAGGATATTGATTATATGAGTAATGATGGACCATTAAGATATGGACGAAATGAATGGTCTGTCGTATAATACTAAGATACTCTCTAATTCTATCTGCTCTTCCAGATAACTTAATGTCCTTGTTATTTCTGAACAAACGGTATTGATTTGTCACTGCTTGTGTATTACACAGCTAATTCATATCTTATTTGTTTCTGTATTGGCTTTAACCTCTGAGAGAACACAGAGCACGTATTGAAGGACAGTTTAATAGTTGGTCAATGATGTATTACTCGTATTGAATATTAACCACTAAACAACTGTGTCTATATAAACGTTATTATCGCCTGCATCTTGTCTCGTCGCAGAGACTGGGATTAAACAAGATTGTGCGAGAAAATTTATTTTAATTATGTCTTTAGCACATAAATGAAGTGATGTAATCAGGATGTGTTTGGATTTACAGTATGCAGGACTAGAGTAGAACATGTGACGTTAATGCATTTTAGTGCAAACAGAAATTTCCATTTTAGACCAATGTGCAAAAGTCTTGACCCCCCTCATTCCTTCATTATTAAGCTTCCAAAGAGCCAGACTTTCTGGTATTTTTTGTCGTCTTAAGGAATAGTTTTCCAGGCTTCCTGAAGGACTTTTTGTCTCTCGTTTTCAATCCAGTCCCTGCACCTGAGCAGTTTCATAAGAATGTTATTTGTTTGTTAAGTTACATAGTGACCTACACTGCAGGAATCATTCATTCCTTCTCAATACCACTTAACCTGTACTATCCCAAGAGACTTTGGACACGAGGCATGTTGCCAATCCATTGCACAAGCATACACACACACACACACACACACACATACACTCGTTCAAAAACTACAAGCAATTTGGAAACATCAATTAGCCTAATCTGCATGTCTTTGGGCTGTGGGAGAAAACTGGAGTACCCACCAATCACAGGGAGAGTGGGGAAATGAGGTTGCCACTGTGGGTGTTACACAGACAAACCAATATTTAAATTGCATCTTCATATCAATATTTAAATTCCTCTTTTTTAATTAACTTTAATTTCATTTCATTTCATTTCATATGAAGAAATGAGAGATGGGTCAAGACTTTTGTGCAGTACTGTGTGTCTTGGAAGAATGTGCCTCAGGATATGTTTTAGGTGACTTTATCTGAACGTTTCAAATGTTTAACTCTTAATGACCCAAAACATACAGTGAAAGCTACCCAACAGTTTGTCAGGGCAAAGAAGTGGGGTATTCTTCATCGGCTAAATCAGTTACATGTTCTGAACCCAATAGTGCATGATTTTCACCCACTGAAGACAAGACTGAAGACAGAAGACCCACCAAACAAATGCTGCAGTAAAAGCATTTCAAGGAAGGAAACTTACCATGTGCTCAGGTTCTAGGGTTCCAGACCTCAGGCAGTCGTTGACTACAAATTATTTTCATCCAGGTATTAAAAGGAATTCTTATGTTTTAATTATGTTTGTTTGTTCCTTTATTTATGAGCCCCCACCCAAAATGGGTGTGTATTTGTTTACAATCATGGCTGTAATTCCTCACATCGTGTTTCATTTCAAGTTCAATGCGATAGTTTACAGAGACCAAATGTCAAAAAGTTCCAAAATGTATGAACCTGACTGGATATACTGTATCCATTCACCCATTTTTGATAACTCCTACCCAGTTTAGGGTTGAGGGGGCCTGCAGCCTATCCCGTGAAACTTAGGGCACAAGTTGGGGGAGACCCTGGAATCGGGTGCTGTCCCGGTTTTACTTGCATGCACCTCAAATACAAGTAATATAATACGCAGACTAACAGAAGTTGTCAGGCAGCTATAAGGCAAAATCTACTTCACGTTAATGTGCTCAGTGAAAGGATATAAGGATATAAGGATATAAGGATTATAATTTGAAAGGAGTCTCCAGTATCAGCGCTTTGAACAGCCTATGGTAAAAATTAACGTTTTCGTCGTTTTCATCTACTGACGAAGTCATTCAGGATTTGCTTTGTGGTTTCTTGATAACAACCTGCATGTGGTCTTATTATATACATTCAGAAAGAGGGGGAAAAAAGAGCCTGATGATGGAACAAGCATTTATAGCTGCCAGTCATATTAGGCCCTGAATCTATACACATTATACACTAATACACATTTTTTGCATTTCATATAAATTTCCATAATATTCTATTGATTCTGTAAAGCTGCTCTGCGACAATGACCATTGTTAAAAATGCTATACAAATACATTTTTATTTAATTGATTTAAATGGGTTCAGTAGATGTTTCATGGTATTAAACATGTTCATAAATGGGGAATAAAGGCATCAGAATGTAATTTGACTTGGAATTAATCAACCTTGAAGTGGTAACAGTAATCGTACATTTCATGAAACCTGTTGTGGCAGTTTTACTCCTTACTTTCTCCATGAACAATACAGTTTCCCCTGTTATTATGTCCATATATAATAATAGCGTGTTGTGCCGGACACCTGAGACTCGTGGCAGCCGTGCAGGCTTGTGCGTTTATGAACTGGAACCTAGTCAACACGGACGTTTCTCAGGCATCTTGTTAGCGTGTATACGGCACTGTGTAGTTTCTTTGTGCATGTCCACACTTGTATATGCATCACTGATGCCTCATGTAGTGTTGAGTTTCCAGACACAATAAACACCATGACATGGCCTTTTTAATAGATTGCTTCCTTTGACTTTAAAATGAAGGGAGGCGTTCCCCAAACCGAGGAGGAACCCCCTCCTTCCCCCCAATGGCTGAATTCCCGCAGGGTATGTGTGTGTGTTCTCTTCACACTCCCCACATGGTGAGAGAGGTGTGTATGACCCGCTGGTGAATGGTCACTGTGTGCTGAGCACGATATCAGATATGGACCAGGTGTCAAACAGCCCTACCCATCATGCACTGGGCCCGAACCGGGTGTCACTGAACTCTCCTAATCTGGGGGCAGTTTTGTCCTGATATTTTCTTTCAAATCCTCCTAATGCACTTGTGTGATACTGAGACACAAGGCCAAGCTGGAAGGAGGCCATGCGGAGGCCATGTATTTCAGAAACAGATGATGATCCAGACATCTTTAGAAGGTTTGACATACTAATTTTAATAGTAATTTTGCATAACTATGGCAATTATAACAAAAAAATAGCTTTTGAGTCTTAATATGCTAAAAAAAATATATATATTTTTATAGAAAGTCTAGCAAAATAAAAACATAAAGGATGATAAAGTATCATACTGTTTAGGAGACGCACACACTTTATAGGTATCAAAAAGTTTTGTAACACAGCAACAGATGGCAGCATAAGGCTGCTTGCACAGTCACAGGAAGCACTGACCTTCATCAGTCAGTGTGCCAAAAGACATCGTCCTGTGTGCTGTACATCGGGAGCTGTGCAACTGTTGCTATTCTGATCATGTGCGTTACCATGTCTGCTATTTAATCATGGACAGCAAGTTAGAACAATAAGCGAAACCTGAAATTTTGCGTAAAAACTGAGCAAATCTGCCTCAGAGACGTTTGACATGATTCACCAAGTTTACAGTGATGCTGCAATGAGTCGCTCAAGGTGTTTTGAGTGGTACATGTGCTTCAAGAGCGGAAGAGCACCACTGGAAGACGACGAGAGATCAGGAAGACCTTTAATGATTTCAATCCCTGAAAATGTTGAAACCATTTGGCAACTTGTGCATAATGATCATCTGAGAACAATCGCCTCCTTTGTTGGTGTGTCATACGGAATAGTCCAGGCAATTATCATGTGTGATTGTGCATCGAGAATTCATCCCCAGACCGTCAATAGCGACTTCTACTGCCATGTTTTAAGGCATCTAAAGGAGGACATACGGTGAAAAAAACAGAGCTTGTGAACAGAGCTAATCTCAAAACTTTTCCATACCCCCTTGTATAATGAGACTTCAGGCATGAAGCAGGGTACACGTGGACGTGTCCAGGACAGGGCAACAATCCACCACAGGGTACACACGTATTCACACACTATGAGCAATTTGCGAATGGCAATTAGCCTAATCTGCATGTCTTTGGACTGTGGGAGGAAACTGGAGAACGTGAAGGAAACCCACTAAGCACAGGGAGGACATGCAAACGTCACACACACAGTCCCGAGGCAGGAATCAAACTCTCAAACCTGGAGGTGCGAGGCAAGTCTTAATGGATAAAAATGCTCTGGGTTAACATGTGAGATTTTCACATGTAGTGCATGTTTGTTTTTTGTTTTTTTATGTAATATTTTCACTTTTTCATGTTTGTTTGTTTTTTAAATAAAGGGCATTTGGTTTCATTTATCAGAAGTGGTTTTGTTTTTTCATCACATAATCAGATATTGTTCACATCATGTCACATGCTTACGTGAAATGAGATGGTGTATCATGCGAAAAGTGCTTTATCACAAGAAATGTGTGTTATTTTTATGTATAGGAAGTGGTTACAAAAGTCTGAAACCTGACGTGAAATCATAATATTTCCTCTAATCCTCTAATATGATTTTTCATCAAATACATTTGGATTATTTATAGACTATAAAGGTAAAGTTGTTTATTATTATTATTATTATTATTATTATTATTTAGACCTAACCATACACTCAAACATGAGCATTATGAGAAGTGTCGACAAGCATGCATCTTGACTTTTACTTTGTGTTACACTTAATAAAGAGTGTATACACTACACAAGGGTGTATGTTCCTTACTCTTCAGAGCATTGCATTCCCCTGGCATCGCCTCATGTCGTCCTTGTCCTCCGCCTCCTCTGATTTTCTGTTTACCCCTCTAATGGCAGCCACATAAACAGGGTGGGCTGCCTGTCACACCTAATGGTACTGCGTTAAAACGTGAAAGCGTTGAGCCTCCAGCCAGACGGCCGCCGCCCCTGAGGGGGTTTCGTGATCAAAAGCCTCTGAGTTGACGGTGAGGGGGAGGAGGGATGAGGAAGAGTCCTCATTATGGGCTCCGAGACATCCATTCGGGTATTTTTATTTTTTTTTAATATGTGTTTCCTATTAAGCCCCTTTAAGTGCTTTTTGATAATTGTGCTTTGTACTTTTACGGCACTCCGGTCTATTCCCAGTTCAATTTTCCCCTCTTTTATCGGACGTTTGAAATATTGATCTCTGACAGATAAAAGCAAACACCATAATCTCGCTCCTCCCAAAAAACGCTCCGGAGAGAAAGAGAAAAAGAGCGAGAGAAGGAAAGTGAGAAGATGGTGCATGCCGCAAGGAGGAATGCACCAGGGACGGTTCATCTCACCTCTCAGATCTCCTCTTTGTTTTATTGCACTTCACCGTCAACAGAATTTGCTTACAGCTCACTGAGACGAGTTTATGTAAAGCACAGGGCGCCTGATGGCTGCTTGATATAGCCTGTTTCATTTACCTCTCTTTCTCTCTCACTCTCTCTCTCTCTCTACTTCTCTCTGTTAC
>JAQMYJ010000023.1:4011771-4022176 GCA_030014305.1 Clarias laeviceps | reverse complement strand
TGTGTGTGTGTGTGTGTGTGTGTGTGTGTGTGTGTGTGTGTGTGTGTGTGTGTGTGTGTGTGTGTGTGTGTAAATGTATGTGTGTGTGTGTTTGGAGAAAGCATGCATGTTGTTTTTGTGTGTCTATCTGAATGTCACAGGGTGTGTGTACCTGTCAGTGGATCAGAGCGTGCGAATGTGTCTGTTTGTCTGTCAGAATCTGTGAGTGTGTATCTGTCTGTCAATATGTTTGCAGCATGTTCCCACCTGTCTCTCCCCCTCTCCGTCTCTCTGCATTCTGTCACCTCGGGCTCCATTGAAATTCTGATGGGAGTTGCAAGGCATCTTGTTCTGTTGTTCTCCTTATTGAGATGACAGAGAGAGAGAGAGAGAGAGAGAGAGAGAGAGAGGTGATATTTTTGTTGTTTGCCAAATGTTGTGTTTGCCTTGTTCTTGTTCTTGAATTACACTGATGACTGTAATTGGACGAAGAGTTTGACGGAGCTCCAAAAGAAACGTTGCTAACAAATAGAATCCAGAACACGTCCTTGTCGTGGCTCCCGTGGAAAAGATTTAAACTGCATGCTTAGTTTTTGTTTGTTTGTTTGTTTGTTTGTTTTTAACTCATTGCAAAACCTTACCCCTGTAAAATAAGGAGCATAAACAGGATCACAGACCCTCGTCTCTCCAACCAGTGAGGCTGAATGTGTGTTTCTTCTGAGACACATGAACCCAAGTACTACATCTTTTCAAACTCATGTCTGCATGACAGAGCAGCGTGACACCGCCAGAGGAAAACAATCTCCACCTACTTCCTCAAAAATGTCCTGATCAGCAAGTGTCGGTGTGATTGACAGGGGAAAGAACATGTATGCCCCTCCCACCTGGAAGCACAGCCGATTATGATCTCTTGTCTCATGATGGCTGATCATCAGGATTCAAGCTTATGATCTCCCCTGTGACCATAATGCTGTTCTGTCGGATTACCTTCGATAAAGTGGATTTTTTTTTTTCCACTTTAGCAACAAAATGAATTTACCACTGTTTTACTCACTCACTTATTGTCTATACCAATTTATCCTGTATACAGGGTCGCGGAGGGACTTGGTCTGGAGCCTATCCAAAGAGACTTAGACAAAGAGACGCTCATTCACACACTATGGAGCAATTCGGGGAACACAATTACCCTAATCTGCATGTCTTTGGAATTTGGATGGAAACCCACCAAGCATGGGGAGAACATGCAAACTCTACACACACACACAGACCCCGTGGTGGGAATCAAACCCGGAACCTGGAGGTGCAATGTAACGGTGCTGATCAGTAAGCCACTGTGCCACCTACTGCTAAACATTTACTTTAACTTTGGAGAATGCATGCAGTGTTTATTCTTAAAGGGGGAACATTATTTCTTCAAGAGAATATCTTCCTTTAATAAGATTGTCCCAAGAACTCATTTTACTGTATAATGGTCCTACAGTGGTGGCCAAAAGTATTAAGACAATATATCATATGCCATGTATTATAGTTCTCCCTGTGAACAAACCAGGTGATGTCACTAATGAGTTCTGCCTGAAGAGTTGTGCTAATTAGAATCAGGTGGTTTAGTTAATGGATGGAACAAATATGAGGGAGGAGTAAATGTGAACATTTTACTTTCTGAAGCCGGGGTGTCCACCTCTGCACAAAAAGAAAAAAAGGAAACTCTGGAATTCTCAAGTGAATTGTGAACTTCTATGGCAAACAGAATTACTGCAGACGTCTTTTTGACTCTATGCTCAGCCAGATCAAAGAGGGTTTGACAGATACAGGACTTCATACCAAATATTAGTTGTTGATTTATCAATTTCATTGCATTAAATGACAAATTATTCCGGTTATCTTGATTGTTGTTGTTTTCACATTTTAAGAAAGCCATTAAAAACAGTTATTACGAATTTCATTTTGTTTCAATACTTTTGGGGCGTGGCTCAGCAGTAGCTCATTTGCATAGAAAATGAAACCTCTTGACAGACACTCTTTGGGAGTCTCTGAGCCTTATGTTTACTCTATAAGGTATATGGGACCTTTAAGGACTACCTTAAATGAATTACACTACATCACTTTTTCCAGAAAAAAAAAAAAAAACATATAAATGATACAGTACATAATAAATACTTTTAGCACGAGAACCCTAGTGACAATCAGCAGTTCAGTTTAGTTTTTCTGCTTTTAGTGCTTGTTTTGTCATTTTATTAAATGTAGAAGGCGCATTAATCATGTTTTGTGTATGTGACAAAATGGTACTTTTTATTGGTTCAATATGAACGCGGTTAGTTTCGCAGCAGTACACAGGATCTCGTGCGTAAATCGTAAAGAGCATCAAACGCACATATTCAGAGATAAACAGGAGGAGCGGTGGCGCCGCTCGTATTCTTCATCATCTCTAACGAGACATGACAGGCTCCAGTTTGCGGGATTTATGCTTTGCCTCTGAAATATGAATGAAGCGGTGGAACATCATTGCCGTGATGACACTGCGAAATCTAATCAGAGTGGAAAATGGATTTTAAAGGGTCTGTCGCTACAATCCGCCCTCTCATAAGCCATCATTTCATTCACATTTAACTTAATTTGTTTAAAGAAAAAAGACCAGCTCCTTGAGAGTACTCATAAAGACGCCTTTTTATCTTCGAATTTGAGCGTTTGAGAGACAGAATGGCATTTTAATGCCTGAGGTATGACTGTACTGAAGCAGAAATAGTAAACACTGTAAAAAATTCATTATTGTTTCTTATGATAATTATGTTCCAGAGGAGAAAACATGAAGTGATTTAGAGCGGTGTGTAAGATATTGAGGTTGATATGCTTGCCTAATAAAACACAGTGTGTTTACCGCAAATGCTCAAGTCAGTTTATCAAGCAAAACAAACTACCCAATAGAGTAAAAATCCACATGCACATCAAACAACACCATTTGATTCAATTGTGAAATCCTCCTAAGGCCTCGAAACGGGGAAGAATCCCACGCTCGTCAAATCCAAAGCTTCGCAAAACTCCTGATAATTATGGTATCGAGTCGATATGAAATATCAAAAGCTCGGTTCAATAACTGCGGTGGGGCTGTGAAATTGCAGACCGACTTACGAGCTCATAAATCAATAGTGAAAAACACAGCAGTTAAGAATCCGACAGAAGCTATTAAATCACTTAGCTGGATATTAAGTCGAGCTATGTCAGCTGCCAATACTTTTTAACACCTCCTGCTAAGCAAGCAGTATAGATCGGCGATGATTGCTTGAACTTTTACACATCCTGAAATATTCAACGCTGCACAAGTGCTACTACGATCCGCCGAAACAAGAAGAGAGAATTAAGCAATGGGAAAGAAGCGATGAGATACTTTTACACATGAAATTGTCTGGTTAAAGGAAAAGTCCACCCGAAATAAAATGTGTTTTCATTAAAAGGGCAGATGAGTCTCCAGTGTCCATGTACAAACAACAAAAAAAAAAGATTTCCTGTTTTTCATTTTGGTCTTGACCAGGATTAACTACACAAACTCTCCCTGATGTGACCTCATATAAGAAGAGCCCCTTCCCCAGCTTGTGCTCTGGAGGGGCGTGGGTCAACAGTAGCTCATTTACATAAACACTGAAACACACATTTGAAAGAGGAGTGAAACAGAGGGAGCTCTGAGACTTGTTAAAGGAATTGGAAAATATGGGACCTTTATTCAGGGTTTTCCAGGAACCTGGAGCCTTTTCCAGGAGACTTTGGGCGCAAGATGGGGTACACCCTGGACAGGGTGCCAACTTGGGAGTGTGAATTAGACTAATTCGCATGTCTTTGGACTATGGGAGTAAACCCACCAAGCACAGGACGAACATTCAAACTCCTTGCACACAGACCTGCGGCAAGAATCAAACCTTCGACTCTGGAGATGCAAGGCCACAATGCGAACCACTACATCACTGCCTATATGGGACCTTTATATATTTGTAATACGTTTACTGTTTACTGATCATCATCCTTACATCATCATCATTTTTCATTTCAAGTTCATTTATCGTTGAGCGATTAGTTGACTAGTTAGTGATGAATGTGACAAGCAAGATGGAAGTATTAGCAAGAAAGTTAATTCTTGGTCATACGAATATTTTTTTGCTCTGAACCCATCACTGTCTTTGTGGTCTCTTCTTTTTTTGTATTAACCATCTTATCCAAGACCATGCTCATAATGTAGGGGAAGTCACTTTGCTGAGAACCCCAAACTTATGCAACCCCAATCACACCCAATCATACCCTATGGGCAATCTGGAAACACCAATCATCCCATATGCATATCTTTGGACTGTTATGGAAGCTGTAGCACCCAGGAGGAAACCCACCAAACACAGGGAGAACATGCAACCCAACCCCAAGCACATAGACCAGTGTGAGGAAACACTGATAACCACTAAGCCACCATGTCGCAGTGTTTGCGGTAGAGTAGGTTCAGAGATTTGAATCAAAACACTCTGGTTACAGACATTCATGGTTTGAGGACACACTGCGGATTGAGCCTGTTGTGTGTTCAGTAACCTGATCATATCAATCATAATTGTGTTACACGTGATCCACCCAGGGTAGGGGTCAGGCAGGAAGCACGCTCCCACTTACCATCAATTACAAACAAGAAAGAAGAGAAGGAAAGAGATGTACAGCGGGAGGGAGGTGGGCTAGAAATCAATGACATGTAGTTCCTCTATCAGACCTGTAATAGGGTAATGGCACTTGGTTCTCTTGATATTGCAGATCAATATCGTGTCTCCTTTGGACTCATACTGAGAGACCAAGAACTTGAGGACTTAAGGCATGGTGGAGTTGCAGCTCTTATAATCCTGATGAATAACACAGATGTTTGGATCTTGTGTGACACATCGCAATATTTTTTCAATTTAGTTTTGAACTGTTTTTATATTGATGAACATCAGGTTGTCCTGCTGGCTCACATGTATAAGGTTCTTGGCTCGATCCTGGGTGTTTAGTATAAGGAGTGGGTTGTGGAGTTCTTCCTGGATTCCTGGGTTCCTATACTCCTTAAACATGCTAGTAGGTGGATTTGCTGTGCTAGATGTGAGACCATGCGATGATCTAGAGTTCCATCCATAATGCATTCCTTCCATGTTCACTTACTTTTTGTCTTTTATGAATTTTATCTAAGATGCAACAATGCCAGTGGCATGGTGGCATTGTTGCCTCGCACCTCCGGATTCTGGGTTTGATTCCCGCCTCGGGTCTGTGTGCTTGGAGTTTGCATGTTCTCCTTCAGCTTAGTGGGTTTCTTCCGGGTTCTCTGGTTTCCTCTGACAGTTCAAAGACATGCAGATTTGGCTCATTGGCGTTCCCAAATTGCCCAAAGTGTGTGTATGGGATGGATTGGCGCCCTTGCCCTAAGTCTCCTATAATAGGCTTGAGGCCCACCGAGACCCTGTATACAGGATAAAGGGGTATAGATGATGAGTGAGTGAGTGCAACAATGCCTCACCTTAGTATTTAAGTCTCAAATAGCGGTATTTGTTGCAAAGCATTAAAATGATGATGTTTATCCAGTCTGGCAGCCCTAATCCATTGAACAGGTCTAGATGTAGCATGGTCTTTTTAAATCTTTCCTCATTGTCAGCCTTGGCACCTGCCCTGTCTGCTCTTTAGCTGTTTACCAGCCTGGATAGAAGCAAAGACTCTTGTTGAACAGAAGACGCACCTGAAAAGTCCGAACAAAAGGACGATTCAGGTCGAGCGCTTAGGCTAGCATATGGCACGGCAGCGCACTAATTTAATATTCGATCTATCATATTGCATATCAGTTTTCCTTCAGAACGCATCGACAGAGCGTACACTGCATATGTTTTTGCCCTCCTGGCTCGTGCATATGGCATCGTAGCCCTGTATGAGGCTTGTAACCCGATCTTTGGTCATCCCGATGACAGAAGGATGACAGAAGCTCTGGAATAATGCGAGCGCATTATGAAGTTAATTGAATTCAGATATATTTATCCATTTCTGACAGCTCTGTAGGCTATAAAGTGCCACTGTGTGATGAACACGGCCTCATATCGCCGTGGCTTGCTTACTTAATGTTTCTCTTTCGAGTGTGTTGAGCTGCTTTGCCTAATGGCAATGACACTTTCTGACGCTTTTGTAGCAGGAATAAATATCACACATTAATATATTGCGGAACAGAAACAGCAAAAAGACACATTTAAGTTTGTGTTTGATGCCGTTGGACGGCTTTAACCATAACTCCGTACTGTCTCTGAGCTGCTTTATGATGACATCACAGCGGTAAACTAATACCAGCGCCGGAACTGTTCTCTCTCTCACTTTGCGTCGCTCTGTGCTGTATTTCATTTGACAACACCACTTTTATAATAAGTACAGGCTCCATTTGTGCCATTATGTTCTTTCTTCTGCCGCTTCTTACTGTCAAAACGTGGCGCAATACATCTGCGGAGGCGTGCGTCGCGTGAATAATTGAAGATATCAGTTCTCACGAGTTAATAAGCTGCGCGCGCGGTTGGGCCACGCCGGAGTCCTGCGTTGACAAACGCAGTGCCGTTTGATGCACTTATTATCGGTTACTTGTAATATAAATATGCAAATGAGCCTCTTGAACTTTACAATCTGCGGCCGAGGTGATTCGTCTCTTTAAGATGCTCATTTGCATAAGAGCGGGCCGCTCGTGCATCATGGCGTGTCATTTTGAAAGCAAATATTAATCAGTTTTGCGGCACGTCTCTTTCTGGAAGCTTCACACTTCTATTGTTTGAGCTTTCATGCTCAGCCGAATGAAGGTTTTAAACACGACTCTTTATGATTGACCTGCCTGTTATGGTGGTGCACAATGCAGCATTAACAACCAAAACGTTGTGTAATGGATAATAATAATAGGAAGAATGAGCGTGATGGAAACCCTCGGATAATAAAATGATTAAAATTGATAATGAAACCATCATGAGTTAGGATGTAAAGAATATATTATTCAGACTGAACAAGTCAAACGGATACAAGTACGGATAGAAATAAGAAGATTCTATGACTCTACTTTTGTTTGTGTGCATGAAAAAATGGATGCAACAAAATAAGTCATAGGAGTTTGTTTGGAATTCAAGAAATAGGCTGAACTACTGTACAGCGCATTTGTCATTAAAAGATGTATTTTAAAAAATAATTCTGCTTTTTACTTGCTTGAAAGTATGGAGCACTCATAAAGGGAATGCAAATCCAGGAAGGATTGGGACCAGATCAGGTTCTGAACAAGCTTCAGATTCCGGTTCTTGGCTGACACATGTGGAACCTGCTGCTTCTGTATCCTGTCCACCTTAAGGTTTGTCATGTTGTACAGTACATTCTCAGGTGCTTTTCTGCTCATCACGGTTGTACAGAGTGGTTATGTGAGTTATTCTGTCAGCTCTGGCCTTGCTTTGACTTCTCGAAGCTCACTAGGTGTTTCTTGTTTTGTGCACCGTAGTACATTAAGAGTGAACATTTCTGAAACCTGCCTATCGGGCGCCAACAGCAATGACCCGGTGAAAGGCACAGAGATCACACTGTTCTCTATATTTGATATGAACATGCTTTTGACTTGTATATGCATGATTATGATTGGCTGATTAATATTAGATATTAATAAACAGGAGAATAAGTGTTCCTAATGTAAGCGATGCATGTCCAGTTTGCCTTTGCACTGGGAATATCTCTATCAAATATACAAGATTAGTAATAACATTAACAGTAAAACCAACTGTTGGCATCGGATCCTTTGGCGGCTGTGGGTTGTGGGGTGGGGTGTTCCGGATTGGACTTGTTTGTCCAGTGCATCCCATGGGGCTTGATCAGATTGGGATCTGGGAAGTTTGGAGGCTGGGATGGTGGCCTTGGGCTCTTTGCCTGCTGGGTCCGGTGTGTGGCTTGGTGTGGTGCACTGGGTGCTCTGGTACCTTTCTATCTTGGCCAGCACTGACTTTTTTCAGCAAGTTCTACTGCATTGGCTTTTCTGTGGGATTGGACTAGACAAGCTGGCCTTTGATCCCTCAGGCATGGGTGAGCCCTGGGTGCCCATGATCCTGTCACCAGTTTGTTTGTGATCAAATATTGCAGTGATGTTGATTTTATGACTGATCGGTTTATACAGTAATTCTGAATTAGAGTATTTCAGCCGTATTTCGTATTTCAGTATTTCATTTTACCGTGTACCCTTTCTGGTTTAAAGTAAAAGTGTTTTTATGCTGTAAATAAAGACAAAGTAAATGTGTGTGTGTGTGTGTGTGTACTGTACGTGTGTTGTTGACTCATCTCTTGCATCACTGATCAATGGTGTTATTTTGGTCCTATCTGAATCGGGATCAGGACTCTTTAGAGACTAACCAAGCGCGATCTGAGTTTGCATACATTTACAGCTCCACAAGCACTAATTATACCGTAAAAGCACTAAATGCACGTTGCTCGAAATAACCTATGGATGATATCTTACATACTTTTTCCACAAAGGAGTTTTGGAGACACAAGTTTTCAGAGTCAGTGCTGAGCATCTGCAATGTAATTGGAGCCTATATATTGGATTATAATAACACTCTGGGGTGCAATAACTATTTTCATCAACAGCCATCCAGAGGTCTTGTGTAGAAAAGTACAATGAAGGAAGCAATGTCTCTGTTTGTGTGCACAGACACACTCACGCACACAGTCCATAGGGACACCAGTCAGACAAACGATGATAAAGTGATGCTCTTATGCTTCTGACAGATTGAAGAGACGTGGACTTCAAATGTCTCACTAATAAACTGCCTATCTTTCTTATATACACACACACACACACACACACACACAAGACAGAAGCTCACAAAGATATGAGTCTCTCACAGGAAGATTATTACCACACAGCTAAACGAACGTACATCTGCTGACAGAAATATCAAAAGCAACATCACGGACGTGCTCGTCTGTTTCACTCAGAGTGTCACAGACTAGAAATGCTGAAGTAAGGTATATATACACACACACACACACACACACATTGTAGTGGAGCTAAAATTAAAATCAGACCATTTGCAGATATAAAAACACGAATAAAATATGTGAAGCCCAAACAAGATATTTTATAACATATTACAAAGAGTATAAAGTCTTGTGAATAAAAATGTAATATAAACATTCATATTTCAGCATTCATTCATTTTATTTGAACATTGTTCGATAAGGAATAAAACACTGCGGGATTGTTGTTATAGGAAATTAATCAACACTTGATTAACTTAAGTTACTGTAACAACCATGGAGTTGGTTATTTTCCTATAATGTCCTAAAATCCTCTAATATTACAGAAATTTGTCAACCAAAAATCATATTTTTGAATCCATTTATAGTTACATTAGAAGTTTTTGCAGGTGGTTATTATTAATTTTGAGGAAAATGTTAAATGCTGTAAATTATTTTTAAAGGTATGAAACAGTAAAGTATTTATATATATTAAAGGCATTTATATACAGTGTTGGTGTATGAATATTATTATTTGTGTAATAAAACACATTCTCGGTGGTAGGCAAAGCAGTGATGATCGGGCCCAAGCACCTGTGCCATCTCCGCCCGGGTGCACCAAACAACCTGTGAGTTTTTTGAGCACGTTTATACCTTTTTTACAAAAAGCCCCAGGTGCAGGAAAAAAAGCATGACAATAAAATGCCACTCAATATGATGTCACTCAGGAAGTTTTTAGCCACTTTTTGACATAAGTTTAAACATCGCCATGGCTGAACCGTTTGAGATATCAAAAATACCTTCACAATTTTGCACTCTCAATGCCTTGAGATCACATTGGCCCAGTTTGGTGGTGATAGTATAAATCCCCTAAGAGGAGTATATCAAAATCCATTGGGTGCATTTTGCAAACAACTCCAAAAAAAACAGCTGACTTCCTGTTGAAGTCATGACATGCGTAGTGAAAGTTATTCAGCTTGATGAGATCTAAATGTGTACCACGTTTCGCATGTATGTATGAGCTTTACAGCAAATTCTCATGTGAAGGCCTTGGTTCAATTCAATGCACCAGGGTTGGGTCAAGCTGTGTGCGGACCGGATAGAGCACTAAGGCAACCCCTCAATGGCAGCAGCCGAAAGACTAACAATATTTAATAAAACATGTTGGGGTGTACAGTTATAGGTAAATAATCAAGGATAGGATGACGTGATAAAGCTTTAGGCAAAATAAAGTCATTTAAACCTCAACGAGTTGATTATTTAACTATAACAGGACATCTCAAAAGGTTTTATTCGTCTTATATTCCTTACATTAGTACCACAAATGAATTTTTTTTTGTTCATCTATTTCAAATTCAAATTCAAATTCAAATTTTATTTGTCACGTACACAGTCATACACAGTACGATATGCAGTGAAATGCTTTTTC
>JAQMYJ010000023.1:3962825-4001826 GCA_030014305.1 Clarias laeviceps | reverse complement strand
TTGTGACTTCAGTCGCTCAATAGTTCAGGACTGGAATTTCCTACAGTCTACCTGAGCCTCCAGGAACAAACTGGACTTTTTATACAAACTTAATTATTTTGATTGTGTAAAGCTGCTTTGCGACAATGTCAATTGTTAAACGCTCTATACAAATAAAATTGAATTGATAACCATAATTCCATAACCGGTTTACTTCTGAATACGAGGTGTTGTGCTTACAGACTGCCTTGGCTGAGTAATCAGGCCTTCCACCCGGCAGGCATCAATTGCCTTTATTTTTTAATATAAGTCATAGTTAGAAAAATTATAACTTAATTTTCTATGCTGTGAATTAAAAAAAATTGATGATCTTTGCATGAATGAGGCCATTTAGAGTGCAAAGATACATAGTGGATCAGCAGTGCAATATAAGCACATTACTAATACATCACAGGTTCTCTAGTAACATAAAATTCAAAAGATGCTATGAATTAATGGATGAAAATAAAATGTGACATTATTTAAATATGTGTACACCTTTACTTTGCATCAATCACAATTAATTAATAATACTGTTAATGGATGTATGTTTAAATGATGATTAAATGATTATAATTAATATATAATTTAATATAATTAATAATTATTATTTAATTAATTAATTGACAAAAATCACCTAAAATAAAATTGTTAAATATATATGTTTTTGTACGAGACATATGCAAGCAAATAGGAACATATTCTGCATCAAACTCATTTTAATCAAAGCTTTTTTTTACAGGAAGTCCTTAAAACAGAAGAGTTTGTAGGTTCCACTTTTGCTGTAACAAGACAAAGTGCATTTTTCTGGTATTATTAACTTATTCAGTAAGTAAGAAAAAACAAAGAGAGGCTGGTGAGGAAAAGAAAGACTTTTCTTTCATTTATAGCTGCTGTAACACAGTAGGTGACAACAGGAACTAACTAGTTCAACAGATACTAGACAACATTACCATAGAAAATATGTCATTGCTGACAAATTGCTGTGGTATAAAAGGAATGAGAGACTTAAGGATGTGACATCATTGGGGAAACAACTTTGCAGTGGTATCAGTTCTTAATTGGCTCTTAATTGCCATGGATTATTTCTTAAGCACACCCCTAAGTGTATTCCTTATTCCTTTAAATCTGACACGAGTCACAAAATCTTTTTAGATTCAAAAATTTTTACTGCCAGCACCAAAAGCAAACCCTTAAATATCCATTCTCTCTTCTCTCCGTCCTGTTCATAGATCTTCTCGGGGTTCTTTTAATTCCAGACTTATCTCTCGCTCCCTCTACTCACATCCCTTTATATTCTCCTTCTCGCACCTTGATCTCCTGAACTGCAACTTGAAGAAAGAAAGTTTATCTTACGAAGGATTTACTTCTTTAGCACTTAATTTTTTTTTTTTTATCTATTTAATTGATTTTTTTTCTCCAATGTGATAGAGAGCATGATGATCATGATGGTATGGTTTCACTCACTCACTCATCGTCTACACTGCTTTATCCTGTATACAGGGTCACAGAGGGGGTCTGGAGCCTGTCCAAGGAGACTTAGGGCACAAGGTGGATCACCAATCCATCACAGGGCACACACATACATCATGGGTAATTTAGGAACACCAATTAGCCTGATCTGCAGGAGGAAACTGGAGTACCCAGAGGAAACCCATCAAGAAAATGCAAACAGACCCGAAGCAGGAAACAAACCAGGAACCAGGAGGTGCAAGGCCACAGTGCTAACCATGAAGACAGCGGTGCTTTGGAGCTGCTGTTGTTTTCCCTTTAATTTGTCACCTGCCTACATACAGTTACAATTCTATCACTATGCTTTTTTCATGATCTTTTCACAAGCAAGTAACATATTTCCATTTAGATGCAACGAATAACAGATTCGAGTCAGATCACAGACCTGACTCCATACTGCCGTGAAAGACTTTTTCTGCAGACGAGAAGAAAAAAAAACGAGACGGCTAAACACATAGTAGCCGAGCTAATGCCGTTAATCAATCCTGACCGCCTCGACGTAATCCAGATAATCACTGGAGTTTTGAAAGCTGAGCGTGAAAGCTACTATCAGACCGAGTTAAAGCAAATCCAAGTACTACATTGTGTTACCGCTGATTGGCTTGAAATTGTTTCGCCTGAACTCCACCGAAGGAATTTCACTCAGACGAGACAACATGGAAGAAAACAGTGATTTCCTTTAAGGCGATAACGTCAAAGACGGTCCTTGCACATGCAGCGAGTTAGGAACAAGAGAAGAAGACGCGATTTCTGCGCTTAACTAAATCACATATCACACCTCGCACCTAGTCGCTGTATTATTAGCGTGTTTTCATAATGGATATACATGCAGGATGTGCTGTTTAGTATTTAGGAGTGTTAAAAAGCTCCGAATCGACGTACACAACACTCTTACCTACTGGTGTTGTTTATGATCATCATGATGTTGTGCAAACTGGGTTTAATTACATTTTCCGTTACTAACTTGGCTGCATCTCCATCTTCTAAAGTAAAGTAGCTTGCAGACGGGGTTTTTTGAGCAGAAGTAGTAATTCACAATACATGGTTTTATTTTCTTAACATAGCCTGGTAAAAGTAATATCTTGTTTATTTATTTATTTTTATTTCGAATTCACTAAAATGAATGCAAATGAATGAGCATGTTAATTTGGCTTTTATCGTATGCAGTGCGTTTAGGTGTGCGTCAAAGAACTTTGAATTATTTAGTGTTAACCATTTGTTCTTGTTTTTTTTTTTTTTTTTTGCTAATTAAAAAAAGAAAAGTTCTAAGGTGGGCTCTTATTAGTCAAATCCAAGGGAGCAATTTCATTTGGGAGTTTCCAAATGAAATTGCTCCCTTTTCTACCATAAATTCCAATTATTATTAGCTCAGAAACATTATGAATGGATGGATGGACATTATACAGCTTGGAATGATCTTGGAGAAATTTCTCTTAATGATGGATTCATTGTACAAGTGAAATCAGGACTTCTGATGAAATTTCTGGTGAATGAAGGCATAAAAAGTGATGCATATTTACAGAAGACTACGTGTTGGGCATTTGAACGGTGCAAACATTTTAAAGAAGGCTGTGAATGTCGATTCCAAAGTGACTAGGAGCCCACTGCAGTTCCCGTGAACATTCAGCGAGTGAAATGCTGATCCTTGAAAATCGATGGATAACTTAAATTAACTAAATTTGCTGAAGAGACGCATCTGTCTATGTGAACTGTACACATAATCATTCTCCAACACCACTTGCACTACAGGAACTCAGCTGGGAGTTATTGCCACATCCCCCCGAACAGTCCTGACCTCGCCAAGCCATTTCCACATGTTTAGGGTATTGAAGGAGATCCTAGGAGGCCAGGTTATCAGATGTGAATCAGGCGGTCTGATTATGGCTCCTGCATACTGAGAAAACTTTCTACTTTGATGGGATCCAAGCACTAGTGAAACACTGGGATAAGTGCATTAGTGTAGCAGTTATACTGTGGGTGTGGCCTAAACCAAAAAATTTTGTGTGTGTTTGGTTGCTACAACTTGATTTTTTTTTTAATGGCAGTTAATGCTTGCCCTTAATATTAAAAAAAAATAAAAATGTACCTAATTCAGCTTCACAAACTTTAAACAAACTTGTAGTGTAATTTAATCCACCACTTATGCTACTGTAAAGATACATTAAATACACTATACTACACTCTAACTAATATGCATTATTAGTTCCTTAGGACCTCACACAGTTTAAGGACATTGCAAGTCACTAGTCACTAATAAGGCTCAGCAACCCCAGGCATCCTTCAGGGCTGTATACTCGGTCCACTCCTGTTCAAAGTGAAAAAAAAAAAAACACACACACACATTATGAGACTCCAGTAGTCAACTTCATGAGTGACCAGACAGACAGAGAAGACAGTGTTACGATGGACAAAAGAAAAGACATGACAGTTGTCTTAAGAAGGATCCATTGTGATTACGGTGATTTGTTGCCCATCAGCGTGACCCTAGATAAAACCCAAAAAACTTTTTGGAGTGCACATGTAAGAGGAAGCCTCTAACCTGTTCTTCTGAATGATGCAAAAGAACCATGTTCACCTAATCATCCAGAGATTATGAGTTTGAATACAGATTAGTAAATCAATTATACACAGGTGGTAGTGGGTAGATAGCGCTTTTCTTTTAGTGTGTTATGCTGCCACATGATGTTGAATGATGAAAAGATGTGATTGGTTGGCTTTGTGTGCCTTGGAGGAAGCATGTGATGGTCTTCATCCTTAACGGCTGGTAGGTGTTGTGTAAAAGGGGTGAGACAGGTGGGAATTAGTAAAGACTATATTAGTGAGAAACCCATGGGCAAAAAATCTCTGACTTGATATAATGCTACGTTTACTTTTTTTTTTTAACCTAACAAACTACCACACTTTCTTGCCTTCTGTTTTAGGACATACACTTGCCTTCGGCATAGAAGACCTTATGAACTCACTTTACTACCAAAAGCAAACGTCATGTCTAACATCCATTCCTATTCCATGCATCTGCCTTTCCACCTGGCATCCTTTATTCCTTTTCAAGTCTGACGATGTTACCCAGCATAGTATTAGCTAAACCTAAGCAATGCAGAGCGTCTTTTTATTCTTTGTGCCAGTGTGGCTGGTACTGTACTACAATCCTAGGTTTAAAATATTCCTGTTATTCTATCTATTCGCATATATTCTTCCAACATGACAACCCCAACCTATTGCAAGGATATACACTGATCAGTCATAACTTTAAAACCATTAACATTAAAACCACCTAGATTTTGGGATCCCCGTGTGCCACTGTAAAAGAGCTACAAAGATCTGGCCCCCCAGGGTATGGCAGCTGATATCAGTTGGGTGCTGTGGGTTGCAAGGTGGGAACTCCACAGATCAGATTTGTTTGTCCGGTGCGTTCCATGAGCACTCACTTGGACTGGGATCTGGGGAATCTGGAGGCCAGACCAACAATCTTGAACTCCTTGCCTCCTAAGCCCCATACACAGCTGGCTGTGATGCACTGGGTGTTCTGATGTCTTTCTGTCATGGCCAGCATTGGCTTTTCTGTGGGATCGGACCAGATGAGCTGGCCTTTGGTCCCCATGTGCGTAGATGATCCTCGGGTGCCCATGATCTTGTCACCAGTTGGTATAATCAATGTTATTCAATTCACCTGGCTGAGTGGTGTATGATG
Organism: Clarias laeviceps; assembly: GCA_030014305.1. NCBI lineage: Eukaryota > Metazoa > Chordata > Actinopteri > Siluriformes > Clariidae > Clarias > Clarias laeviceps. The sequence continues at coordinate 3,996,605 of JAQMYJ010000023.1, read as the reverse complement.
TTAAAAGTTAGGTTAAAGTGTTAAATCTTTAGACTACGTTCCTGAACCCCATGTGTTAAAGGTAGCTTTATATTTAATATAAAATTTCCCATCCGCATAGCAACATCAAGCTCCATATGCATGGTTTTTTATTTCTCGGCTTCCCCCGAGGCTTGGGGTTGGGGGTGAGAATGACAATGCAGCGCTCCATCTGTTGGTATAGGTACCGGCACAGGGCTAAATTAGCACGTATCGCACAGCAGGCATATGCTATGGCATAAAGCTACAAGAGGGCATTGTGCACCAGCTGCTGTGCTGACAAATACTTGCACTTGTGCAGTCAGCAAGCCAAGATAGGCAAAAGTGACAGCGACTTTTAATAGAGGAAGAGGTGTGTATGTGTGTATGTGTTCAGAGACGTTGTCTCTCTGCATTTATTCTCAATAGTAAACGTACACAGATGTGCATATAACATACCTGGAACTGGATAAGGTGCGTGACATGTCTGAGGTCCATCTTTGGGTCAGAGTGGTCCCAGATGTCTAGTAGTGACATGATGTTAAAGACAGGTGAGAGAAGCATTGCCAGCAGTGAATACACACATGCACGCACACACACACACACACACAAACACACCTGTGAAACAGCAGCAGCAATGGACAAACAAGGAAAAGACTCAGGTTTAATGAGAAAAAGCACATATCAAACTACAAAAGTGGCAGCTGTTGGGGTTCTCAAGCAAGACCCTTAATCCTTAAAACGGTTGAATAAAACATGCAGCCAATGAGCAGATGGAAAAGATAAAGTTTATATAAATACAAGATCGCAGGACAAACAGTGACCAAGTCACATGATGCATTTAGAGCCTTTGTTTATGATGACATGCTGAGAGTTCAGGCATTCTGCAGTGGTCCAGCTTCAGATTTAGTGGTAGTTTATATTAAAAACTAATCAACTGATCTCTGGTTAAGGAAATGCCCATCTGAGAAAGCAAATATCTCTTGAATATAATCATATTTCCATTATTCTATTATTATCTGTATCTACTCTGTAAATAATCAGTTACAGTTGAGTGACTTAGGAGTGAAAATATCCAAGCAAGCTAACTAAGTAAAACATTTAGAGTAATTTAGGCAGCACTGCAGGCTCGCACCGCCGGGGTTGAGGGTTCGATTCCTGCCTCGGGGTCTGTGGGCATGGAGTTTGCTTGTTCTCCCTGTGCTTGGTGGGTTTCCCCATCATGGTCTAAAGACATGCAAATTAGGCTAATTGCCATTTCCAACTTGCCCGTAGTGTGTGTGTGTGTGTGTGCTTGTGCCCTGCAATGGACTGGCACCTCATGCAGCGTGTACCTACCTAGTGCCCTGAGTCCCCTGGGATAGGGTTCGACCTCCTGTGACACTAAACAGGATAGGTGCTGTAGAGACTTTTTTTTTTTATTTAGAGTTATTTATCTAGTATTTAAGATCCTAACATGCACCTTTATTCATTTTAATCTTAGTTGGGTTACAGCGGCAGTTAACACATTTTTGGTTAAAGCAAAATGTAAAGCTTGAAATTAGTACAGAAATGTCTAGAAGGACGTTTAATAATCTGTAATCTTATAGAACATATAATAGAGAATAACAATTAGAGACATTTTACTTATTTAGATTAATAAGATGTAAATTTTTTGTAGGTTGGATACTTTTTTTTAAATAGAAATTTGCAATACTATAATGCATAAATATTTAAAATCTTAATATTTCCTATTATAAGATCTTTTATATGAAAATATATTATTAATGGTATTCTAGAAATGTTAAATAATTATCTTTGTCCTATTCAATCAATAAAAAAAAACATGGAAATAGATGAAACCAATTTTAAGTTTGAATAGATGACAAATTAATCTAATTAAAAATCATACAATCTAAAAAAGAAATAATAATAAAACCAGTCAAAAGTTTGGAAACGCCTTCTAATTCTTGACTTTTATTTCTTTTTACATTATAAAACAATGCTGAAGGCATCCAAAATACACAATGATCTACTTTGAACAGTTGATATTGAGAAGTATCTGCTACTTAAATCCTTTATAACGGCTCTAATCTGAGGTGCTGTTTGTTTATTGGTGATTTCTGAGGCTGGTGACTTTTAATGAACTTCTCCTCTGCAGCAGAGGTAAGTTTTGGTCTTGATTTCCTGGGAAGATCTTCATGAGTTTCATCATGGTGCTTGATGGGTTTTACAAATGCACTTGACAATACCGTTCTTGCAAGAAGTGTTCAATAACAGCTGACCTTCATGTCTTAAAATAACAATGAAGTGTTATAGTTTTGGGGGTAGGAGAAAAAAAAAAAAAAAAAAAAAAACAGGACTGTTCTGGAATGTAAAAAATAAATCAAAAACCAAAAAAAAAACATTGAATCAGAAAACGTGTCCAAACTTTTGACTTGAACCATCTGAGATCATTTCTGCCAATGTAAACACAAAATCAGAGCATTTAACACGGTTTGGCAAAAAGATAAAAATGGAACCATACACACCCCACACATAAAGCATTCCCTTGCAAATTGTTGTTTTGTAAAAGGTGTTTTAATTTAGTTAACATTCATAAGAAGCGCACAAATAAAGGAAACCAGGGTACACCAGACACGGCATATTCCGGCTGTACAACACTGAAGCACCATCAAAAGCCTTTACAGTTCAACATCATCATCTGTGCAACCGTCAAGGGAGTCTGTAGAAACAGTTTTGCAGATAAAAATCTAAAATCTGTGAGAATCAGACACTCATAACTGTTTGTCCATACTGTAACATTAGCAAACCGTGGGATAACCAATATTCCGAATTTAGCATTAGGACGTCGCAAAAACGAAGTTGGTTAATGGTGTATACACTGCTACACCTGCTACAATGCTGATTATGATTTGCTCAGTAGAAAAAAAACATTCTTACTACAAGACCCCGGCACACTGCGAGCGGAAGTGAAGGAGAACACAGACTGGAACATAGAAACTGTAACCACACGGCAGATGCACTGAACGCTCACCCATTACCCTTGGAAATTCGGCATTATTTGAGCGCACAGAGACCACGGCGCCGCTGAGTTCTCTAACCTGGTTGGTGATTATTTTCCATAACCAGCAGTCTGACTCTAGGCTCCAGTGTCACTTAATATTTTTGTCATATAAGCGTTATCATAGTTATATATTGTTATGAGGCGTTAAAGATTTTTTACTGGAAGGAGTCTCCAGTGTCAGTGCTTTGTACACTGAACAAATATACCTTAGATATCTTTGCAAGTGAAAGAAGAAAAAAAGCTAATGTTGAGTTATTATGAGATTATTAATGTTAAATTGTCGTTAATTCGGCTTAATTTTGCTTTTACATTAAATTAGCAGCCTAGGGAATTTTGAATTGATAAAAGTTCAGCTTGAAATATTATAATAATAAATAACATATCAAAATATGCAAAAAAAAAAAAAAAGAAAGAAATCTAAACATGAAATAAAATTATTTGGATTTTTTTAATGCTGATATTTGTTGATTGTTAATTTTTATTTTGTTTTACTAAAACATTAATAAATAAATAAAATAAATAAATGTACAGTTATTTCCAGTTATGGAGGAAAAGTGCAACAGGTTCAATGTTTTTTGATTTTCTTTTTTGTTTTGTTTTTAGTTTGAACAATGGTACACTTTTTCAAAGGTGTAATAAAGTAAAAAGATTGGTTGTTTATTTTTTTCTACATTCAAGATATTTTACTTTGGTATCATTACCATATTGTTGCTGTATAACCCTTAGAGGTAAAGCCACACAGCACAAATAATCTAATCAATAACTAATAATTCTCTTTATTAGATTAATTATAATACAGTTGTGTCAATGTTACACCTAATTTTGGCAATTTCAAGCATTTAACGTCTAGTCATATTAATCTAGAATTTATTTGATACTATTAAAAATTTATAACATAACCAATATAAGATTAGTAAACTTATTCATAGTTTTTTCTTTTTCACTGAATTCATGCTTTAGATTTTCTTATTGTATTGAGAGATTGACTTGTTTCTTTTTCTGTGGGATAAGATAATTAATTTTAAACTTTATTTTTAAATTAAAAAATATCTTGCATTCGATTTATTATTGTAATCTTACAACAAGAAATACCAGATTAATTTGACTATATTCAAGAAACTTTCACTTGCACAGAAGTCATTTTATTGCTGTGTGTATGACAAAGGGCTTTGTCTTATTAACTATAGGGAGAGAAAATTTAATTAAAAAAAAATAAATTTAAAAAAAGACACTGATGTTGCTGTAATGAAAGAGACAGGAAGAACTCATTTACTTTGCTGATGTTCCCAAACTGTAAAATGATAAAATGTATGACAATGTTTCATAACAATGTGAAAATTATAATCTCTGGCATCTTGCTACGGTATAAGAGAGCCAAAACACTGCTGCTGCTGGAAAATAATCACCTTTAGAGTGGGAAAGTATCGCGGGATGTCCACTGATGAACTGTTAGCTGGTGATATAACAGGTATAGCTGACACCACTAGCAGGTACAGCCAATACTGCTGCTTGAATTATTGTGGAATACGCAAAGCTTGAAGGTAAATCGTGAATAAAAAAATTAGATAAAATTAATTTTAAAAAAAGAAACTGTGCTTTAGGAACAACAATCTCCCATCTTATGCTTTCTTATCATTTTTACACTGTAGGTCAGAAACACGAGACACGAACGTCACAGCAAAATACAGAGGCTGAAAACGGAGACACTACAGATTATAACCTCGAATTGACTGTGCGTCCGATGTGTTTTATAGACGGGTTTATTAAGAACAAGTACGCCGCATGTGGTAACGTCTCGGATCAGTATTTGTTACAGCAGTTCCTTTTCGCTGTCTTGGAGTGACGAAACAAAAAGACAAAACAGTTTCAAGTTATTTTGTTCGTCCAAAAAATAACAACAAAAAAACAAAAACATATATTCTGATATATATATATATTTACACACGCGCACACACACACAACGAAAACACACACAAACAGTGCAAATCAGCTTTTTCTCCCTTTTTCCTCATATCCGACTATATACACACAGAGAATCAGGCATAACGGTAACAGTTAGGGAGAAGGCGGTTCTGTGCTATGAAGTCCTTCTCCGTCCCAATGTCAGTTTTGATCTCCGCCTCTTTTTTTTTCTCATCCTCTCTTCTCACCTTCTACGTTTTTGTGTTTCCTCTTCCGTCTTTTCTTTCTATTTATACAGGCTCATGGTAGGGCTCTGGTACATGCACATGTAAGCGTCACAGAGCAGGCGGCGCGCGTAGCCCTGGATGTTTTTCGGGTCGAGGGCGTGGAGCTCTTCGGGGGTCATTTTCAGGTATGCTCCCACTTCTGGACACGGGGACACCTGCGGGATGTTAAAACCGTTCTGCCCACCTGTTCTCAGAGAGAGAGAGAGAGAGAGAGAGAGAGAGAGCAAGTTACACCCAAGTAACTTGTAGAGAAAAGATTTCTTTGTATTTAACATTTTCCTGAATATCCACATACTGTAATTGAGTGCAAAAGTTTGCACACCCTTACACCTAATAACACAGTAAAAAATTTGTTAAAAAGTAAAACCAATGAAATATATATTTATTTTAATTTCCTCTACAAACATGCTGGTTCTGGATTTTTGTTTGAAGTTATTTTCATGACTTTTAAATAGTAAAGAACTCAAAATAATATATTGTTTCTGATTTTTATTTAGCTTTTTCTATATTTGCCGCTACACTTCCTATTCATATCTTTACGAAGGGTCTGAAATTAAAAATCTATAGATATACGTTAAGTCTCACTGAGTTATTTCAAGAATGTTTCTTGTCTAAGTATTTAAGTTCATGTATATAGTTTTAAACAAATCATTACACACCTTAAGGAGTCGCATTCAAATAAAAATTTTAATAAAAATTAAATAAACAGAGCACACGCTTGATAAGAAAATAATTGGTTGATCAGAAAATCAGCTGTATCGTCTAATGGGAATTTATTCAAAAAGAAAAACGAGACTAAAAGAACGTCACACTTGTCTACTAAAACACTAATCATTCTTTTTTTTTAATACCAAGTAAATAAGGAGCATGCAAACTTTTGCACACATAAGATTTCCATCAGCAATAACTGAACTCATTACACACTGATGCTCTAAAATAATAATTTAATATGTACAATATTTTATAATTTTTATGAATAGTAATATTAAAATGTTAACATTGGTAAAAATGGTAATATATGATAATATTATAATGTTTAATATTAAAAATATAAAAATTATAAAAAGGTCTAGTTGAAGAATTGAATTGACATAAAGCAAGGCTTAAAAATTTCGATAAATTCCTGGACGTCCAAATAAAATAAATGAAACTTTTTAACAATATTAGCGATGATTTCGTTTTTTGGACAACGTACCGTCTCGGTCCGCCATGCTGTCGAAGAAGAGCCAGGAGGACGGGGCTGTTCCGTACTTAACGAAGGCCACATAGTGGCTGGTCTCGATGCAGAGCACGGCGAACAGCTCCATCTGCTGGCGGGGAAACGACGCCTGTCTCCACGTGCCCTCCTGCAGCTCTTTGGGTAACGAGAGTTTACTGTATCGATGATTCTTTCGCCGTGGGTGAATGTGCACCTGTAGTCAAATGATAAAAACACACACACACACACACACACACACACACACACACACACACACACACCTGCTCTATAGCTATAAAGACTGTAGATATATAAATACCACAAACTACTATAAAAAAAATAATAAGGCACTATAATATATATATGTGTGTGTGTGTGGGGTGTGTTGTACCTGTGTATTGCACTTTTCACAGAACTGCTTAATCTTCCCTGCTGTGATGTCAGAATCTTCATAACACTCCCTGCACTCGTAGAGAGCTAAACCACCGCAGATACGACACTCTCTGGGTGCTGGAAGTGAACGAACACACACACACACACACACACTTAAGCCTCTCCCCCAAACTGAAATTTGTAACATCCTCTGGGAACTCGAGCTCAGCAAGTGACATCAAATCAACATGAGCAATCTATATATACACGAGGGGTGTTCGAGTCAAAGCGGGACTTTTGATTGATTACAATAACAGAACGCAGTCCTGAGAGTAAAAACTCCCTTTATTTCTCTATATAATCTCCTGCCACACTAATGCACTTATCCCAGTGTTTCACTAGTGCTTGGACTACCTTTTTCACTTCTGAAACACTGGCCTCCCGGGAACTCCTTTAATGACCCAAACATGTGGCTTGTGTAGGAATTCTTTGAACAATTGTTTCCCATCCTAAAAAAAAAAAAATGAGCAGAATGTGGCAAAAACGTAACAAAATAACCATCATGTAGAGAAGAGACTCACTGTCTTCCAGTAGGTCTGTGATGTCGAGCTCCAGAGACGGAAAAATCTTATTATACATCTTAAAGTCTTTCCCAAAGCGAGGCATCTGGATGATGAGACATGAGGGAGCCTAGGAGACAAAGGAAAAGACTACGTTTAGCACTTTTTATGCTCTGTGTGCATGTGTGTGTGTCCGTGTGTGTGTGTGTGTGTGTGTGTGTGTGTGTCCGTGTGGGTGTAAATGTGCTCACCTCAGCAAACTTGAGGTCACTGTTGATGAAGGACCACTCCAGCAGCTGTTGGCTCGTCGGCACCAGCACTTTATCCTTCTTATCCATGAAGATCTGGTAGAAGTAACAGTCCTGAACTTTTTGGCCAGCAGAGCTGTCACACACACACACACACACACACACACACACACACACACACACACACACGTTTTTCTCCAGTGATCATACGGTATCTTATGTAAAGTCAGAAAGGAGGAGAAATCCTTTTCGAATAAATAAAATGCACAAAGGAAAAAAATGTAATGGATGCTAAAATTAAAAAAGAACCAATTAAAAAAATAATACGAAAGGGGAAAACATAAACGAAAAAAATATGAAAAAAGAAAGAACGAAATACACATGAAAAGAAAAATACAAGCAGTAGGAAAATACAGGGAAAATAGATAAACAGAAATTAAATAATTTACGTACATTCATGTGATTGGCTGCCATAGAGAAGCCGTGATTATACAAAAAAAAAATTTAAGTCCCTGTACTACGACTGTTTTATATTTTCTTTCACATTTTAATTACTTCTGCTAAAGTACTTGAATGAGTTCTACTGAAATATATTGAAGGTGTGTGTGCGTGTGAGACGAAAGAAAAACGCCTCACCGTAGCTTCAGCAGAGGGTCGACCCTCAGGATGTGGTGAAACAGGATGTTGAGAAACTCTTCAGGATCTGCAGGAAGAAAAGAAACAGAACATCAATGACTTCCTATAACACACATGTTACTGTCACCAGGGGGCGACAAATCCACATAATGTGTCTTACAGTACAAAGAATGAAAGTTGTATTGAACTTATAATTTCACAATAAGTGTATAATCACTGTAACACCTGACCGTTTTTCATGAATATGTCCGAAAGGTGAACTTAGTCAGGTGACTAGAGCTTATTGTAATATGTGAGAACCACAAAAACTCTCAAGAGAATAAACAACGTGAGCAAACACGTTCAGATTTTTACAGATGAGGAGAGGAGTCACATGACAGGTGGACGTCCTCACCTTTCTCCTCCGACGTGAATCCTGACGCAGCCTCCACCTTCTCTAGGATTCTCCTCAATTTCATGATCTTAGTTGCGCAAACATAACCGTGACTAACACACAACAACACAAAGACACAAACAGCTCGGATGAATATTTGGTGTTGGTAAAGAAGTAACTTGTGTAAAACGTGTGTGTGAGTGTGTGTGTGTGTGTGTGTGTTTGTGTGCATCCGAGACTCACATCCGCAGTGGGTTGACTATCTCAGTGCGTAACAGCTCCTGTGTCTCCAGGTAATATTCCACATCAGTCTTAGACTTTGGCCTCAGTAACACCGTGTCTAAGACTGAGCTGAACGAGAACAGACTGAGGAGAGACAGGACACGAGAGAGGAGAGAGATCAAAAGATAGAGGAGGAGGTCAGAAAAGAGGAGTAGAGAGAAGGAAAGAGAAGAAAAAAGAGGAAAGGAGAAGGGAGGGGGTGAGAAAAGAAAGTAAACAGAGGAGAGGAGAAAGTGAAGGAAAGGAGAGGAAGGGAGAGAAGAGATGGAGAGAAGGAAAAAATAGACAAAAGTTTAAGATAAGTGTAAAGATTTTTGTTTTTTAAGACAAAGCATTAAATAAAAATGTATAAACAAACAAACCAAAAAAGAAATGAGAAAAATTGACAATAGCAGGAGATTAAAATCATTAAAAAGTAAGAATAAGCAAAAATAAAACCAAAAGAAAAAAGGGGCAAAAAATAAATAAAGAAATAAATAAAGAAATAAAGAAATAAGCAAAAGTGACAAATGAAAAACATGTTAAAATGAAAAGAAAACAAAAAGAAAAAGCAAGGAGAAGAAAAATGAAAAAGTCAACAAGGCCACAAAAGCCAGAGGGAAAAGATTAAATGAAAAGAAAGAAAATAGAAAAAAGGCAAAGAAAAAGCAAAAAAAAGAGAAAGAGTATGAAAGAAAATCGAAAAGAAAAGAAATAGAAAAAAAATCCCTGAGCAAAAATGAGAGAATAAAAGTAAAAGAAAAAAGAAAAAAAAAAGGGGGGGGAATAAAACGGGAGGAAAAAGGAGGGGGAAAAGGCAAATAAAAAAAAAAAAAGAGAAATGACTTAGACTTTACATTGCCCTGAAGTGAGCATGTCTATGTGAAAAGAGTAATGAAGTGTTTAAGTGTTTAAGTGTGTGTGTGTGTGTGTGTGTGTGTGTGTGTGTGTGTACGCATGTGTACCAGAAGAGTGTTGAATCCAAGTAACAGGAGTTGTAGTGGCCTTGAATGCCTTTCTTCTTCCCGACCATCACATCCAGGCCATCAGTCTCTGAACGGGGAGGAGTGTTCTCATTCACCACCTCACTCAGGTAACCACCAAACGCTGCAACACACACACACACACACACTATTATTATAAGTGAGTGTAAAATAAAAGTAGCTGTTCTCTGTGGTGGTATAGCAGGAGTTCGTACGTGTGTGTGTGTGTGTGTGTGTACGTTACCTATAGAATTACAGCGTTCAATGGGATTGGGCGAGTGATGTTGTGAAGGGAAACGAGAATCTGGTCGGCAACATTTCAGTTTCACGAACAAAGCTTTCTTTGGAGGACAGGTAAAGTAGCGTGTGCCTTTAAAAGTACCGTCAGTGCATCCTACACACACCTCTTCGTGTGTCATCACACACACACACACACACACACACACACACACACACACACACACACACACACACACACAAGACATTTTATACGCTGTATACACACAGCCGTAATGTAACCAGCATGTGATGTTGTCTATAAACATAATGTATATAATTATTTATATAAATATATAAATATAAAGATTTTAATTAATACACACACACACACACACACACACACACACACACTGACCAGCTCCAATCCTGCGAGAGGTTCCGTTAGTCCAGGCGGCAGGCCTACCCAGCGTATCACCCCACACAGGGGCGGGTTCTCCTTCACCTCTACCAGTGACCCCACCTCTAACCCAGGCTGCGCTTTAGGGGGCGATGGTGGCCTCGGAGAAGGAGCTGTCGGTGGGGGCGGAGCCTCCTGCTGTTCCCCCATCACCGACTGGACAGACAGCGAGAGCGGGCCATGGCTCATGCTCCCATTGGGGCCGGTTTTGCGACTCAGGCTGAAGGGCAGCGAGTGGAACTTGTTGTCGCTGGATAACGAGGGTGCGGTGGGCGGAGCTCGGGGAGGCGGAGAGGCCTGGTTGAAGTCGGGGGGCGTTTCTGTTAGGGACTTGGCTGGGTCTTCACCGACTGGCACATTGCGAGAGGAGAAAGACGACAATTAATATTCAATTAACAAGTCTAGACTAATAATAATGATAATAATTTAATAATGTACAATGCATCAGTGTGGAAAAGCAGACTCAAAAAAAATAAAAAGAAAAAGAACCCTGGGGCTTTAGATTGCTAAACTGTGGAAGTTCATTTCTGTCAAGAAAAAGGGAACAAAAATTGATGGGTTTTTTTCCTGATAGCACTATGTTGAAATTTTAGCTTCTTATCTCTTGCTGAACATTTTAATTCTCAGCTCAAACTTCTGACTTACTCTCTTAGGATTATGAGTTCTTTAAGCTTTGACTTACGTTGACTTACTGATGTCTATGTTTTTATTTCTTTCTTTTTAAAAAAAAAAAAAAAAAAAACTCTTATCATCTCATCATAAGTTTTTACTTCTAATCTCTCAGTTCTCAGTTTTCGACTACTGAAACTTGACTTGTTTAATCAAGTTTATAAGTTCTCAAAGTTTTGACTTCTCCCAGAACTTTTTCTCAATGTTTTCACTCATCTCAAAATAGTAATTTAAGTCTTGACTTATGCCAGAATCTTGGTTAGGATGGTTAATCATCAATATAATAACAAGTGTTTTAATTTTCCTGATAAAAAAAATTACTAATCGAGAGGGGTTTGTTTTGCACAATATTGCTCTGTTGTTTATATTTCTATAAACAGAAGTGAGCGCAGGTGCAGTTCAGACAGTTTTTAGCTGGCTTGTTTTTGAACATGCGCAGAGAGAAGAGATCATTTTCAACATTCTTTTGTGTGTGTGGTTTTGGGTTTTGTTCATTTGTCTGACATAACTAATATGTTGGCATATTGCTGCTAGAACTGCTTAAATAAAACTTTACCTGAAAAAAGCTGGCATTCTGTTATATTTAATTAGTAATTCAAAAAAATCAATGATTGATTGTTAACATGTTAAACTACAGTTTAGAAAAGATGTGCAAAACCTATAACCCTAAATGTGACTTATCGGTTTTCATCTTTTTATCTCCAAATTCTAACCTCTCAAAATCTTTTTCTAAACATCAGACTTATTACCCCATGCTTTTAAAATGTAAAATCAGAACAAAAATAAAGAAACCCTGTTATGCATTTTTGATCCTTTGTTTTTTTAACCTGACAGAAACAGATTAACCCTTAAATCAACCCGATTCAAATACTGAACTGACACTTCTTTTCTTTTTCAATAAAAAACTGAAGCAAACTGTAATAAAGAAAGTGATTGAGTACTGAGAGTGCTTTTCCACATGGGTGAACGAACAGTTTTCAGTGACATACTGCTGAAATGTGATGAGAAAAGGCAGAAGTGTGCAGAAAGTAAGGAAGTAGAAGTGAAGCAACATAGTGATTCGTAACATGCAACACAACCGTATTCCCTTCGACGGCCACACGGCCCCGCCACCGAGCCCAGGACGACCCCTCCCTGATTTAATTTCCCCACAGGTGATGGAGAGAATGAGGACACTGAGGAGAGACACTGGTTGATCAGACAGTGATGTGAGGAGAGGTGAAGAAATCTTAGCAGCAAGCTGGAGCAGTGAAAAGTCTCGCACACTAATCTAATTGTGGCTTCAGGAGGGGTTTAGCTGAGCCAGCTCTTCTCTTGCTGATAAGATTTGCAGATGATTTGGTTCTGCATTCCCGCTGATCGCTCACGTCGCTCCCGGCTGCTGTTTACCTTCGTCTATGTACCACGTGCTTTTGGATTTGGACTGGCTCGGGTGATCGACAGAGCTGCCGTTTAGCGTATAATAAAACTCTGACTTGCTTCTGCTGGCAGCCTGCAGACCTAACCCTGAACAACACATTTAACACACAGCACACAGTCAGATAGAGAGAGAGAGAGAGAAAAAGACAGTGAGTGTGTGTGCACGTGTGCATGTGCAACAAAGGTGAGGAAGGGAAAAACTAGAAAAAAACAAAAACTAAAAAAAAGTAAAAACAAAAACAAAAAAGAAGGGAAATGAAAAAGAAAGAAAGAAAAAACCTCAAAGAAAAAAAAGGAAAAAAAATACTTTGGGCTATGTGCGTGAATTTAACAATTTAGCAAATGAAAACTAAACTGAAAAGCTGAGGTTAAACTTAACAGAAAACCTAAAATAAAGAAAAAAGGGGTAAATACACAAAAAAGGAAAATATGGGAAAGGGGGAAAAAAAAAAGGAAGGGGATTTGTTTGCTTTATTGCATTGCATGCGTGCGTTTGTGATTATTGGAAAGATTTGAAAAAGAGTGTTTAATCTCTACACGTTTCCAAAGCAGTCACTACCAACCAAATACCAAAACCTGAGACGAACACAAACACCTGCAGTGTGCATGTCGCTGTGCTTCAAGTGAACATTGAACTTCTCTAGTCACATCTACATCTAATGCATCAACGCATTTTAGTTAGAAATCAGATAAAATGCAGTGCAGATGTGAAACAGTGTGGTTTCTCACCTCGAAGCAGCAGGAAGAACATGGAGAGAACATTACAATTGTACGAGTGTGTTCGTATACGGTATATGACTAGCTTGAGTGTCGAAATCTGAACATCAACTTTCAACAATTTAAACAAATCTCAGTCCGACAACAATATTTTGATTTTGGATTCATCATATGCACACATACTGGAGGATTTCTACCTCACGTTTGACGCACTGTTAACAGCCATGTGCGTTCGTTAGTAACACCAGCTTTCATTTTCTTATTCATCAATTACAAAACATTTTTAATTGATTAGACTGATCTCAAAAAATATATATATATTAAATATTCCGGTAACCTGAATTTAGGACACACAGCCAGATTGACAAGACTGTTGCAAGGTAACTAAAGCAAATGGACACTTACAGTAGCAGCAGGCTAACAACCAAGGCTAACAAACTTGCTAGCAAATTTGCCATTAAGAAAAAAAGCGATACACAATGTGTTGTTAACAAAAAATGGCTCCTTATTACCAAAATTTTTCTGTGAAATAAGTACTTGAACAGTGACAGAATTTCATTTTTGTCTCTGTAAAATAATGGATTTCACACGAAAAGATCAAGATGTGACTGAAGTGTGGACTTTTAGCTTTAATTTAAAAAGTAAAAAAAAAAAAAAATACAAAGTCCATTCTTTGTTGAAGACTCAAAAGTAATTAAACTAACAATCACAATCATTAGGCTTGTGTTTTGACACTTTGAAGCAAAAAACTTGTTGAGTGTCGTCCCTTGAGCTGCTTTGCCAGGTCTTTAGTGCAGCTGCCTGCAGTTGCTGCTTATGTGTGTCGAAAAATGGGGACAGGGACAGAGGACAGGGGACTGGGGACTGACCCGGCCCTTTAAGAACATTCCACTTTTGCCGAGGTTTTATTGCTTTCATTGTACAGTTTGGATTATTTTCCACACTTACTATGAAGCACTGTCTTATAAATTTTTTGGGATTTGACTGAATCTAAGCAGAATGTACAGAAAGCTCTGTAGGCTTTAAAATTCATCCTGCTTCTTCTAGCAGCATTCAGTAAACACGCATCAAGAAACATGAGTGGTGAGTGGAGTTTATTATCAAAAAAACACCACTCGGTTCTGGTTTCAACAGCAGCCATAAACACCAAGTTTAATGATGATGAAATATGTTCAGGATCATCAGCCCTTCATTTCCTCCTCCATACTCTTTTCTTCCAGTTGATCTGGTACAAGTTATTCTTTTATCAGAAATGTTCTCGATGCTTTTTGTTTTGTTTTAATAATTAAGGTTTAATCTGGCCTTTCTCTTCTTGAGTGTTCTCAGGGTTTTGCATCTCTGTGTTTACATTCAGGTGCTGCACAAAAATGATGTAACAATGGCAATACGGACCTGTGCAATTGTTTAATCGAAAATGCTGCAATTTATTACAGGTAATACACGCAGACTCTGGAATTTATGTAGAGTTTGTCAATCATTTTAGTATTTGTGTTTTTTTATTTTTTATTTTTTTATAATTTTGAGGTGATAAATCCTCTTGATGAGATCATTTGTGCCTTTATTGGTGTTAGCCTCGATAAATACATTTGAAAAAAATGGTACATTTAACAGTTACATATTGCAGTTTAAATTGCAATATGTTTCAAAATAATCGCAATGTTATTAATTTGTTCATTTATTTATTTATCAAATCATGCAGCCATATACATGAAGGCACTTCAGCAGTCGTCTGTGGTCTTACAGGTCTTGTGGTGTTGCTTAGCTCACAAGTGAACCTTTTTTTCATCTTTTTTTATTTAATTTTTTTTTTATAATATCTCAAATAAGTTGCACACTGCTAAAGTTCCTGTTATTTCCCCCTGATAGGTCTGTTTTGTTTTTCAGTCTAATGACGGTCTCCTTAAGTGGCATCAACACACCTTTTGACTGCAGTTCCTGTTAACAACTGCAAAGTCACACTCGTAACGTTTAAGAAACAGGCCAGGTGTTTATCAGCCAGTTGTCCCATTAATTTTGAGCCTGTGAAAATGGCGGTGATTCAATAATTCCTTGAATTAAAGCTGAAAGGAATAAAGTTTGTGATTCTGGAGTTGTTAGGAAAATGTTCAGACAACAAGAGAGAGCAGTTCATGAAAAAAATGCTGTATACACATGAAACCCCAAAACCTAGTTCTAGTGTGTGCATTAGGGAGTAGGGAGTAGGGTTAGTGTGTACTTTAGTTTAGAGCCAGGCCGTGAGGAGTTGGAGTGAGGACTCGGGCTGTAGTACCTTTGCTCTTTGGTTTGCTCTGACTGCCAGACTTCTCACTGCTCCCTCTGGGAGTAAAGCTGGCCTTGGGCAGCCTTGGGTCCTGCATGGAGTACTCTACACACACACACACACACACACACACACACACACACACACACACACACACACACAAAATAATCATATTCTTTTTCTAATAATAGTCATATAGTCAGCTCCAAAACTAATGGCACACTTCTCACCACTTAAACTAATCTTGATTGCTTAGTTTTTGTCATGTTAGAGAATGTACATTGTCATTAAAAGTATCATTAAAACTTTTATACAGTATAAAAAAGTATAAAGAAGTACAGAAATACTGAGATTGACCCTCTGAATCCATCTTCTGAATTTCTAAAAATGTACACCTGATATGTTCAAACCTACTGAGCAGCAGTGGAAACCATGAAGATTTTAGCCATGTGGACAAAAGAAGGGTTTTCCACAAGAACAAATCTGATCCCAAACTAGTGTGATCTTGAGATCATGAAAATAAATGAGTAAATAAAATCGAAGCTGGGTTGTCAGATTATTTTATTATTATTATTAATCGAATTACATTTTTGCTTCGGGCGATTATGGAAAATTATCTGAGATTATCTGCATTCCTTTTTTCGCAGTGATGTTCTTGTTTTGTCCCATCACATCTTTTTCCTTTACATCAGTACGCTTTCGTCCATCACTAAACTCACTCTCACCCAGGCTGTGGCGTTTATCTCCACTTTGAAAAACACCAGGTTGTTTTTATTTCAAGTTGAATAAATGTATAATGTTTCCAAAGTCAGTGGGTTATCGAGTTAAATAATCGTGATCTCGTGTTGACTAAATTAGTCACAAGGAGCAGATAGCGCTATCCTCCGAGTGTTTTTCAGAGAAAACACATGATGGCCTTCGTCCTCCCTGGTTGGTAATTGTGGCCATAATGTGTGAGTGCCCTAATGACGGGGAGGAACGGGCGACAACTAAAACAGGGACAAAATAGGGAAGAAATTCAGAGGTGGAAAGAAAACTCAAATAAGCATTGTGTCTCTGTAGGTCGTGAGAATTTATAAGCAGGTCTTCACAAGACTTTATAATTAAGAGCCAATTATGGCATGCACTAACAAAGAAGGTTGGGAACATTAGAAAGCCACAAGGATTACAATAAAAGATTGAAGGACTTGTTTATTCACTTATCTTCTAAATCAACACAAGGCTAAATTCTGTGGGCCTAAACATCTCAGAACTAATGATTACAAGACACAGCAGACCCTCGGCATACAAATGACGTTCCTACACATTCGCCTTAACGATTTGAAATTTTGCAAGAAATCTCCATCGGCATATGGAGCATTTTCAATACACGAATGAACAAACTGAACGCCGGCTGTTTTGCGTACGTCCGGAAGCCATTCGCAACTTGTTTGCGGCCAACTTTTTTCATTTTGTTCAAGATTAGGTGAAGACGTAGCACCTCGAAACGTAGTTAAGAAACGTAGTTAAGAAACGTAGCTAAGAAACGTAGCTAAGAAACGTAGCTAAGAAACGTGGCAGGGACAGTAGCAAGAAGAAAACATACAGACAACAAAAAAGACATCATCATTAAAAAAAAGCAGCCGGTGCCAAGAGGAATCATTTAACGTCTATTTATTTTAGATTTTACTTCACTTTCATGTCTTTTCCAAATGTTTTTATTGTTTTTATATAATAAAATTAAAATATGATTATAATGTTTGAAATTGGTTATAATGGTAATATTTTTGGGTGGCTGGAAAAGATCTTCGACTTAAGAACGGATTAAATTCGTTTGCTAAGGTTCCGCTGTATTAACTGAGGTCTTGGCATTGAGGTGGAATCCTGTCATGCAATCCATTTTAAATCAAGACCAGACAGGTTTCATAGCTGGGCATCAATATATAATATAATATGCAAATACTGTTTAATATACTTTATTCACAAGACAGCTCACGTCTGCCAGTGAGGTGCTGTTGGCATTAGATGCATATAAAGCCTTTGATGGCACTGAATATTATACACAGCCCTGGTTTAAGATCTGGTTTTTGCACTTGGATTAGCGTTCTCTATGTGCATTCCACTTCATATATAAAAACCAATAGGATATTATCAAATTATTTCTGTTTATATGGGTACCGTTCCTTGTCCCCACTTTTATTCAATATAGCGATAGAATCCTAGGCTACAAGCTTAAAGGAAAGATGCAGATCTGCTAGGTATAAATCTGAGTGGGAGATTTCACTGTACGCAGACGACCTCATTATACATATATATACATATATATACATATATATATATATATATATATATACACAACCCAGATACGTCCATGCCTAAAGTGAGGGAATCAAATAGTTTTGGGGTATATCAAGATATAAGATACATTTTAAAATAAAAATAATGATGGAAGGAAATTTCCATTTAAAATAACTTATGACTCTTTCAAGTAGAAATTTCAGTGACAAGCTTATATATAAAAATATTTAAACTGATGGTCTTTATTACCAATTTCACTAGCAGGCAGAATAAATACAGTTCAGATGTCTATTTTGCCAATGATTTTATTTTTATTTTAAACTGTGCCACTGATTATACCCAAATATTTCTTTAAGGATTCAGACAAATATCTTCCTTCATATGGAATAAAAAGTATTCCAGAAATAAAGAAAGCATTTTTATAAAGACAGGAAGATGCAGGGGGATTATAGCATTCACAAACATTATGAATTATTATTGGTCATTATAGTAATATTGATAAGTTTATCTAATGGGCAGATAAAGTACCCGATATGTAATTCATTGGTAAATAGTGGTTTTAAAAAATGGCCTCCGTTTAGGTCACACTTTAAGCAAAAATAAGCACTTTCTGTACTAGCTTTTTATTTTCACCACATTTTATTATTTTCCCAGGTCCCAAGGACAGCCTGGCAGTCAGCAGTTCATTTAAATTCATTCCACGTCGAGTTGTGTCAGACATGGACGCCAACAATTTAAGATAGTCCAGAGGCTACACCTTTCTAGAAGTAAACTAGCGAGGACATGTTTTAGATGTCACAAAGGTGAGACCACTCTAGGACATATATTTTGGACATGTCCATTTGTTTTCTGCATTTTCAGACATTTTTTTTATATATATATATATATATATTCATATACACACACACACACACACAGTATATATAGCTCTAACCACAGCAAAATAATCAGTTTAAAGTTTTTTTTTTTTTTTTTAACAGGTGCATGTATTTGTGAGATGAACAGTTTTGTTTCATTTTTTGTGAACCGCTGACGATATTTTTCCAAAATTCAAAATATATAACTATTGTTAGAGAGTATATTTAAAGCAAATGACATCACAACTAGGACTGAAACGATTCATCAAGTAACTCGAGTAATTCGATTACAAAAAAATTATTGAAGCAAAATCTTCTGCCTCGAAGCTTCTTTTAATTAATTTTAAAAGCTTGCGTTATGTTTTTGCGCAATTATTTGTTTGGCGTGACAAAGATGCAACAGACATCCGGATGCAAGCCGCCACTAAACACCGACTAAGAAGAAGAAACGCTTACGTCACCCACAAAGCGGAAGGAGACGCAAACAGTTATCTGTGTATTGATTTGAGGGAGCGTTCGGTTGTGGCTGCAAAATGGAAGCGATAAAAATATCAGCAAGCCAAGAGAAGAAGAAACCAGCAAGAGAAAACGACAGAAATTGTCCAAGGTTTGGGATCATTTTGAATTAAAAAGGAAAAAAAAAAAAACTGTCGTGTGTCCATTGCAAGAACCAGCTTGCATAGGAAAATAATAGCACGTCGTCCCTGCTACAGCATCTCAACAGAAAGCATCCACTACTCAGAGGCCGGAGCGCCTTCACCCGAAACAACGTAAATTCAATGCATTGATGAAATGCTGTATGCATTTAAAAAATAAAAGTAGATTTTTCTAAAAAGAAAACTAATTAATCTTTGTTTTTTTTCTTATATATTTTACATTGCTGTTTAATTAAGCAAAAGTACATTTTATCCGATTACTCGATTAATTCGATTATATTTTTGGTAGAATACTCGATTACTAAAATATTCAATAGCTACAGCCCTAATCACAACACATCAAAGTAACCCAAGAGCATGCAGTTTTTGCAAAGCCTTAAAAACTCACATAAAGCAAAATGCTAATAATTTGTAAACAAATTTTGTTAATGTTTTGGCATATATATTTTTTTTAAAGTAGCATTAAAAAAAAAAAATCAATATTTGGTGGAATAACCTCGATTTGCACATTGCTGTTGGTTAACTTTATACCACTCTTTCTGCAAAAAAGCAAACAGTTTTCTAAAATAAATTACAGCAGTTTCTTATTTTTTTCCAGAACTGTATATATGTGTGTTTACACACACATTTCATACATACAATACATACATTCATACAGATCCAATAATGACAAAAGTTGTGTGGCATCTGAGAAGCTCTTATTACCACTTATTATTCATGACATACGTAAAGTTGGAGAAACTCAAATATTCCAAGCAAGACTTTGTTAACATCTTTTTTAGTCGAGAGACCTTTTCTGAGGACAGATTCATTCTCAACACTAATGCAGGCCCACTCTTTAGACAGACTTTTATTTACTTATTTTAATTTGACATGATTATTGTGCAAGTTTTGGAAAATCTAATAAAAAAAAAAAAAAAGATTTGTCTGTAAACATATCAGAATAATACTTTATAACCATCTGCACAATACGTTGGAAACTCACTTGTGTACAAACGTACAGGAAGACGGAATAACTGAACATACAAAGCCGAATCCTTGAACAGCTCTGTTTGAAATGTGAGCTTATAGACAAAAGGGGTTTTGTTTACAGGCTAACAGAATCTCTCTCTCTCTCTCTAACACAAACACACGGTCACATACACACACTTTCCCTCCCACACGAAACACATATACATCACACTCACATGACCTACTAATGAAACCTACACTCAGTACTTATAATATTCAGTATTAAATGTTTTGGGTGATAAGACACGCCCATGTCTGAGTCATATCGAGATCTCTTGTCCCATGATTATCACTCTTAGTGATCAGACACACAGATAATCTGTGATAAATACGACGGTTCACGGTTAAGATTTGCATTTAAAATGTCATCAGATGGGAAATATTTGTCACATTAAATTGATTCAGATCATTAAACTAATTTTAATATTGCACAAAAATATAGTTTTTAAATGATGGTTTCATTTATTGAGGGAAAAACCTGAATAAATCAAACGTATGTGAAAAAGTCTATCTAGTATCTACAAGAGTATCTCTTCTATTATTAGTTTATATACAGTCGTTATTTATATAGTTCATTAAACAACTGACTATTTTGCACAGAGCACATTTTACAACAAATCCAGGTGTAAAATATAAAATACTATTAATTATTATAACAACGACCATAAAGCATTGTGTCATAGTGTTACGAAGAAGAAGAAAAAACCCTGAACAACAAAACTGCTCTATATCTGAAGACTTCTTTCATACCAGCAAAATAAACGTCTCCTTACAGAAAATATCAATGATGCACCAATGAAACCAATGCAAACGTTTGCACTGGGCTGTGGATTTTCCATCTCCGTGCCAACAAATATACACCAACAAAAACAGAAAAGGTTTTTCTTACAAACGGTGTGAACACTTTTACACCACATTTATAAATGGATAAATACGACGATTCCCGCACTCACCTGGCATGACATCACAGATGGGCACGAGTCGGGTGTGCTCGAGGCTGGCGAAATTACACAGCTGTTTCCCGTCGAACACGCCGTCCCAGTCTCCGATGGGATTGTCCTGAGGGCGAGACGTACAGCACCCTATTACTGACGCTGGACTAGGACATAACACAGACACACTTCACTTGCTTCTCAAAGCCCTGATATCGAGGCGGTGGTTAAATCCCACGCAAACGCACATCGTCCAGAGAGATCGGTCTCTATAGTCTGCTCTTTTTCTAGATTTTTTGTTTTGGCTACATCTGGTGCAAAAATAAATAAATAAATAAATAAATAGATAGATAGATAGATAAATAAATAAATAAAATATTACAACAAAAAGATCAAATAAACCTTTTCCTGCTGAGACTGAATTCTGGTCTGCAAACAATCTCTGCTCTGTGCTGAAAAGCTGGCCTGAACCCACTATGGACTCTCTCTCTCTCTCTCTCTCCGTGTGTGTGTGTGTGTGTGTGTGTGTGTGTGTGTGTGTGTGTGAGATGGCAGTGTCTTGTCCGAGCGTTTGGCTTCCCTCCACGATGCTTCTCATGCTCTCCCTCCATCTCCAGCTCTCCCTCCCCTCTCATCCCTCCACCCTTTCATCCCTCCATCCGCCCCTCTCTGAAGTCTGACTGCTCTTTTGTTTCGGGCCGGCGGGTGAGTGGGCCGCGGGCCGACCGCACGCGCCAGGCGAGGGAACGCCTCGTACGTACGCTCTGTCACGTCTCTGTGACCTGCTTCGTTTATCCCCTGTGTCTCGCTGCGCTCTTAAAACTATTAATGTTGTAGGAAATAATTATAAATCGATTAGACGTGTGATTTTGGCTGACGCTAATTAAATTAACAAGGCGTCGACTAACGGTCTGCGTACTTGTGCGTGTTACTGGTTTGTTTGTTTGTTTGTTTCTTTGAGGTTTGTGTTACACAGTTCTCACAACCTCTCTGTCAAAATAAATAAAGGAGACAGTTTAATTGTCACCCATCTGAAATCCCACCACTAGGTGGAATCATGGAGTGACGTTAAACAGTCTAAAGGTCTACAAAAGCAAACTCTGTAGTAACACTTAACTGAGTCTATATAGTCTATGGTATTATTATCTGTGTTTATTTGTTTATTCATTACCATATCCACCCCGACGTAATAGCCGAGGGTCTCGTTGCCAGGTAAAAGGTCACAGAAGATGACTGTGCCGCGCTCGGGGCCTTCGCGCGTTTGCACCACGACACGAGAGTTGAGCTCCAGGGCCAGGAAATCCTCCTCCACGTCTGGCTCGTTGTCCACCAGGCTCAGGTGATCCACCTCCAGCTCCTCGTCCTCCCAAAGCTCCAGTTTATCGAGAGCCACGAAGACGCCGCACTCGTCCTCACAGCGGAACAGCTGCTGGCCCTGATACGAGCCCTCGGTAAAACCCTGACCACGCCCCTCCTCCTGAGAGACAGAGAGACACACAAGGAGGGACAGAAAAAGGTGAGAGTTAAAGAAAGACAGACAGGGAAAGAGACAAAGTAACAAAAAGAAAAAGAGAGAGAAAGAGAGAGATGGAGAGAGACAGAGAAAAAAAAGAAAGATGACCAACAGGCAGACACAGACAAAGATAGTGATAAAGTCAGAGAGACATGTGAGAGACAGACAGAAAAAAGAAAGAAAGAAAGCAAAGAAAAAGCAAAAACAGCAAAGAAAAATATTACAGATAGGCAGAGAAAGAGAAAAAGAAATAAAGATGACAGACAAAGAAAATGATGAGCAGAAAGAAAAAAAGAAAGGAACAAAAGAAAAAAAAAAAAAAAGAGAGTGTGTGAGAGAACGAAGTCAAAGAAAGTTTTAAAGGCAAAAAGAGAGAGAGAGAGAGAGAGAGAGAGCAAGAGAAATGTGACAGAGAGATAAAGAAAGATAGAGAGGGATAAACGCAGAATGAGAGAGAGAGAGAAAATATGAATAAACACAACACTGTCTGATCAAAATAAACTGAAGATTTTTTGGCTTTATAGAATTTTGGAATAATTTGGAGGGAGTTATGGAATAATTCCTGGAGGGAGTTCACACACCTGATGTAGAACAAACACTGCTGCAGTGATTCTATTAACAACGACATGTAGAGCACGAAACCAAACACACACACACAGATATCACACTTATGCAGTAATGCTGTTGAGTTTGGTTCTGATGGAACCCAGATATGGAAGCAGTAGTCTGGCCTGAGTCAGGTTACTCTGTGTGTACACACACACACACACACACACACACACACACACACACACACACACACACACAGTGAAGCAGTGGACACAGTGTCCTGAATGCAGCATGTCCCCGGCACGGCACACACAGACATAGTATTGTCCTGGTAACTCACCCTGTTACTGCTCCCGGCCTGAATCTCTACTCTCTCTCACACACACACACACACGCACACGCGCACGAACACACATACACTCATCACTGCACGCACACACGTGCGTATACACACATTCAGCAGACACAGACTTTTCTCCGTGTATACACACAGATACACACAAACACTGACCACAGACACACTTAACACTGCTCACACACTTTCAACACACACCTATATATATATATGTAAATATGTAATTGTATGCAAAAGTATTGCGCAAAAGTCTTGACCCCCCCTCCCCCTATTAAAACCATTTAACTTAAGGCATGAACCAGTGAGAAACAGGTGCAGATGATGACAGATGATCAGGGGGTGATTAATGAGGTCATGGCTCAGCTCGGTACATAAACAAACAATTTATAAATTCTATCTTTAGATATTTTGCAACATGTCGCAGTAAAACATTTTTGCACAATACTTTTGCATACAATTATATATTTACTTATCACTACAAGCGAAGGCAGCATCAAAAACACTAAATGAAAATTTCATTGAATAGACAAACTAAAATTAAATCAAATATAAAATTAAATATTATTATTATCAATTATCATCTAATATAGAAATGTAAATATAAACTATAAATATGTATTATTATTATTATTATTATTATTACTACTACTACTACTATTATATTATCTTATATAGAAATTGTATATAAATTATAAATATATACTTATTATTATTATTATTTGCTGAAAAAAAGTTTAAAAAGTGTCATTATAACTGACATAAAAAGTTCCAGGCCATTTAAGATGTTAATGTATTTAATCACTAAAAAAATATATATATATATACATTTTTTTTATTGTTGTTATTATTATTTACTTTTTTGTTTTATTTATGAACATGTCTTTGATGCCATTTTGCTTGGATGTGTTCCTGAATAATATAAATGTTAATGATGCTGACTTCTTACAAAAGAAACAAACAAAATTATTAATAAAGACATTCATAAAAAAAATGTTAATTAATTAATTAAAATAAAATAAAAAAACGGAAAAATGGAACAGAGCACTGCAGACCCCTGGACCCGGGCCGGTTCCTCACCAGCAGCTCGACACCGAACCAGATCCCGGACAGAGCGCGGTCGGGCAGAAGAGCTCCTTTGAACCTGACGACGCCAGGTAGGGGCGTGTCTCCCGAGCGCAGCTGCACTCGCACCCTGGAGCCGCAGCGGATGGAGCGAGCCCGCTGGAGACGCGGCGTGTCCCTCAGCAGCCCATAGCGCTCCTCGCAGTTAGTGATGGGGAACAGCAGCTCAGCCAGAGCCTCGTCCAGCTCCAGCGCGTCGCGCTCATCCACGCTCGCCACCACGTTGCTCTGATCCAGAATCCGCAGGCTGCGCTTGCCCTTGGTGGGGGGCAGCGGGCGGCCCAGTGTCGTACGCTCGGGGCAGACTTGGCCCAGACTGCCACGCGGCACGCGCACCACCTTCTGTGCCGCCTTCTCCACCACGCACTCCTTCAGCAGCATGAAGAAGCGCCAGTCGTCCCGCGGGCTGCTCGCCCCCTTCTCCTGACTCCACAGCACCGAACTCATGGCTGCATCGCAGAGCCGCTCAGAGGGTCGAAAAGGGAGCGGCTGGGTGGGGATGAGACACTGGCACGATCATCATCACCCACTCATCCAGAGCTGGAGAAGCAAAAAACAGAGATGGGAATTATTATTTTTGTCAAGGTTTGAACAAAGAATTTATGTTCTCACACAGCAATTTTAACACACTAAAACTAGAGCTTAAAAGCTCTCGTTAAACTTCCTACTGAACATTTGAGGACGAAGGTGAAAGTGACACTTAATCCAGTATGAATTAATGATGAGCTTCGGTGCTCGCTGGAAACGGGTTTTACCTCACGCAGTGAGAAACGCTGACGAATAACAACAGCAGTCGTCACCGCGAGCGAGACGTGTGGTGGACCTACAGAACCGGAAGCCACACCTTCTGAGATGAGCTAGAAATTACACCTTTAAACTGTACAATATGTTAGAGAGGCGCGTCAGCATATTTCAGCCTTCTGCACCCGAGTACTGCCAAGATCCAGGTTTATGTAACGAGGAACAAATCGAGTGTGTGTTCCTTACACGCAGACTTCCACACTCGCGGTGACTCACTCGCAGTGTGTAGACGCTCGGGTTTCCCCTCGCGCTGCGGGCTGCGTCGCGAAAAACTGTAGGGGATTTTACAAACGAACACACTCACACACTCACACACTCACACACTCACACACTCACACACTCACACACTTTCCACTCGCTGCCTAACAATATCGCTCTGCTGTCAGCTCATCATCTGAGTAAATACACATCTCAAACAAATGAGCGAGACATGATTGTACGATCTAATGATAGCACACTGTAGAGTGGGTGTAGAGCAGAGATTAAATGCAAAAGATGAAAGGTTTCGTGCTTCTTCATATATATTGTATTTTTTTTTTTTTTTTGGTAATCAATCATCAGCCTGTCCTGTAATTTCAGGAGCAATATCGGGACACTACCCATGATGTTCATTTCTGAAGTCTGTGATAAAGCAGGACACGGAAAACAGCAGATTATTTTTTTTCTTCATTTCAAACTCAGAGAAAGAAAAAAAACAGAATGTAAAGGTAAACCCATATACTGTACAGGTCTGTACTGCCGATGTTACCCCTTAAACTGTACGTATAGTCTTTAATGCAGGTGCGTTTTCTTTGGTATAAATACTGCAAGGTAAATATAGTATTAAATCCCCATCCCAAGCCGTGTTGTTTTTGTTTTCTCTACAGTACTAAACAACTTGTATAGTGTTATATTCTATATGGAAACTCAGCTAAATTTACGCTAATATTCATAGTACAAAATTTATTTGTGAATGATATTGTTCTTAATAGTTCAACGTTAAAACGCATGAAAAATTCTATACTGCCACGAAAAAAAAAAACATTAAAAAAATCATGGAGGATATTTGCGTTTTTTGCACAAAATTGCAGGGGATTTCCGCAAACAATTATTAGACAGGTTCTCAGGAAAAAATCTGTGATTGACTGAGGTTGTGAACTTCGACCAACAGGGGTGAACTGTATACCATAGAAGTTGTGATATAATATTTTCACTTTAACGACCTGAAAGGACTTTATAAAACAGCCAGTTTGGTTTCCTGATTCTTAGACAAAGTTCTCCAGGTTTTCTTAGCAGTTTGTCTACGGTGATGCGTACACTTAGAATTCCATTCAGTCTATTATAGTCTTCTCAGGTTGCTTTTTTTAAGTATAAAGCCCCCTTAAAATGTCTCCTGATGTGATTATATGCTGGTGTATTTCCTTCTGGAACATGAAGGGCCTTAAAGCGCTTGACTGATTTACACTCTGTGTTTAAACAAAATTGCCAGTTCTGAAAATGGAAAAAAGTGGAAAAGTTAAACAAAATAATTTTTATGCTTTTTAAATGGAGAAGGATTTATTTCCCCGCGACTGTCCGCTTTAATGAAGACGACGCATCCTTGCCGGTTTGTCTTTATATGTTTGCAATGAGGTCGGACCAGAGCAGCGTCGACAGTGCACGGTGAAGTCTGACATGCCAGAGAATCAGACTTAGAATTCATTTTAGATATTACTCTAGAAAATAAGAGAGCCGAATAGCTTGCGTTATGACGTCACTGCTAACAAGCTGCTACTATAGAGCAAGACATGGGGGGAGGGGACTACACATGCTTTATAATGTGCGTTCAACTGAACAAAAACAGTAGCACTGAAAGCACCGTCAAAAAGCTTCAAAATTGCCCAAGACTAGTTACCAACTTAAAAGTAGAAAACTGTCTAGCAATTATATTTGTGTGGGATTTTTTTTTTGTTCCAGAGGGTGTCCCATAGGTCTACTTAAATAGTGGAAATTACAACTTAAATGTTAAAATGTAACATTGGGTACCCTTAGGAAAGTGCACTGATGTTTCTTTGTAAACTTACATAAAGTTATCTTGTAATGAACTCACAGTTACCTCATCTTATCTCAATCTGAGTCTTGAAATATGGTTGTAGAGGGGAAAAAATATATATATAGCTGTGATAACCTGGTCATTCTGTACATTCAGGTAGTCAGCTGACTTGACAACAGCTGATCATAACAGTCGGCACTATGCAAATGCATGTCGCTTCTGACTCTGATGTGCTCATCACTCTGGACTCATCAGACCACATGACTTTTTTCCATGGCTCCAAAGTCCAGTCTTTATGCTCCCTAACAAATTTGAGTGTTTTTTCCTGATGCGTATGACTTCTTTTTTTTTATTTTTTTTATTTTTAAAGGACACAGCTGTTTAGTCTCAATCCCGTGAGTTCTCATCACATTGTGTGGAAATGCTCTTACTTTTAAACAAATCATTAAACAAAGCTCTGAGTCGGTATTGACTAAGTTTAAGACTCAGAGTCGGAAACCAGTCCTAAGTGGCCAAAAATTCTGAGTGACGCAATTTTGCTCCTAATTTTACATTTGAAGCCATTCTTCAACATTCTTAAATTATGGAAATCATATGCATTTCTATGGAGAGAGAGAGAGAGAGAGAGAGAGAGAGAGAGAGACGACATGACACCACATCCGTCCTGTATCTACAGTGACATGCGGTTTAAACCATCAGTGCTGTTAACTAGACTTGTAAACATCTGTTTAGTCGTTAGTTCTCCAACAATACAACTTCATAAAACAGATTTATTCTGCATAAATAAATAAAAAAATAAATAATAAAATGAATAAATAAATAAATGACTGAAAGAATGAATATCAGTAGTCATCGTACCACTGCGTTTTACATGTTCCACACTGCCGTGCTTGTACAGACCGACATTTTGGTGACATCCTAGTGAAAAGAGCATTTATAAAGATACAGATTTGCTGTGAAACCTTCAATTTTATGAAAATCATGACATCCTGGATGGGTAAAGGGCAAAGGAATGGTTTAGACCTTGTAGATCTTCTTTACTGTGTGATTCTGAATGTCTTAGAGAATAACTGGTGATCTTGGTGACAAAATAACAAAGACCATGTTTGTGTGAGTAAATGTAAATATATACAGTATATACACACACATGTACAGTATAAATCTATAGATACAGAGTGAAGACATGACACCACATCTGTCCTGTACCTACAGTGACACGCGATTTAAAGCATCAGTGCTCTTAACTAGATATAAACATCTGTCTGGTAGTTAGTTTTCTAACGTTACAACCTCACAAAACAGATTTATGTTGCATGATTTGATTAAAATAAGACAATAACGCCATGCTGTATCGCCCCTGCTGTACTGTAACTTCCAGGTGAAAACATTAGGCGGCTAGATAGGAGGAACTTTTTCTCCAATTTATCGAAATGACATGAATTAATACCTTCCTGAAGCTCCTTGTTGAATCGGAACCTCTTGGTCTTCGATGTGGAAATTTCCCCGCTGTCTTATTCCTGATGTTTTACATGCAAAACATGAATAGCTCAGTGCTAGCTAGCGTGCTAGTCACCAGTCTCACCGCTAGCACTGTACTGCTCTCCGGTTGCTAAGCGAGCTAGCTAGCTAGCTAACCAGGTAGATTAGCAGCGATTATTCTATTAACCTAAAAGTGTTGTATTATATTATATTATATTGTTTTTGTTTCTGAAATAAAACTGCGTCAAAGTAAAACAATGACGTAAGGGCAATGAATTATTAGAAAATATAAATAATTTATAGTGTATATCATGTTAATCTAACCTGCTCGCTCGCAGAGGTGTATATGTCACCTCTGATTTGGCAAAAAGCGTTATTCTCAGCGTTGATTGGTTGTCAGCTCGTAAGTCCCACCTCCTGGGGTTTTCCATTAAGTTTGTTTGAAGCGCTCAGGAAGCCTATTATGCCTGAATCCAACATGAATGCTGCCTCAGTATTAAGGTGCACTATTGAGTGTACAAATAAATAACGTATACCTTCAATATAGTGCACTATTCATATACAAAATGCAATTAAGATTCAGCCATTATGGCAGGAAAATCTGGGAGAAACAAACATTCCAGATAGAAATACATACTGTATTATTGAATGTAATGTTAAGTTCATTTTCCTTCATTCATTTATCCTCTATACCAGGGCATTGGTGGCTCAGCCTTGGTTTCTATCCTGCCACACGCAAGGCCTGGGTTCAATTCCCACCCCATGCCCAAACCCCAGCCATTGGATTCAGTGCCCAATTCCCACCCCATGCAGAACCCCAGCCATTGGATTCAGTGCCAGTCCCAAGCCCTGATAAAATGGGAGGGTTTCGTCATTCGGCGTAAAATCTGATGGACATGGTGTGGCCGCATGGCGACCCCACGACAGGAGCAGCCGAAAGACCAACAGCATTCATCTTTTATACCACTTATCCTGTATACAGGGTAGGGCATGAGGTGGGGTACACCCTGGACAGGGTGCCAATCAACACACACACACACACACTATGGGCAATTTGTTGTTTTTGGACTGTAGGTAGAAACCGAAGTATCTGGAGAAAAGCCACCAAGCACAGGGGAGAACATGCAAACTCCATGCACACAGACACAGTGCTAATCCCTATATTTTAAATCTGTCCATCAGTTTTCTTAAAATATGAGTCTTGCAAAAGTGTCCTTGGTTTCTGAAGGATCTAGATTACAAAATAAGCTTAAGCTTAACCCAAGGCCAAGCTCAATTTGGGATCAGTTTCAGCATCATTTCCATCTTATTGAACTATCTTCGATATCACCACTGAATGGGCTCCGTCCTATACAGGCAATGCTTTCAGGGTATGGTTAAAATATGGTGTTGTGTCATTATACGACCTTTACGTTGACAATATCTTTGGCACATTTGAACAACTTGTACAAACGGTTAACATTCCCAGGACACATTTTTTATAGATACCTACAGCTTTTTTTCCTGTAACTCTGACATTTTTTCTTCGCTCTTAGATTCTGTTTAAAGTTGTAAACCAGATGCTAAACACACGATTAGTGCTGTATATACGTTTTTAAACACAAGTAACTCTGGCAAAAGATAATACATAGTATTTACTAAGCATCAGTTTGCCTTAAACACATAGTACTGTAGTTCAATTTAAAATTGTCCCCCGGCTTCGCTGCTCTAAGGAAAAACTATCAAAGATCAGAGAGGACTTTGATCCGACATGTGACCGATGTAAGCAGGAACCAGCTACTCTGCTGAATATGTTCTGGACTTGCCCAAAGTTCTATAATTTTAGGAGTTTTATTTTTGATAATTTGTCAAAAATATACCATTAGAAACATGTCCACTCATTGCACTTTTTGGTGTTGACTCAAGTGGTGCTCGCATAGGACAATATGATAGCCTTTAGCTCCCTGCTCGCTGGGAGAATGATCCTGTTAAAGTATAAGGACTCGTTGCTTCAGTGCAAAAACCAGGAAGCCGACAGAAAAAAAATCTCTGCAGACCCCTGACACCCTGGACACAACCCTTTTCACCTCCTCCCTTCTGGCAGACGCTGTAGAACCCTGTACACCAACACTGCCAGGCACGGAAAAGGTTCTTTGTACAGTTTCAAATGTTTAGTGTTGTTATGTATAGTGCTGTGAAAAAAGTATTTGCCCAAAATTTGGTGATTTTACAGCAAAAAAACTGGCCCCGTGTGAAAAAGTAATTGCCCCCTTAACCTAATAAATGGTGTGCCACCCTTGGCAGCAACAACTGCAACCAAGTCTTTGTGATAACCAGTGATGGGTGTTTTACCTACATAACTGTTTCTTTCCCATAGGGCCTAATAAATAAATTGGGAAGGGGCAAATACTTTTTCACAGAACTGTAAGTGGCTACTTTGAGAGTCACCCACAGCCAAAATCAAATTCCGTATGTGTGTGCGTGTGTAAACATACTTGGCCAATAAACCTGGTTTGCAACCTTACATGCATTTTACATAAAACTTCTAATGTTTTATTTTTGCCAAAATACCTGCAAAAAAAATCTACCTGAAGAAATGCTTTAGGGAGGAGACGATTACCCACAGTGAAAACCCCTATTTATAATAGTTATGGTGAACTGACACCAAAACTCAACTAAAAGGGGAAGAAAAATAACAACAGAAAGTACAACAGAATCTACAAAAATTCCAAACTAACAGCTAGAGATGTGGCCTAACTGACTTGATCACTCAGCATCAGCATTCTCATTTGGTTTTATTTATTATAGAAAAAGATCAGGAACAGAATGCAAAAAATATAATATACAATAATAAAAATGACATACAGTACCATATAAATCCATACACAGTAATGCAAAAAGAATTATCGTACCGTACATGCAGTATGTGAAGTTATTAATGTTTCATTATTCTGACATTGGTTTTTGTAACAGCTATATACACACACACTGATAACACTCTCAAGGAAAACATGGTGTAAACCATAGACTACAGAGGACCATGTGTTAGGAAATAACTGGATGCTTAATATGTTACAAATATTACATGTAAGATTACAAAAAAATAAAGTGCTCTTGACAAACATCTATTTACATGTTTCGCTTTAATACCCTATAATAAATAAAATATACCTTACCGGAAAAAAACACAGTTCCTGCCTCTTCAAACTACTGTAAACTTTAACGTTTTAAACATTGTTTCAGCACTAATGTGTAAATACATGTAACCTTCATTCATCTCCATAACTCAGTAATTGTATGTTATGTACATTTAAGTATGCCCAAACTTTTTCTCAACTCTGTTACCTGAACACAAACACTGCTGGGAAAATTTGGTACATTCCACACGCTTGCTCTTCAGCAGGAAGCTGCATCATCTGAATTTCCTGAAGGCAACGCGAAGAGGGAAATTAGATTCACATATTTAAAAATGAGGTCACTTTAAAAATACAGCCCTGATAATCAAATCATGGATTCAAAGCAAATGATTAATAAAAAAAAATAAATAAAAAATTAAAATGACCTCATGCCATAAAAATGTTTTTTTTTTTTAGTTAACCAAAAAAGTGAGCCCTGTTCGGTTAATTTAAAAGCTAAATGCAGTCAGTAAAACCTTGTACTGTACAGTCGTACCTCAGCATACAATTCCTGCACCTTAAGAATGTTCGCCTTAGCAGCTGGGATTCTGAAAGAAATGAGCCTCACCATGCAAAGCATTTTCTTCATACCAACATTGCGCGGACGTCCGGAAGCCGTTCAAAAATTGTTTGCGTCACTGGAAGGCCAAGCAAAGCAATGCTTACATATTTTTTGTGGGGTTTTTGCATTTTGAGTAAGATTTAGTGAAGACACAGCACCATGGGTGTTAGCAAGGACGGTAGCAAGAAGAAAAGGGAGCCGCTTTCAGTTTAGTTTTTAAAGCAGCCGATGTGAAAAAGGAATTATAAACTAAGGTTAAATGAGGTTTAATGTTTAATTATTTCATATTTTACTTCATTTACATGTTTTATCTAAATGTTTGGATTCTTTTTATAGGCAAAATATGATTATAGTGTGGAAATTGGTAATATTGGTAATTTTTTTGGGTGGCTGGAACAGATTATCTGTTTACATTATTTCCTATGGACAATGAGTTTCGCAATACAAAATCTCGCCTTAAGAACTCGCCTCAGGAACGGATTAAATTTGTAGGCCGAGGTACCATTGTACTTTAATAATAATAATAATAATACTGAATTTTAATGGCTAAACGCATTACACTCAATGTGTGTATATTTAAATGTTACAATGTTCTTTCACCTTTAAAAGACGAGTCTGCTTTCTCGCTCGCTGAATTCCTTCACCTCCTCGGCGCTCAGGTTATTTCCTCTCAACCTGCAAAACCACACTTTTTCTTTACAGTAGCCCTACAATCTTCCATAGTCAGAAATCTTCTTATAAATACTCTAAACAAACACAGATATACTGGCGACTGAACATTTAGAGTCGACATTTCGTTACACCTTAGATAATGTAGCTCCAGTTAAAAGAAAAATTATTAGAGATAAAAAACTCGCTCCCTGGTATAACGATCATACACGCACTTTAAAACAGAC
>JAQMYJ010000023.1:3951176-3962725 GCA_030014305.1 Clarias laeviceps | reverse complement strand
AGGGACTATCTGACCATTTTGATTCATACACATTCAAATTCCATACAAACTTAAATAATTCTTTTGATTGTGTAAAGTTGCTTTGGGACAATGCCAATTGTTAAAAGTGCTATACAAATAAAATTGAATTGAATTGAATTGAATATACTGTAGATTACAGTATACAGCATAAACAATGTCTCTATAGTTTGTGAGATTAATAGTCTCTTACCACACTTCCTTTACAGTAGGGTTCACTTTCAGAGCCTTGATTATAAACTCCACTCCGTCCCTGCTAATGCGGTTTTCGCTCAGCCTGAGAGGTCGACAGCAAGTTGAATTATTAAATAAGCAAAAAAGGATACGGAATATTTTCAAAGCTTTTTTAAAACATGAAAAAAACTCACCAGAGCTCAAGAAGTGTTGTGCTTCTCTTAATAAGCTCAGCTAAGGCACGTGCTCCTGCATCGCCTATCCTGTTAGACGCCAGGCTACGGATACAGGACAGGACACAGACACAAAGTCAATTTATGACATTATTTTCAAGTAGGCCTCCATGATAGCCATTTAAGATTGCTCAAAATATAGAGTACATCCCATAACTCTAATAATAATGTTTTATTATTAAGGAAAATTGTTCTTTCTTTAAAAAATAGGTATTTTCTATAATTAAAGCTTTGTTAGAGTCGTGTAAGACAAAACTGTATTGTAAAATAAATTTTAGTGCAATAAGTATGACAATTAGGAGCAATTAAGGGAAAAATTTATTTATTATATACAGTATTGTGATTCTTTTGTATGGCAATTCATTTATCACTACACTGACTTCAGAATTATTATTATTTTATTTTTTTTTTGAAAATTTACATCTCTATGTTTGCGATTTAGGAAGGTAAGACATCACAAGAAGATAAAACATCACAGTTCCACAATGAATCTACAGGTGGCGTACTTTTAACTATGCACATGGTGGCAGGGGGCGCAGCATTTCGCGAGGTAGGAAAGAATTATTATTTATGCACAAAGTTTGTTTAAACAAACAAACAAACAAAACATTAAAATCTAATCAGGAAATTTATAAAATCGTGATATTTATGAAATCGCAATACAAATTGATTCTGCATTGAGCTATCTTAATATTGATAATATCGTATCCTGGTCCCTGGAGATTCACATCCCTAATATTTAGCACATTATATTGTCACTAATAAAAAAATAATAATGTTAGATAGACAGGTAATAGTGGGTTAGTATTATGGACGTTCCCTCTTTGACCGTGAGTTACTGTCCTGTTCTCCCTACAACTGCATGGATTTCCTCTGGGTTCTCCAGTTTCCTCCCAGCTCACAAAACTATGCAAGTAAACCAATTAGCATCTCTAATTTGCGCTTTGTGCGTGGGTTTTAATCTGGTTTCCAGTTTCTCATCACATGACTAAAGATTACTAATTTCCTTTAATGTGAAATACAGAACAGTCATACCTTAACCATACCAGCGAGGTGCTGTCCTTCAGCGCATCAGCTAAAGCCTCGGCGCCTTTGTCTCCGATTTTGTTTCCCCACAGCCTGAAGGACAAAGTATACAAATCAAACAATTTTCGACAAGCTGCATTGAAGATTTTGAAATATACAACACAATATGATATTATATAATATATTGCATAGTATATTATATAAATATTATATTGAAAATGTATGATTTATAATTTATTCGTAATGTTTAATATTAGGTGACATGTCATAAAAGAAAAAAATTTACATCTCTTATATTGTTTAATGTTGTGAAACATCTGTGGAAACAAGGCAGTTCCTGTTCTCACTAATGGCAGATGACGTTACTAGGATACGGCAAGGCATAAATAGCAGAAGACAGAAAAATACTGTTATAAAAAGTTTACACTGGAGACTCCTTACAAAAAAATGTTAAGTTATCATCATAAATAATGGCATGTTGTCAATTATACAGCAAGGAATTTGCCTTCACTAATCTGATCGGTTTATTTTAAGATTGCGTATATACAGTATTTATCATAACCTCACTGGGACATTTCACTAAGTACACATCCACGTCCTAGTTCACTTTGTCAGTTAAAGATTAAAAGGAAAAAGGGAAGCCAATTTCGCCAGATGCATCTCAAACAAGAACAAATCAACGTGGGATAGTTATGACAACATCTGTTCATATTGCGTCTTAAAACAAATCTCACCCGAGATACTTCAGGGATGTGTTGCACCTCAGTCCTTCCGCCAGCTGCTCGGCCCCCTGTGATGTGATGTCATTGTTTCCAAGTCTGTCAAGCATGAGATATTACAGACAGAACTACAGGAGAATTTCCCCCTAGATTAAATTAACTAGATTAATTAATGATAATTCTTTCATACATTTTTATAGATATTTATGTCTATACAATAATACATAATACTGTAAGTTTCTTTTTTTTTTTAAGTAACTTCTTAACCAGTGAGCG
The DNA here is from genome assembly GCA_030014305.1 of Clarias laeviceps. NCBI lineage: Eukaryota > Metazoa > Chordata > Actinopteri > Siluriformes > Clariidae > Clarias > Clarias laeviceps. The sequence continues at coordinate 3,960,279 of JAQMYJ010000023.1, read as the reverse complement.
TCATTTATGGACTGATATTCACAATTTTATTACAACACACAATTTTGAAAGAGTTCTTAATATAAGAGACCTGATATCTTTGTTGCTTTGATGTCTTTTATCTTACTATATAATATTAAAGACATACAATCTTGCGAACACCGTTCAAGTCAAACCAGGACTTTTGACTGTACAGAACAGAACACAGTTATGAGAGTAAAAGCTCCCTTTATATAATCCCCTGCTACACTAATGCACTTATTCCAGTGTTTCACTAGTGCTTGGATACCATCAGAGTAGAAAGTTTTCTCAGTGAGCCGGAGCCATGATCGGACTGCCTGCTTCACGTCTGAACCGCTGGCCTCCCAGGAACTCCTTTAATGGCCCAAACATGTGGAAATGGCTTGGAGCGAGGTCAGAAGTGTACCAGGGTTGTGGTAATAATTCACTCATCACTGTACTGTGCTTTAAGTCTTCTGTAAATGTCAATCAATTTCCTGCTTTCATTCACAAGAAGTCCCAGTTTGACTTGAACACCCCTTATATTTAATTAACCGCTATGTATTTTAATGATCTTAATGTAGACTTTTAAAAGTAACAACAGGACACTTTTAGAGGATACCTTAATGCGAGGAAGCTCTTCTTTGTCTTAAGCAGCCTGGCAAAATGCTTTGTGCAGTCATCTGTTAATTTGTTGTTGAAGAGCCTGTGCAAATAAATGTTTATTTTTACTTTGTGACAAATGAAAAGTATGAAATGAAAATTGAGCAATTGAACAAACTTACGCTACTTTCTCGAAGCAGTCGCAGTGCACTCCTTTCTCAACAAGCTTGCGTATTCCTTCATCTGATATGTTATTGTTCCTCAAACTGTCAACGTTATAAGACATAGAATGGAAAAAAATTGCATGTGCTTTATTGAATAAATATTTTCTTATTATGCACATTTAAAACCTAACCCTAGGTTTCAGTTTTGTTTTTCTTAAGAGTACCTATTTTGAAATGTTTCTAAAAGGGAAAACTTCAGGACTCCCCCAATGAGACAAACTGAAGAACCCATTAAAATTAATTCATGCAGACTTATCGGTACATTGCAATATTAATTTGCATATGTTAATGATTGTTATTGTTTATAAGCTTTTATGTCCTGGGTTACATTAAAACCGATTAAGAGACTGTTAAAAATATTTTAAATATGTTTAGACTACACTCTTATTAGAAGAATAACCATCCATAACCATTCAAAGAACCAGCTATGAAACCCCTTTCGCCCCTTCCACAAAAGTGCAAGTTTTCACAAAAAATAAATCTATCACTGGAATATTTACTATACTCTATTAGAAGATTTCATTCAATCACCTTTACTTTTAGCACAATATGTTGTGGCCAGTTTATGTGTAAAAATGATTCCTCATGCATGCGGTTATCTTGTGGCTATACAGCTGTTTAGTCCCGATCCTGTGAGTTCTCATGTGTGTATGAAAATTCTCTTCATAGCTCTGGATTTTACTATTAAAGTGTTTACGTGATCTCTATTCATGATTTGTTTTTCCTTGACCACATTTCTTCCACAAAGCTGACGTCTCAGCACTATCACTGCAGGTTTTAATAATGTCTGAAGGATTCTTAACCCTGTTCCAATCATTTAAAGTCTCCTTAGTTGTTTTCTTTGCTGCAATACAGCCAAATAATTTGACCTCTTTGGAATGGCAACTTTTTTTGGCCAGGTATGATAAAATAATAATTGCATATTTAAATAATTAAATAAAATTTGATTCAATTTAAGCTTTGACAATGTCATTATGTTCTTACTAGAGGGAGTGACAGATGTGAAGACATGGCAAGAGCTGTTCCAATCCTACATCCCCCACTGAGTTGAAGTCCAGCTGTATACCGACAGGATTCTGCAGGTGCCTGAGTACATAAGCCAGAGCAGTGCATTCCACTGGTCCAATATTACAATATATTAACTTAAGGTGTTCTACTTCTAGCTTGGCCATTGCATCCTTGGCAATCTCGCTTTCCTGCATCTCATAGATGCACTTAATAAGCCACACAAAACCCGGCATGGCATGCATGCTCTTCTTTTCACCCTTCACTGGTGGAGGGATTGATTTGAAATGTCTCTGCATACCCTTGGACAAACACTTCATGACTTGCTTGGACTTTTTCTCGAGCAAGACAGCAGGACAAGACTGTACAAGGAGATTGCGATAGCGCTGGGACAAAAGTCCTGCAACAAACTCTAAGGTGATCTGCAGGTTTGGGGTCTCTGCTACCTTCAGGTCATCAACTCCAGGATTCATGCAGTGTACAAGACAGTTGTGACTACCAGCTGTGGTGGGTTTGCACTGAGACTGAAAGAGATTTTGGATGACAGAGCAGTTGCCATTGTTGTTAAGAACAATATATATAGCAGCAAAGAAACACTGCATGGTGATATGCAGGAACTCAAAGTGTTTGCCGTCAGTAGCGTCCGAGAGGTCCTTACACTCTATAAGGAAGCCCAGATCAAGGTCCTGTTTTGTGATGCTACATTTCAGCAAGTTTGACTCGGTGAAAATGTAACAGGAAGTCTCCAACCCTTCCAGCGCCAACTGTCCTAGTCTTCTCACCATCTCTAGATGTTCCTGTAGCCATCCCTTTCCCAAAGTTCTGTGTTTCTGGGTCATGCGCTTCTGGATGAAATGGTTCAGAACCATGAGGTACACATCAGTGACCGTCTGAGGGCTGCCTTCCCCACACCCGAGTAGCTCTTTATAACACTTTGATATAATCCAGCAGAACACAGGAATATGGCAAAGCCCAAGTAGGGCTGTGTTAGCCTTAAGGGACTCTACAACTCTAGTAGCAACAGTGGCATCATTGTGGTGTTTCCTTACAAAGTGGTCGATTCCCACAGGACAGAAACCCTTGGCCAGGACTTCTTTGCAGAGATACTGCTTCAGAGATAGACCGACTGCTTGAGGCCTGCTGGTTACCACTTTCTTCACCCCTTTCATTAAGGTACCCTGAAGCAGGTTGAAAAGCAGAGTGTGTACAGGTGCTTGCTGTGTGGGGCAACAATGACGCTCTTCATCTGTGAAGCTCTGCCTAAACTCATCAAGCCCATCAAAGGTGAAAAGGACTAGTTCAGGGTGGTCAAGAATGAACTGGAAAATTTCATCTTGACCCTGGTCCGGCCAGCAGCAGTGCTGGAACAGGAGCTCTTTTAAAGAGAGTAGCTTCTGTTCAGTATTCAGTTTACGGCAACTGAAAGGGAACAGCATGATAACATCTGTCAACAAGGTACCTCTGGCCCACAGTAGGTGGAGTCGCTGCAGCAAGGTACTCTTACCAGTTCCTGCTTCGCCAGAAACAAGTATTGTATCGGCTTCCTTATTAAGAGTTCCAAGCGGACCCACCACATCTTGCAGTCCCACAGCTGTAACCTGTCTGTCACTTTGCACCACTTCTAGGAGGCCATCAGTATAGATATCATCTAGGGAAAACCTTCCTGTTCCACCATATGTGCTGAGAACATATGACTGAGCGGCAACCGAGCTGTGCAGCTTCTTCTGGTAGGTGAGGCATTCTGGAGAAAGGAGTGGTAAAGAATCATATATCAAAAAATTGCAATTATTGCATTGCTGTCTCATGCAATAAACTTCTTACATAAACATGTGTGAGCTTAACTTAAAAAGAGAAGCAATGGCATTACTGTATCATACATTTACAAGTAAAACAGATTGCCAAAGCAAAATTACAAGGTCAAGCTGCTATAAGACCCAGCACATTCCTCCTAGCCCACATCTATGATCACATTCAATGGTTATCCATATCACATATCCTGTGCAAGGTCCCAGGGAGGCCTGGAGCCTATCTGAATGAGCTCAGGGCACAAGACAGAGGACACTCAGAACACAAGACAGAGGACACTCAGAACACAAGGCAGAGGACACTCAGAACACAAGGCAGAGACATTCAGGGCACAATGCAGAGGAGACTCAGGGATCAGGGGAAGCTCAGTGGTTAAGACATTGGCCTACTGATTGGAAGGTCCTGGGTTCAAACCCCAGCAACACCAAGTTGCCACTGTTGGGCCCTTGAGCAGGGTGGGATAAGGGTGTCTACTAAATGCTGTAAATGAGCATGCTGGATTGGGGATGGGATCATATACACTGACAAAGCTAATCATACACTACAGGCAGTCTGGGAAGACCAACAAACCTATAATGCAGGGCTTTGGAACTCAAATCCTGCTATGGATCCTAGAAATTATTTAATGTAATTTCTTCTTGATACCTAAACTAGATTTTGATGCTTCTAATAAATGTAATAAACACAAGGTCCAAACAAACACTAACTGAGTGCTGAAAATATTTGCTAACTTTTCCACCACAACGCTCACACCCTTTTCTAGTTCCCTGGGCTGAAGGATAGGAATCCTAATAATTGCCTTGCATTTTCTTTTTTTATGTTGAAGTCGTCTTCATGTCAATCCAAAAGTAGGTGGCTTCTTGCTTAAGCTTAACTTTTAAGTGCTTCAGAGCAGAAGAAAGTAAATGATTACAGGTCTTTTGTAGTCAAATATCCTGTTTGATAGTCAAGCAGAAACATGAGCATAACAAGTAGAAACCACATACATACCTGTTGAGAGTTGCTTTTCCACTTTGACACATTGTGTCTTGGTGTCTATGTGCTGTAGATCCTTCAGTAAAGTGTTGGCAGCTCCCTCCCCTTTGAACCTCACTTGGTCTAACAGCTTCCTGGCCTAACCAGAAACACAGGAAAAAACAAGTTCTGGCAATAAAATTTCCAAACAACAGGCACCCAAAGAAATATCTGTTCCAATCTGTTGCTTACCTTTTGCGAAGTTGTGTACACGGGTAACTGCACTTCATCACAGTCTTGTGAAGTAAAGCAACCAGCTTCCACCAGAGCATCCAACAGCTCGTCGAGATGATCCCGAATCTTCTTCACAAGTGCTGGTCTGTCAATCAGCAAAGCCTCACAGGCGCTTCTAGGAGACTTTTTGATGTCCCTTTGGGTTGAATTAACTTTCCCAAAGCAAAGTCCAACTTTCTGGGCCTCAGGTAAGACTTGATTAAAAGCTGCCAGCAGCAGGCTGCATGCATCCTCTCCCTTCGTGTACACCAAGTCCAGAAGTTCTCTAGTTTTTGAGCAGATGGGTTTAGAGGAGCCCTGAATGTTGTGGTAGTCTTCCCAAACAAGGACATCCCATGACAGCAGCAGATCAAGCACAGAATCCAAAGGTTCAGCGGTGCCGCCACAGCACAGTGCCCCCAACAGTTCTGTTCTCTGCCTCAGCACCAGCTGCTGTGCACACATGACTCACGCTGCTTTACAACTAACATTTACTGCTTTCACTATTACCTGGTGTTTTCTAGGACTACACAATAACCTTTCCAATGTAATGACTCAGTATTATTATTGCAGCTTTCTGTGACGTCTGAACTGAAACAGTTGATGCATTAGTAGCGAATAATAACCAGTATTGTACAACCCTAGCTCATGATTTGATATATGTCTTTAAATCATGTTGGATTAGGAAATGATTTATTTGATGGTTTTGACATTTAATGTTGACCTAAAGATGCTTCTTTAAGTTGGAAGTGAGCAACTATGTCCGTAACTGCGAGAAGTAACAGTCCTTAATTTTGTAAAACGTACTTTTATTTAGGATGGTTCAAAAAGAAAAATATATCTGATTTATTTTTGTCACTTAATTTCAACTTGAATGAGAAAGAAATCATCTCACAGGTTCATCTTCTTCATCTCCATGAAAAGAGCAACACAGAAGATGTGTGTGTCCTGTTCACGTCATTAGGAAATATTGGTTTTCCTTTAAAAAATGATGATGAAAAAGGTTGAAAAAACGGTTGGGTGGAACTTGAATTCCATGTCAAAAGCCGTACACCAGGTAAGTCCAGACCATCAAGAAGGGTCAGTCTTTTACATATAGGATGGTCTAAAAATGTTGAACAATTAATTAACAAAGAATTTTTACCCAACATAAATCCACAAGTCTAGAAAATCCATCAGGTTTATTTTAAAAGCTGGCCAGCAGATAAGCGTAAGTCCATGGCATTAAGTAGCATCAAGTGAAAGTTCTCCTTTCGCTGGCAGGTTTAAAAAAAAAAGTCATGTGTCACTAGGGGATTAGTCCAAGAAAAAAAATGATTTAGGTCTTATTTTAATTTAGACATTTAATGCATTAAAATCAAAACCATAATCACATAATGAATGAATCAATTCGTCTCTCTCTCTCTTTCTCTCTCTCTCAAAATTGGCAACGTTGTATTTAAGACTCTTCCTGGCCAAACTTGGACAAATTTTAAAAACAGACACATGATACACTCACAGTCAGTCATTATTTATCTTTTTTTTTTTTTTTTTTTTTGCAAAACTAGACAAAAACCTTTATTTCTCCACCAATTATAACAATATAGTCTTTAGAGTGTTGGTAGTGGAAAGTCTTCCTATGTTTACACACCCTATAAGGTTTCCACCTGAACTATGGACTATAAATGTTCACTGTATGACCTATAAATGCTCTAATCAACACATATTTGCTTTTAAGAGTTTGTTTAAGAGTAAAATACCTGCTCATAAAGTGGCCGTCTCAGGTATCAGGAGTAACTCTGAGGTTGAGGCTGTGTATCCGACGACTGCTTTCTTCAGAATGTGAAGTTCTTTCTGAGATCTCTTCCTCATTCCAGGGCTGTTGCACTACATGTACCTGAGCCTGTTCGGATTTGGAGTGTTTATCACAAAAAAATGCCTATATTTATTCTTTGTTCATTAAAGATGAATAGTCTATAATAACCCCTGTATTCGTCCTCTGTGTGACGGCTCTAAAAGAGCTGAAGCTCTTTGTTGTAGTTAGACATGAACTGAAAGTGAAACTGCAACAAGTCTACAAGTCTGTAACAGGAAATGAGAAGCCTATACTATGATTATTATTATTATTATTACTATTTATTTGAATGAATTTTATCTGATTTCTTTTTGATTATTTAATGATTATTTTTTTGCTTGTTGTTGTTGTTGTGTTTGTTTGCCTTTGATCTCTAACAAACATTTCCTAGTGAAGACAGAATTCCTCAGAACACATCAATGTCTTCAATTATTATAGCTTGCAGTGTAAACAACAATCTACTGAAATTATTACTAATATCAGTAATATTTGATAATAATAATAAGCAATCAAAAGACAGTCCGTCTCAGAGAGGACACTGAAATAATGTAACTAAAGTAAGTTTTGTGATGTGAATCATTACACATATATCATAGTTTTCATCACTAGTTTTTGGTTAATTTACAAAAAATTATATATATATTAATTAACCCCAAATCATAACTAACTCAATTATATTTCTGAATAATGATCTAAGAAATTTCATTGTATCTATAAAATGCTTATAAATATTAAATGAGCATTAGGTTGCCCATATTTGCCCAAAGTTTTACATATTTGTTGGCAAACATTAATTCTTTTTTTTAAGCTATTAAAAATATTTTAGACGAGTGAAGTCAAACCGGGACTTCGGATCGCAAGACATTTATGGAAGACTTCAAGCACAGTACAGTGATGAGACAGTGTGAACGGTGTTAAATGCTTTAAAGAAAAAGGTAAAATCTGTGTCTGATTCAATTAAAATTCTATTCAAAAACACTTTATTTAGTCCCAGGGGCAATTTATTTGATTTAACGATCCTTGAAAATCCTTCACCAACACCACTTGCACATTATAGGAACTTAGATGGGAGCTATTGCCGCCTCCCCAGTTACAGTCCTGACCTCGCTCCAAGCCGTTTCCACATGTTCGGGCCATTAAAGAAGTTTTATAAGCAAAAAGCTCTAAAAATATCTAATCTGATTGATTCATGACTCAACTTCCAGGTATAACACATATCTTATTGTTATTCCTTAAAATATACTGTATGTAGTCCTCAGGAACATCTGGTGTCAGATCCCTCACATATGAAAATGCATTAAACTTTGTGCAGCACTGACATTGCACACTAGATGGTGCACTAGCATTGTGTAGGGCAGCAAAAAGTTTATAAAACTTATAGACAACATAGAACGACAACTTTCTCCAACTTTCTTCATTTTCAGTCATAGGCTTCAGGTCATCATGGAATTAAGATTAGAAAAACTAATGTTATATTATACTTACGTACTATATACTGTATATATACAGTGCTTGCTTTGTGATTGTAAGTGAGTTGTTTGCAGTCTTTCTCAATGTATATCCTATTCACTTCCATTTCATCTTTAATATCTGTTTCTCTATTGGAATTTGCTCTCTGTTCGTTCAGATAAAGATTCACATGTTATTTTGTCTGACTGTTTGATCTTCCTCAGCGGACTTGCCCTCAGTATGTACTGTAGAAGATTTTTTAAATTCAAGACTCCTTAAGAGGCCTTTAGGTTGCCTTGTGAAAATAAGATATTACTAAGTGCATGAAGACGATTTTAGTATGTTAGTCCTGGGAGAAGTTTTTAGGGCTTTAATAGGGAGTCCTGAAGATGTCCCCAGTAGGTCTTTAATTTGTTTGGTCCTGAAAATGCTTATAATCCGATCTCTGCCCACTGGGTTAACATGTATCTTAAAGAATAAAAAAATACTATATGTACCTTTCCTAGTAAAACATTTAAGTTAGGCTACACAAATGCTACAAAAGTTGAACTTTTAAACAGTACGACTGAGTGCCAAGGAAAGCAAATTCTGAAAAAATCTAATTTTCTGATTATGTTAATAGGAATCATAGGTGTTAAAATCCAAGGTAAATGCCACTTTAATATAAATCCAAAATGCTGAACACTGAAAATGGCAGGATAATCTTTTTTTTCTATTAATTTATTAATCATTATTGTCACCTAACAGCTCCAGGGTCCATGGTTCGAACCTTACTGTCTGTCATATCTCTGGGTTCTTTGGTTTCATCTCACTTCCCAAAACCATGCCACTTTGGCAAGGGGTGTATTATTTCCACCTTAACCCACGGGTGCCCCGAGAGAGAGAGATCCACATAGATCATATATATATATATATATATATATATATATATATATATATATATATATATAAAAATTTTTTTTTTTTTAGAGAGTTT
>JAQMYJ010000023.1:3919669-3951093 GCA_030014305.1 Clarias laeviceps | reverse complement strand
ACTTTTTTATTTTTTACAGCATTTTACATAAACTTAGCTCCTTAATAAAATAAAGAAACATTATCGAGTAAAACCGCATGTGTCAACAGGAGTATGTGTGTGTCTGTGTGTGTAGAGAGAGAGAAAAAAAGAGACTGCTTTTTTTTTTTTTAAACCATTGTCTAGACTGGGAGGGCGTTTTTAAGTGGGAGACAGAGTTCTCTGTGTGGCCTACAGCACGGCTGAACTGAGGGTGTGAAAAATTCAAACCAGCTCTTTGCTGTCAGTGATGAGATTTTCTCAGCCAGCGCTTGTCTGTGGTTTTTTTTTTTTTCTCTTTTTTCTTTTTTCGCTCCACTGTCCTGAGACCGTTCCTACTCTCTTACCCACAACTGAATGAATCATTGTCACAGATCTGTCTTGCTGAAACCCGGCAGTGACACGTGCTCAGCCATAACCAGAAGACAGACGCTCTGGGAGGAATTAAGCCTCGCTGTGTCACATACACTGCACATGAAGTGCAAGCTTGTGCTGTTTTGTTTAACCACTTGTCAGTTGTACACTATTGAGCATTCTTCCATCTGACAGCTGTTGAAAAATCCTAGAAGGTTCCATTCGACTAAAGACCGTCCGGCGTGGCTTTCATCACGGGTGGTCCATGTGAATTAGTGCAGGCTGTGGAGATGTTGTGAAGAGGGAACCAGAGAGCGTTTTATTGCCAGCTAAGGCATTCACAGGGACTTATATCCTTTCTTATCCTTCCTGTTTCTTATCATCTTCTTAGATTGACACTTCTTTTATCTTCTTGAGTTCTCGATCTACAACATTTCCGATTTCCGATATATATTTATGTATACAGTTGATTAATGATTCACAATTAACAAGCTGAGCCCAAATGTATGGGATCTTAACTGCTCCTCATACAAAACACATCAAGCTTGATTGTATTTTCACATTTGCATAGTTGCGCTCTCATCTCTTCTTCATCTTGATGAAATCCAGAGATTGATATGGCCACTTTTATGTTACACTGCTTTTATATCGCATCTATTTCTATTCCTTTAGATGTGTTTTTAAGATAATTCGCTTGTAAAAGTATCTATATAACTTGATCGTTCAGAGGTTCACTTCTTCTCTGTTTAAAGCTTGATGGTGTTTCAACAGCTTATGTATTTGTAGATTCATGGATTTCATTCGGCCAAAACATGGTATCAGTGTTAAAAAGTGTCTCACCTAAGGTGAAAAAGTAAATTATCAGATAGGGTCATATAACAACATATTTCACAATACTTAATGCTTCTTTTCTCCTGATCCATGCTTCATACAGAGTTATATTTTTATCAGATGAAAAGAAACACATTTGCTAAATACAATTCATGCCCTTTGATGTAGTATTCGGAACTTTTCTAAATTCAACGATTTTAATTGTCATTCAGATGAAACGTGGCCAATTTAGATTTCACATGAAAAGTGTATTATTCTAAAATGCAAAATTAAGATATTGCAACATGAATTTGACATGGTTACGGACACTACAGATTTTTTGTTAGCTTTTTTAACTTTTAGTAAAAAACATCTCTTTTTATTTTAAGCAACAATTTTTACAGGTCATGTGCTACTAGAAGCTTACACTAATTTTAACATAAAGACTCATAAATAAATATGAATAATTTGCATTTTAAATGATTATTGTTTGAAGCGAGACAGTAAAACGCTAAAAAAAAAACTGCCATTTTTGGGGCACATATACAGTAAAATCATCTGTCCAAAACAGCTGAAGTTAGCAATAAATTTTTTTTAAATGTATATATCCGTATCTATATAGCTCTGTTTCACAATTTCCACTGTTATTTCACGACTGTTGGTGTCTCCTTGCGTTTAATTACCTGTATCAACAGTTGATGCCTGTTCTGACTCCTTACATTTCCATCTAATTGTTTCTGCCTCTCTCTCAATCTTTCAGAACCTCTGGGCAAGTATGAAATGGGAGATGGGAGAAAAATAGTACACTTGTCAAGTTAATACCAGACAGGGTTTAGATCATTGGGATATTTTCTGCAAGAGAGAGGAGGAGGATTAATTCCATCATTCTGTCTCTTATATTTAAGCATCACTGGTCAGAAATGGAAAAGAAAATGTTGAAGCTTAATGCTGTAATTGACTTACCTTGGAAATAGGAAGTCGTAGAAAAAAAATAAAATAAAATGCACCTTTTCCTGTTGGTCCATGAAGGGCAGTGGACCATTCAGATGGACCATGTCGCCCATATGCAGTTCAGTTCACTTGATGGACAATAGTCATTGGTCAAATGGTCAGCAGCTTTACAGAATTAAAAATGTATGGAAATAAATTAGAACATGAAGAGAAAAAGTATAGACTATAACTATCACTGAAGATCAAGCTGACGGTGACAGATGCAAGGAAAAAACTCCCTGACATTAGAATAGGAAGAATCCTTGAGTGGAACCGGAACCAACTGGGAATCCATCCCCATCCTCACCCCATAGTAAGACCATAAAATCAATCTTGGATATATCTGTGCGCTCTAACGGTAAGAGTTCATTCTACCAATTACGGTGTTTTAGTTAATATAAAGTACTCTTTACTGACTTTGGTTTTAAAAAAAAACTACTGAATGACTGCATTCACAAGCCAGCCATGACATGAGGGCTCCCGTGATAGTAAAGCAACCAGTTACTTCAAAGTCAGCAAACCTGAGTGATCAAACCTGAGTGGGGGAAGACAGCATCCAAACATACCAGTTCTCTACGTCCAGCACTCCAGTCCTCCAGATCTGCTCACAAAAGGCATGACTAAATAAATATGTTTTCAGGTTTAAACACTGAGACTGTGTATGAGTCACGATATTAATTGGTAAGTCATTCCATAACTTTTTGGGTTTCGTAAGAAAAAGTTCTGCTGTTGTTTTCTTAATATGAAGATACAGTACCAACAAGCAGCCTACAGCCTTTGACTGAAATAGACATGGCGGATCATAAAACGCTAGAAGTTAACTCAGATATTTTTTCCCCATGTAGCTTGTTTGAAAGATGCTGGAACAAGACATGTTTAAAACTAGAAGAAACTGAAAAGGACTGAAAGACCTTTATAAAGGAATAAAGGTGAGCAAAATGCTTTATGTAAAAATGTATCCTACAGTGTAAAATTTTAACACAGTCATATAACATTATTCAACATACTGTATCACATTTAGATAACGTTGTGCAATAATGTTTGGACAGTGGCTTAAATGTATAAAATTATTTTTAAAAATGTATAACAAAAAAAGTAATAAAAATTATTTCTATTTTTTACGAGTTAACACAGGTCTTCGAGCTCCCCAAAGTGTGTCAGTCTGATTTTTCTACCTCAAATTATTTCACTCTTTTTCCGACTGCACTGTTTTAGTGTTCATGTAAATGAGCTACTGCTGAGCCATGCCCCCAAGAGGACGGCAGATTTCGGAATCAAGCTGGGCGTTAAACATGTCTAAGATCTTCTTAGATAAAGTCACATTAGGAGGGAAAACTAATTGCTTGTTTAATGCAACAGTGGAAAAGTGGACACCGTCTGAATGTGTAAACATGACTATAAAGTGATTTATGCATAAAAGGTCCCCTTTAATATTTGGACAACAAAAAGGTCTAATGCAACTGACCAGTCTACCCGAATGACCCACTGGGTCACTAACTCAACCACTCACTATCAGTTAACGATAGATCCAAACAGACTCATGACAACAATGGATCGGTTGGTGTGAACATCAATTTACACCTAGGGGCAATTGATATCAACCAGTTCTCTTACTGGCATTTCTTAGGAGGTGGGAGGAAACCAGAAAACCAGGAGGAACATGAAAAGAAACTTAACACAGACAGAAACCTAAACACAGGATGGAAACGGGGGCCATGGAGCTGTGATGCTGCAAAACCATCGGGTAAATTATGAATTAAGCCCAATATAGGAGTAAATTATCATGTCAGTTTAGATCTCTGGGAAAAATCCAATTTCTTAGTATATAAAATGTAATTCATGGCTTCTTAACAGTCTCTGAGACACAAACTAATCAATTCCAGACCACGACAATTCCATTTCTGTGGGATCAAACAGGAACAAGTGCCTTGTACTGGTGTCGTTTGATCAGCCTTCAGTCACTGTAAATTAAAAGCATATCAGCAGTTCTCCATCATTGCAGGACATTGCGAGTTTCTTATCTGCAAGATGCTCCTTTGAGACGGTCGACGGAAGATCAAAGATGCAGAGGAGTCGACAGCTTCGCCGTCTGATGTCGGCACCAATAACGGACAGAGTGGCACAATGGCTTCAAACGGGTAAAGCAGGGAAGCTGATAAGCGATGTCTTAATTGACCGGAGTCGCTGCAAAATTGGTACCCAATTAGCCAAGGGACACGAGAGTTTAAAAGGAAGACCGGATCAAATGTCTCTTGACGAGAAAAGGGTGCAGTCAAAGGAGGTCCTGTATGGATGAGCATCTGCGCCCATGTATGTGTGTATTGAGTTTTAATTGACGCCAAGATTAAAGCTGACTCCTGAGACGCTTTCTTTTTTTTCTGCCCCTTTTCTTTTCAGCTTTTCAGGTTGCAGCTAAAGATAGATAAGGGATGAAAGAATGAGAGAACGAGAGATAGAGAGAGAGGAGCAGGTCTAGGGGGCAGGGTTCACCGTAGACTCTGACTCCTGCTGGGTGCGCTGCCACTCAAGATGGCTCCTACTTGTTGGACATTCATTATCAAACCCGGTTTGCTCCTTTCATCTCCAGCTCGGCACAGCTCGCCACGCAAAATACAGAGGCACCTTGCAGCTTGACATCCTCCCATTCACGCTGTACCTTAAACAGCATGCTGCCACATCAAAGCAGCCACGCTCGCTTTGATGTTGCGAAAAAGAAAGAGGCCCCAATGATCTACGAAAAAACCAATGGAACTTTTTCCGAGCCTCTCTCTCTCTCTCTCTCTCTCTCTCGTTCTTCATCGACCCCCGTGTGAGACCGTTTTCACTACCTTATTGCACCTACTATGCCGACAGCATCCCACCAACCGGTCCATCAATTCAGTTTATTTTTCAGTCATGTCCAATCAGCCAAAAGTCCAGTGTAGTGTACAGTAAGAAATCATGCAAATCCATCATCTGGCCTTGACGCCCTGTTTGGGTGCCCGCTGTGCTCTCGGACCCCCCGTTCTCAGATGGCAATATACTTAAGATTCAGTTGTTCATGCTGAAATGCTTTTCTGCTCGCCATGAATGTAAAGAGTGAATATTTAAGTTTCTTTAGCCTTCCTGTCGGTTCAAACCAGTCTGACCTTTCTCACGAGCAAACCATTTCCTTGTTGCTTCTCAATGGAATTTAATTGTTTGTTTTTGGCACCAGTCTACATCTATTCACATTTCACTTGTGATATGCAACAGCTCGCAGGTTCTCGCATTTGTCTCCGCTCTGCACTTTTTAATGAGCAATAAAACCAGCTACAGCACTTTCCTCCTCACTAATAGTTAATAATTTCCCAAAATTTTTGTAGTTTGTTTTTTTGACCTGCGGCACCGATACCTGCTCTTTCTCTCGTTCTTAATCACCTGCTATCAATTATTAAGCATCGACTGCTTTCACTGCCACTGTACCAGTACGCTGTCATAGAAGGCAGGTTTACTAGAGTCTCCCTAAAACTCCTTCTGTAATAACAGGCATGCAAAATATTTGCACATTATGAAGCTATTTTAGAACAAATTTAATAACAAGTACAACTGTTTAATGTCTGAAATATCGGTATGAAAAAAAAAAAAAGATTGGAGGAAATTTCTAAAACAGATTGTATTTGCTCTTTGTTCTGTTGAGAACTTGTGTAAAAGCAGCTGCTGAGCACGCCGAGCCTGTTTCCCGAACACAGCGGTTAATTCACTGTCTCTGAAGGTTAAAGAGCCTTTGAACAGCGATTATTTATGTCTTGGTGGTTCCAGTAATTGGTGGATGAAAAGATTCTTGATAGGATGCAGGTGACATGTACATCCTCCATGTCATTAGTTCTGTCAATGGGAAACATTGAAATCTCTCTCTTTCTCTCTCTTTCTCTCTCTCTCTCTATCTCTCTAGCTAATGTAGCACAGAACATTTAACTGAGATACATGTCAACCTCATCTTTTTTTTTGGGGGGGGGGGGAGGGGGTTTGTAAAATATCAGCAGTGTTTAAATAAGAGAAGTCAGCGCCTTTCCTTCCTAATATAATGAACCTGACAATTATAACTTTTATTCCCCCCCCCCCAACCTTTCTCTTGCACATAAAAGGATGCATCACCAATTAGCCGCGATTCCCATCTTCATCTCTCTCTTTTTTTTTTTTTTTACTTTTCACACTTCAGAGCCTGAGAGCATATTCCACTGATTTCCATTATCACACAACCCCCTGCTTTGAAGTTCACAGATACTGTAATAAGTAAATAAATAAATAAATAAATACCACATTTATTCTGATTAGAAAATGTTCACATCTCCTAAATGTAGGAAAACAGATGCACTAATGCATTAATCATTAGATTAGGTGTTTTTTTTCTTATTTAATATCTACAGTATAACTATACGTTCAACTATAATGGATAGAAAAAACCTATGTGAAGTATGTACAGTATGTACAATCAAAAAATACTATTAAATTAAAAAAATAAAACATAGAAATAATGCAGAGCTTCAGTTAATGTTCACATTAAACACTACACAAAATGAAGACAAAAGGTGATCTCTGTGATTTGTACCCTGGCGTGGTTGCTGGAGCCAGATGGGCTGGTTTATGATTCTGTTTAGAAACTGCTGATTTCCAGCTCTGTGAGAGGAAAATCCTTGCAGATAAGAGAAACCAGAAGAAAAATGACCAGATCATTTTAAAGTGCTAGGAGGCATATAGTAAAAATGAGCAAGTAATAATCAGTCTTTACAACCGTGCTGAGCAGAAAAGCATCTTAACATGCACACAAAAATGAAACCATAATGTGGATGAGGTAAAACAGCAGACGATCACATCAACCAAGAACAGGAATCCATGGATAGCCAGGATACAGACTCAACCAAATTCAGGCAGGAATAAATTACAAATCTGGTCCAGTCTACTTAAGTCTGTGTCCATGACAGATTCAGATTCCTAGTTTTGACCGACAGGAGTGATGTGATTTTCTGCAGTTCTAGCTCATCCACCTTAATGTATTGTATTGTGTCATGCTTGTGTCATGCTTATTGCATGCTTATAAGTGCAAATGTTGTGCCAGTTGTGTTCATTTATGTTGTACTGTATGTAGCACCTTGGTCCTGGAGGAACGTTGTTTTGTTTAACTGTATACTGAACTGTATTTGGCAGAAATGACAATAAAGCCTACTTGACTTGACTTGACTTCCTAAAATACTCAAACAAGAACATCTGCCACCAACAACCAGGCCACAATTAAAATAAAGTTTACACTTTTTATCATTCACATGTTTAATGAGAACTGAATTACGTTTTCTGTATCTGCATGATTTTATTCCTTGATTTTATTCTGCTGCA
The DNA here is from genome assembly GCA_030014305.1 of Clarias laeviceps. Taxonomy (NCBI): domain Eukaryota; kingdom Metazoa; phylum Chordata; class Actinopteri; order Siluriformes; family Clariidae; genus Clarias; species Clarias laeviceps. The sequence goes on along the minus strand of JAQMYJ010000023.1, from coordinate 3,943,569 downwards.
ACATGACTGTGTATTGATTAAATAATTACATTATTAGGCAGGTGTAATGCTTTTATATAAACCTACCATTTTAATTAGAGGGCAGAACTCATGGCACGGGGGTATTTAGGTCTCTTGATGAAAACACAATTCACACCAGTACTTTGAACCAACAATGAAAACACAATCCGGTATGGAAGGTTAACCTCTAATTTAAGTGTAGTCACTCTAGAACAAACTGTTTTAAATAATAATAATAATAATAATAATAATAATAATAATAATAATAATAATAATGCATTGGGTAAAATGCAGATCTATAAAAACTAAGCAGTGTGTGAGAACTCCACTCAGAGAGGGAAATAAATGAATTAATAAATCAACAATGAGTACTAATACTTATTTATACTCACTAATGAGGAGTATGAATAATGAGAATGATGAGTACTATTTACAAAAAGTGTTATGGGACAGTTAATCATTGTAAAATTGTAAGGGGAAAAAATGAAAAAAAAACTGAACTTGGTGGAAAATACATGCAGGTGTAGTGTTATAAAAGTGTCCTTTAAATTAGCCAATAATAATAATAATAATAATAATAATAATAATAATGCATTGCCTCCTAAAAGTCCAACATGTTTCCTTCGATATCATTAAAGATGGGACAAAAACACTTAAAAAACTATGATAACATACACTCACACCCACACACACACAGTCTGCAGTAGCACATGGTGTCATTAATCTTGCTCATGTAAAGGGAGAAAAGGGCCGACACGCCTGGCTGCACTACACACACAGACAGACTGAGAGAAAAAGGGAGAACAGCTGAAAAGAACAATGACACATTAGCGCTAATGAGACCACCCTGAAGCTCTGTCTCTATGTGTGTGTGTGTGTGTGTTGTGTGTGTCTTTCTCTACTCCTGGCTTAAAAACCTTGTACTTAAAAAAAAACACAAAAAAAACAGGCATTTTAAATGGTTTCTCGTTTCTGTCTTACTTTCTTACTGAAAAATAAAAGTGAGGAGAAAAGTGAGAAATTTAGAAGCGGACACCATTTATAACAACAAGTCTCTTTGCAAATGTCTTATCCTAAATTTGTCAGACATGAAAATTTATGCCTTGTAGAATTTTATTGGAGCAGAAAAAAAATTGCATATTTTTCTTATTGTTTGTTTATGTATTTATGCATGTATTCATGTATTTATTTATTTATTTATGTAATGGGTATATAGTTCAAAAAGTTATAGGTCATGTATTAAAAAAAAACTACGGTTGCTTTAAATTACACGACTTACACAGAACTGTGCAAAAGTCTTAACACCCCCTCATTTCTTCACGTTAAATTTAATTTGTAAATCTGTAAATGATGTAGATTAAATTAAAGAACGAAACAAATGTTTTTCATGTGACAGGCTGCAAAGTGCCCCGACCTCAGCAGCGACCTCATTTCCCCTCATCTGTTCCAACCACTCAGTATTCAGCATCACCAGTATACTAATCACCAACCTGATAAATGTGATTAACGACTGTAACAAAATATAAAATGCAAATTTTAATATGGTTTGTAAGAAATTGTGTAATAATGTCAGAAGTTTTGGGGTTTTATCTTTTTCTTTATTTTAAATGTCATTTTTGATTTCTCGAAAAAATCTCAAGTTTTATAAATCAAATATGTTTAAAGAATTATTAGTAGTCTTGAAGAACAGGTCCAGTCGCTGTACTTGAGCATTTTTAGAGGAATGTTTTTTTTTGTTACCAAAGTAACCTATGAATTATTCAAGCATAAAATCATTTAACTTAAGGCATGAACCAATGAGAAACAGGTGCAGATGATGACAGATGATCAGGCCGGTGATTAATATACTGGTGATATTGAATACTGAGTGGTTGGAACAGACGAGAGGAGAAATGAGGTCACTGCTGAGGTTGTTACATAAATTTGTTATTCTATTACTATGGTTATTCTACTTATTATTAACTCACTTGAATTTAATGAGTTTAATCCAAAACTTTAATAATTTAAAGTATAATTTAGATAATTCAATTCATAAGGAAACTCGCATCTATTTATATGTTTAATAAGATAGTATAAATGTGTTCTGTGAGCAATAAATTCAGAAGGTAAAAAGCTCAATGTCGTAATAATACATATAAATTCTGTACATGTTTAATTAAAATGCTTTGGGGTAATTTACTTAATCTGTGGATTATTATTATTTGTTATGTTCGATATGAAGTGATGCAAGACAACTATTTATAGATGACAAATATAAATTATAATAAAATTATTCATATACAAATACTTTAATTGAATCCTTGCTGCTAACAGACCAATACACATAATGCTACATTTTGATTTGTATAACATAAAGACAAAAAGACAAGATTTTTTTTTTTAAATATTTGTTGTATAAATATTGGCGGAGTATTACAGTAATGTTTTATTGATGTGGATATTTTGTTGAATTTGATTTTTTTTTGCTACCTGGGTTCCGTGTAACAATCAGTCGTTGTGAACTTGTTTGGCTGCGTGCTAGTGAATTACACCCATCTGCCATAATGTTAACACTACCAGGTGAATTGAGTAACATTAATTAGCAATTATATACCAGAAAACTGGTGACAGGATGATGCTATAATGAAAAATAGTGCAATGCTGGCTGGCCATGATAGAAGGGCAGCAGAACACCCAGTGCACCAAGGCAATTATATACCTTGCACGGGGCCCCAGCAGGTAAAGAGCCAAAGGCCTCCGACCTGGCGTCTAAATTCCCGAGATCCCAAACTAAATAAGCACCCATGGGATGCACCGAACAAACTGACAGGTCTGATCCATGGAGTCAACACCCCATAGCTCACAGCACCCAAAGGAACTACTGCCAACGTCATGGTGCCAGACAACACAGAGCCACACCCAAAGTGGCTACAGCCAAACTGGTGGTACAAGGGGAACCCAGACCTAGGTGGTTTTAATGTTAATGGGTTTAAAGTTATGGCTGATCGATCTATACAGGTAGTCCCCGAGTTCCGATCCAGCATAATGCTCGTAAGTCGGTTTTGTTCTTAAGTCCGACAAAGTGAGTCTTATACACCTTTGACATGAATATACAATGTAAAGCATACCAATCCATTTGACTAAATCTCTGTCCCCTTTCCCTACATTGCCATCATGTGGCCAAAAACCATAATCACGCCTAAGGAAATGAATCTCACACGTCAAATGTAACAGTGTTGTCTCTGCGCCTTTAAATCGCGGGGAGAATCCCGGACGTTGTTTTGTCTCAGAGCTGTTTTCCACAGTATTGGACTGTGAACGCTGTCTCGTTCAGGATTTTCCGAAACTAGAATTATTCACCATCAGGACAGCTTTACAGGACAGACATTATCTTTCCAGATTGATTCATTGAAACCGGTGAGGCCGACTCATTTCTCCCGCACCCCCACATGCACACACATACAATATACCGGAGTTTAGACATTTTATACATTCACTTACACACTGAAAATATTGTATATAATTGTAAATATTGGTATCTGGTGCACTGCAGTGTCTATTGTTTGTACAATACACGTGAGTTACTTCCGTAATTTGTTCACATTTATGAATGTTTGTATCTGTGGAAATTCGTAACTCGAATGTTCGTAAGTTGGGGACTACCTGTATTCACTATTTACTGCACGTTCACTACACAGATGAGGAATTTTAAAACCTTTTGATTTATCAAACATTTAAAATTTAGAAAAAACAGATTAAGTAGAGATTAAAAATAACTACATGTATTATCACTTTTTTAAGTTTGATTTTAAAAATCTGACATGATTAAGAACATTTTTCTTAGGGCCCTTTTTTCTTTTATAAGGTGACATCAAAAGAGCCAAAAGAGTTTATAAACTCGAGTTTAGCCATTTGATCTAAAATATTTTGAAAAGGGTTTTATTTTTTGCTTTTAAATATGTCTGGAAATAATAAAAAAAATTCTAGTAGAATTCAAACAGTAAATTCTGTCCTTTTAGTGAAATACGTGCATATTCTCACACACACACACACACACACAAACACACACATTTACTGACTTGTTAAGAACAATTGCTTTTCAACACACATTCTTTCAGACAGCTCTCTCTCTCTCTCTCTCTCTCAGTGCTGGTGAGTTATGGCTGGAGTGTCGACTGTAACCAGCCACTATTACTATCATCCTGCTTAGGAATGAAGACAAGTGGTGTGTGCGCACACATACACACAGTAAATATCCTCCCAAACACAAATGCACACAGAACATTTCCAGGTTTTCCTCCCATTAGTGCAAAAGTTTGCATCCCCCCATGGATTCTGGGGTAAAAATAAAATGTCATGCCACATTTTAAAATTTTTATTGTGTCTATTTTCATATATAAAAAAATATCCAATAAATAAAAAAAATCTGAAAAATATAAGAGATAGTTGATACAGAGAACAATTAAGATGTTAGCAGATGTTTAAAAAAAAGACAATAAATTGTAGCAGTTTTTGGAAAATCTTGTAGAAAATACCGATCCCATTCAGGAAGAGGGGTGCAAACTTTTGAACTGATACCTTTTGCTCTGTTTTATTGTTTATCACACACAACTTGACTGTGTTTTCCAGGATAATGAAGAAACGTCCATGAAACTGAACACCTACATTTCTTCGTGTGTATTATAATTTTTTTTTTTTTTACCACATTTCTTTTCTAGAGTACAAACTTTTGCACTCATTCATTCATTCATTCACACCTGCACAGATTCAAATTGCTTGGAAAGGAAATCTTCATACAGTATACGGTACATATCGTTATATACTACTGTACACTTGACTGTGCTATAAATCTTTCATACTTAGTGGTCTTTACAAATAATAATAATAATAATAATAATAATAATTACGTTTTACAGAACGAATAAAAAGATCACATTATTCATAAAGCTTACAATGTCGACGGTATATTTTTGTTAAACAGGTACAAAGTCTGTAGCATATGGATGCGATTTTGTTTTGTTTAAAAAAAAAAAAAAAAAAAGCATAACTGTAGATCGGTGATGTAAAAGTAAAAAAAAAAAAAAAAAGAAAAGAATACTATCTAAGTGATAATTTTCTTAACAATTACAATAATACTAGAGGTAGCAGCAGATTAGGATTTCTTCTTCTTCTTTTTTTTTTTTTTCCTCGAGTCCTGTATTGCATGAAGCGAACCGGTTCTGATCCGTCTGTCCTTTACAGAATGAATTGAGCCGCACCACAAGTGCTTTTTCAAGTGGTTATCGAGTGGCAATAACACAGGATCAGCGTCAAAAAGACACCGTAGGCAATTTAGGCACACACACACACACACACACACACACACATGATACTGTACAATCATGAATACATAGTACATTCATACATACTCTCTCACACACACACACACACACACACAGGAGATTATCGATCTCTCCCTTTCCTTCATAGTTCACGATACTTCATTTAACAGTCGTAACTCTTCTGAGCGACTTCACATAATTTATCTCGCACAGACATTTTACATGATTTAGGAAAAAAATGAAAACAAAAACAGCCCATAAGTTTTGTCATTTTCCACCGTGAAAGTGAGGCCGTGTTGCACGAGCAATAAAGTGATCCGAGAGGAAGAGAAAAGAAAGAAAGAGATAGAGTATAGCCCTTTCCTAGCCGAGTCTGCACATCGAAAGCTGTCGCAGACTTTCCTTACATACACATGCAAAGACACACGTACAACACGGCGCCCCCTGTCTGTCAGTCTCGGCTTAGCCACGCTCGCAGTTTCCTCCGTCTCCGCCTACGACTGGTAGAAATGGTGGTAGTGGTAATGGTGCTCGTGATGGTGGTGGTGCTCGTGTCGCTGCACCACCTGCGCCAGGCCGCCTTCGTAAAGCACGACGCTGGGAAGCTCCCTCACCTGCTCCTTCTCCACCATCGGTCCTGAGCTCACGACCGGCCCCGTGGTGCGTCCCGAGGGCCCGGCCCCTCGCACCGGAGGCCCCTCTCTGGGTCGCTGCTTGTGTCGCCGGTAAGGTGCAGAGCTTTGATGGGGTGCGGTGTTCACAGGTGGAGCAGGAGGAGCAGCGGTGCCTCGCTTCATCACTCTGCCACAGGAAGGTTGGGATTTGGGCGATCGGACACCATGGGAGTGATGGGTGGAGTCCTGGGCTCGGGGGCGGAGAGAAAGGCTGTCCTGCTGGGCGGGGGTTTCAGTGGGAATGGTGTGCGAGCGCCGATGGTGGTGAGCCGGGTGGCTGTGTCCGTTCTCGGGTTCTTGGGAACGGGAGCGAGATTGATTGGATGGGCGAGAGGTGTGGTCGGGTTTGGGTGGCTCGGTGGTGGGAGCGGCTGTAAGACAAAAAAGAAAGAATAAAAAAGGAGCATGAGTTTTTTAGAACTTTTACAGAAAATTTCTTCTTCAATTGACTCAAGGAGGAATCAAAAGGAATGATTCAGTAGTGAACTGCACAGAACTTCACTACTGCACCAATCAATAATGCTGTCTGATTAACTACGACTCAATCAAACAACACAATTATAATAAGTTTTTGCCTGATTAAGAAATGTAGAGGAGTTTGCACAATGAGGTTTCTCTATAACATGGCAAGCAAAGTACAAATTTGTCAAAATAATAGAAAACAATAGAGTCTGGTGAGGGAACAAAACATTACAGCTGCTATAATGTAAGTGCAAACAGGAACTGACAGATTTCAACAGTGTCACTAACTGACAGTCTGTATATAAGATATAATCTCAAGCTGTGATTTATTTGAGACTTGAAACTAACCTGTCCCGAAGCGAGAGGAGTAGTTCTCAATGCCAGCCAGGTCCAGGTAATGATTCCTTCTCTCCAGGTTTTCATCCACACAATGTCTTTGGCAGCCCTGCTGCGTGTGATGGTCACTGTGATGACGCCTACAACATCGACAATGAGACCCAACATGTGCGATCATAAAAGCAATGCAGGAAAGAATGCATATTTCATGTTAGACCCATAATGTATTTTATTTGAGCGTGTAAATAAAATTTTGCTTATAAAGTTGTAACTATAACTGACATCCTAACCTAAACCCCAACGCAAAGCCTATCCCGTACCCAAACCCTAAACCTAACCCTTAGACCAATCCTAAACCTAACCCTAACCATAACCCACAATGCAAACCTTATCCTTCACCCAAACCCTAAACCTAACGGTAAACCCAGTCCTAAACCTAACCCTAATACCAATCCTACACGCAACACAATTCTAGACCCAATCGTAGCCCAATCCTAGACCTATTCCTACACCTAACCCTAGGGCAAACCTTCTGCATAACACAACCCCTAAACCTAACCCTAACCACGATATTAGACCTAATCCTAAACCTAGTCTAAACACTAACCCTCATCCTAACCCTATCCCCAGTGCAAACCTTATCCCTAACCCAATCTCAATGCTAACGCTAACCCCACTCATAAATTTAACCCAATCCTAGACCAAACCGCTAATCCGAACTCCAACCCCAAGACAATCCTAATCCTAAATTCACCATTTAACCCCATCCCAAACTTAGTATGAACCTTAACCCCAATCCTAATCCTAACACGAACACCAATCATAACCGTAACCCAATCCTAAACCTAATATTAACCCTAACCATAATCCCAATCCTAAATCTAGCATTAACCCTAACCATAATCTCAATCCTAAACCTAATCCTATGCCAATCCTAATCCTAAAATCCTAAAGAAAACGCTAACCCTAATTATAACTATAAACCATAAACCTAACCATAAACCAACCGTAACCCAATTCCTAACCCTAGACACCAGTTATGTTGTCTGGAAGCTGGTGAAGGACGGAAAAGTTTTAAAGTTCAAGTCGCTCACTGATGACATCAGCTGGAAGTGATTAGTAAAAAAAAAGACGGAAAGTTCAGTACCTCAGAAGAGCTCTGGACTTTTTCTCTGAGCTTTTAGGCTCCTCAAAGCACTTTTCAGCCTTCAGTCTGGGGTGTGGTATGTCTAAAAGAGAAAGAGAGTTTGTGTGTGTGTGTGTGTGTGTGTGTGTGTGAGAGAGAGAGAGAGAGAGAACATTATCAAAGGAAACAGTGCTGAGCTTCTCAGCATCACACACGTGCCGGTATGCACACACACACACACACACACACACACACACACACCTACACAATCAGACCTGCCAAAGGAAGAAACAATCCTTTGTTCCTTGCTTTTCACTTTGAAGATTTATAAAAGACAAAAAACAATGCTTCATTTATTCTATTTTCAACCGAAGGAGCCAAACACACACACACACACACACTTCATTAATATAGAAGCATCTGATGCAGTTTGAAGACTCTGTTATCAAAGAACATTGCTCAAATGCACAGTGCATATAAATAGCTGGTAAACACACGCACACACGTTCAATCCTCTCACTTTCATCAAGTCACATGCAAAAATAAAATCTGCAGACTCCGGGTACCTGCGTTGGCGTGGGTGCCACCGCCGTTCCTCCACCTCTGGCTGGCGTCGGGTGTGACGGAGAGCTTGACGCGGAGGGTTTTGCTGCTGCTGGGCGAGTGGTTCACCGAGGCGTCCACCACCTCGTAGATGGTGTGCAGCAAACTGGTGATGTCCTGAAAAAAAGAACTTAAGAGTTTAAATATCTCTTGAATTTAATAGACACTGGAGACTCCTTCCATAAAATTTTCATTATATTTATTTTTAAATTTCATATTATGTTAAGCATCCCCTATACAAGTCACGGTGTACTAGGGATGAGAATCACCAGAATCACCTCCTGAGACGATATTATCACGATACCTCGGTGCCGATTCGATTCAGATTCCGATTCTATATGTATCATGAGTTTATAAATATCCAGGTTCGATATAAAATTTTCCCCTGATTTTGATATTTTAAACCTTGAAAAAGTTTAATAATGAATTAATTGTATCCAATTCCTTATAGCATTCATTTTCTCACTTAAAAAATGAACGCGGCATTTAAACAATACAAACTAACTTCAAATACAAAAGTTTAAACTTTTAACTTCAAATTAAATGAAACAAATAAGTTACATTGTTACTGAGCAACACTTATGTCTGTTATCCGCGGAAATTATTATTTCTAAACCAACTTAGGATTCAGGATCGCGGGGCAATTTGGGAACACCAATTAGACTAACCTGCATGTCTTTGGACTGTGGGAGGAAACCGGAGTACCAGGAGGAAACCCACCAAGCACGAGGAGAACATGCAAACTCCATGCACTCCTACCACATGGGATAAAAATGTGGGAATAGTTTAGAGCGCCCCCTGTAGGATTTAAAAGGAACAGTGATGTATTACCACCTCAAAACGCCTCCAAAAATCATGCGGGCACATCTGGCTTCTAACGCGACTAACTTGCGTTTGCTGTGTTTTGAGACCGGCGAAAGCGGAAAGCATTGATTTCAACCTGTGTTTTGTTGTTGCACTGATATCAGAGCTGCTGTTATATAAAATTAATCAACAACCTCTTTCAGTATGACTTAATGAAAAAACAACAAAAAAACGCTGGCATGTTCTGGTTTGGTAGAGTTCGGATGCAGCGGTGATGGACGAAGAAAAGTCCTGTAGAAAAGCGACAGGTGAGACTTTTATTGGTGAGACTTTTATTGAAATTACTGCAACACAGAACATATGCACGGACTTCTTCGATTAGTCTCTCCTAGATGTTGGTTTGGATTTCAAGTCAATAAAAAAATGGAGGAAGCCCTAAATCCTGATAAGAGAAATCCAGAAAGGTGTTACTGTCATGTGGACCACATGCGCGATCTGCGTCGCTGCAACTTGCACTTACATTTCTTTATACGCAGGTACACTGTACGGCTCTGCAAGACCTACTGTATGGCGTGAACCTGACACAGAAGAACAAATCAGTCTCACCTCTCTTGTTACTTTGCCATTGTTGTCAAAGTCATAGAGCGTGAAGGTCCACTCCTGCCTGTTATCCTCCTCCACTGAAACAGCACACTCCAGCTCCTGATGGAGAAATAATCATCAAGATCAATCCTGGAACACACGGTTCGAGGGCGTGTGGCTTTAAATGCTAATGAGCTCCTGATCCCCCCTAGGCCACTTCGTAGAAGTGCATTTTTCTAGACAATCAGAACGCAGGAAACGGGACTTCACTAAAAACAACAGCCTCCTGAGTGGTGACCGGGAGTCAAGCCGGACCAGAGGCTACGCAAACACCCCCAGCTTTTTATTCTTGGCCAGAGTGACATCATACCAGGTGGGAAATTATGATATTTTTTCCCACAAGACCCAATGGCTGACGACCAAAACAACTATCAAAAAGTGAATGTTGCATAAAGGACCCAAATGTCGATTCAGTTTTGGATCGTTATTTATCTGATGAGTCCAAGCAGATGTTGTGCGAGCAGGAAGTAGACGAAAATGTACTCGTACACCCAGGACTGGGATTAAATACCAAACAGTCCATCAGTGTCATCCGTTGAAGAGCAACAGCAGTGAAATTACTGCAAAATGAAACCAAAACATGACCTGAACACTTAACTTGTGTTTAAATCCAGGTGTGATGACGGTAGACGTTCAGCCATGTGTTACTATCGAACCTCGAGAGGGTTTTTTTATTTACTTATTTGGTTAGTTAGTTATTTGTTGGGAGTCTTACTTTGATTTTTGTGTTTCTTTGAATTTCCGTTCTTACATTTCTTGGTTTGCGTTTATGTCATTATTATACACCCATATATAAGCCCTCGGTTTTCACAGTTACTTTGATGTGTGTTGTATAATGTAAGCTACATGTCAACGTATCATTATGCAAGGATTGTGGCAAGATTCTGCTCTCCGGGTTTTTTAAGTAAGTAAATAAATAAATAAATAAAACCAGCGGAGTTCAGTAACAAGCCAGGGGAGGGGCTCTTCTTATATGAGGTCACATTAGGGGAAAATCTAACTGGCTTGTTTAATCCCTAGTAAACATAAAACTGTAAACAGGACAAAAAGCAGGGAATTTTTTCAATTTTAGTGTTTGTACACTACACTCCTGAGACCCATTTCAAAGTCAAAAAAATAAACGAGTGTGCTTTCACAACTACAGGCTTTAGTTTGCTTAAATCGAACTCTACTTTGTTTTAAACAATCGCACCGGGACCCCAAAACGAGGTGGTCTCGATCTGAACTCTGGTTCGGTCCTCCTGAAGAGAAAGCACAACCGAACCAAAACAGGACCAACGTACATACTGCACATGATGGATCTTCGGAAATATCTTCAGCTGAACAGCCTGTTTCCACAGTTCAGTAGGATTAATACACACCGCCTCCTGTTTTGCTCCGTTTTCAAACTGAAGTGCAACAAATGTAATAAACAATAACCAGATCGACGACCAACCCGGGCAGGTTAACCTCCATCGTAAAACTGTCTCTCCCATTGAAGCGGCGTGTGGTTTGGTACGCTTTGATTTTTTTCTCTGTGTGAAAAGAAACCGAACCAAGAGGGAAACGCTACAAGTTTACCAACTCATTAAGGGCGTTTTCACATCAGCCAAGATCGATTTGTACCGTGCGCAGGAACGTTTGCTCCACCTTCCCCACTGCACATTATTTTTGCTCTTGCGTATTTACGCTCTCCGATACAGCAGGTGGCAGTATAACCAAGCCTACTTGGTTTTTTTGTGCCACCACTTAACACAAGAGAAGAACAGAACCAGGAAGTGAACCTTTGCGCTATATCTACTAGTGAGGGGAAGTTTGAATCAGTTTAGTGACTCGGTTCTTTGAATCTTTTTTTGAGTCATTTTGTTCATTTCGTTCTTTTGATCAGAAATAAAATAAAATGTTGCATTTTCAATAAAAAAAAACGCCCAATACATCTACATGCACAAATTTGGCTATAGTTCCAATGATGAAAATATTACAATGCAACTAAGGACATATTATAATAAACAGAATGAGTAGCTCACCTCTTATATCTTCCAGTCTGAGTCGTTCGTTATTTTGAATCTATTGCACCGCATAGCGTCTATGGGAGCCATGTGTCAAAAGAACAAACGACTCGGAGTAGAAGAGTCATTAAGAAAGAATCGTTCAATTCTGTTTCCTGTACATAACCTACAGAGGTTTTGCGATGATTTGCGCCTGCGCGTCCAGTAGAACATGAACGAATCACTCTCGGAGACGACTCGTTCCTCTGAGTCACGTTAAAGACTCGTTCAAAATCATTCATGAACGACCCATCAACTAGTGTCTACTTATAATGTTGCTGATATTTTGGAAAAACTGTCAAGAGTGACGATATAAGAGTGACTTTCATATATGATTCGATCCTCGCCTGTGTATCTGTATCGTTCTCAAGACCACCTTTTGCAGCGGACTCGGGCACAGTTCCCGAGCCTGGAATGTTTGTGTTCACACTAATCAAAATGAACCAGACTTTCGGGTCAGAACCGATCCCGGGGATGTGCCAAGCCTAGCCGCGATGTCCGGTGCCATTTCTCAGGGTGCGTCCCCATGCACGGTAATGTTCCGTGGCACACGACAACAAGAATATCAGGTGTTAAGAGTTTCTCTAATGCATTTCCCAATCCAGCATTCACATGTGTGTCCACTTTTTTTTTTTTTTTTAAATGTTCAGCTCGGAGTTGCCAGGAGCAGCAGGTATTAAAAATATCCTCACTGACTAAACACATCTGTCTACTGTAATGTAAACAACACACTTTTACACACCATATTAGGCCTGGGCACAAGGCTAGGCAGCACCGCTTTACTGTGTGTGTGTGTGTGTGTGTGTGTGTAAGAGAGAGAGAATGCGCATCACCTCAAACTGTAGTTGTTTGTGTGGACCCGTGGGCACTGAGCTCTCCTTCTCCTGCATCTTGTCTTCTGCACTGCAGCTGTCAATCTTCTCAGGGGGCAGGGCTACTGCAGAGGAAACAGAATAAAGAATGACTACAGAAGTGCTGGAAAGAGGCAGAAGAAAGCGTCAACGGCCGTAACTAGCCATGAGGACACAGAGTTTTTCGAAGGGTTTCTGGGTTCCTTTTGTGTTTATAGTGTACGGAGATTTTACAAGAACCACCCAACACTTGGGATAAAAAGGCCAGGACGTTTTGTTACAATGCAGACACTAGACAAGTTTCCATGGACACGTCCTTATAAAAAAGTCAAAGACAAAATGTTTAAGGTCACCTTTAAAGTGCTGAAAAGTTCTTTTTGTTCTCCTGAACACAGTGATGGCATCATAAAACAATGAAAATACTGAAAACCCATAAACAAGCATCACTCGGTGCACAGATTGTTGTTCCGATTGCTTTGTTCAGATGGAGATTCCGAACAAAGCAATCAGAAAGAAATTAAAGTTGAAGCAGAGCTGCCATTCACAAAGCAGGTGTGAAATCTTCAAATTCAAGGACAAACAGATGAACAGCATGAAAGTCCACATGGCTTCTCACAGCGATGGGACAAGAATTTGTTTTAAAATCTTACAAAAATTTGTACTGATTCTACCATTTGGGCAAATGGTGCACTGTACAAACAAAGAGACATTTATGATTTGGGGCGCCAGGTCTGTTAAAACAGGTCTTTGGGCGCATTTGGTAGACGCCCTTATCCAGAGCGACTTGCATTTTTATCCCATTATACATCGTATAGTAGTTGAGTGTTAAGGGCCTTGCTCAAGGGCCCAACAGTGGTAACTTGGTGATCGTTTGAACCTGGGACCTTCTGAACCGTAGTCCAATGCTTTAACATCCCCATGGAATGTTCCTGGGGTCATGTGAGGACCCGATCCCAGGAGACTTTCAGTAGGGCACAAAGCGGGGTACACCCTGCTCAGCACCTTTTTTTCTCAGGGAATGACAATTAACCTAATCTGCATGTCTTTTGGAGGAAGAGGTGGGAATCGAACGCGCACCCTGCAGGTGCAAGGTGACAGTGCTAACCACTAAGCCACCGTGCCGACCGGAAAGAAGTTGTAAAATAAAATAAATAAAAATTGAATAAAACTTTTAGTTCAGTTATAACAACTGGGCAAAAATAGAGTGTTCACACTGACGAATAAAAAAAATTAAACGCACAAAAAAATATTTGTTGTAAAAAATCCTCTATTAGAAATATACAGTATAAGCTGATTGAAAACTACGCTTCACTTATTACAGTATTATGCAAAAGTCAGACTTTCTTCTATTTTAATGTAGTCTTGAGGAAAAGTTCTCCAGGTTTCCTAAAGGCTCTTATTTTCAGTCCTTGTTTAAAAGGAATGTTTTTTGCTTCTTAGTTTCACAGTGACATACAGTAGGAATCATTCAAGCATCAGCCATGAACCAGTGAGAACCAGGTGCAGGTGAACCAGATGATCAGGAGGTGATTAGTATAGTGATGATGCTGAATGCTGAGTGGTTGGAACAGACGAGAGGGGAAATGAGGTCGCTGCTCAGGTTGGTACATAAACAACCCGTTTTTTAAATGATATCTTTAGGCACTTTGCAGCCTGTCACAATAAAGCACTTGTTCCCGTTTCTATAATTTAATCCACAATATGCTTCTTTAATAAGATACGTTTTATTATAGATGGACGTTTCCTAGCTGTATTTTGGAAAACCAAACGCATTAACAGAGCACAGAGTGTTAATAAATCCTACAACATGAAGATAACATCTAGTATCATCATCACGCACTTTGTTGTAAACATCTATGGATAACGGGGCCGCTGACCGTGACAGGTTTGCGAGTCCACACTTTAGACGGGGCGAGAGAGGAGAGACAGGAAAAGGATGGATAATTTGTTCCATTCGAGGTATTCAAGTGCAGCGGGAAAAGAGGATGGTGACTCGAACGCTGAGGTTAAAGTTTGTGCACCCGTGCAATCGTCTTCTTTAGAAAAAGAACTCAGAAAACCTTTAAGGGAAAAGTTTAATAGTAAAATAAAACTACAGCGCTTGTGCCGGCGTTAGCGCTCGGCTGATATAAAACGAACACGAAATAATTATACACTGTGCTAATTCCTATATTTGGCCACTGACACTGACGAAGTGCTCCGACACGCGCGGATCTAAAACCGTGCACGGAGACAGCCGTTGCGTCCTGCAGGCTAAATCCTCCCCCCTGCCCCCCATCCCCGCGCTTTGAAGTTCCGTTCTCGAACCGTTTGGCCGGGGATCAGTCCGTCTGCTAAACAGAATATCTAATTAATTAAGCAAAGTCAAATCTAAAACTGTGTTTGTTGTGCCAGCCAAAGGGATCAACACATACAATAGTGTCTCTCTCTCTCTCTCTCTCTCTCTCTCTCTCAATGTGTCTCTCGCTCGCTCTTTCTTCTTCTGCTGATCAGCTCAGATCAAAGAGGACCTGTCCTGTCCTCTCGTCAGAGAAAAAGCGAGAGAGAGAGAGAGAGCGATAAAGAGAGAGAGAGAGAGAGAAAGGATAGCGCCGGGGAATGAAAGAAATCGTCCCAGGGAGCTTTTACAGACTTGTTTTTGAGGAAAATAGCGGCGGCTCTGCGCTTTTGATCACGGCGACGGACTCAAAGGCAACATTGTGAGCCGGGGCAGAAATCTGCGTGTACGCCCGGCATGTTTCATAGATTCTTATCTGGAGGGTTATGAGTGTAATGAGTGGCCTGAAGGGGTTACAGTAGTGACACAGACACTCACACACACTCACACACACACACACACACACATGTCCTGAGCTCTTGACAAGTTCACAATTTGCTCCTATTGGCAGACTCGAGTCTAACAGAGCAAACATCAGACCACCTACGGTGTTTATGCTGCACGGGACACACACACACACACACACACATCCAATAGAAGTAACCAACCAGACATCATCCTGCCTGCTGTGAATTTCAAAAAAAGCTCACTTTTTACTCCCATTTAAACTCGAACCGTTCCCACATCACACCCTAGCCGTCGTCTCTCTTTTCCTTTTTCCATCTCTACACACTTTCTTCAAAGGTATCGACACAACAAGCTTTATAGAGCAAGAGTCACGAGTCGTAAGTCCCGTGTCCGTGTCCGGTGCTGAAATCACTGGCACTGTAGCAAACGGCTGTAAACCTGCCTCACGAGACTGCGTTTGCGCCCGGAAAGATTAAAGGCGTGCAAAACAACGCAGGCTTTGAAACCAGTTACAGTGATTCTTATCAGCGCTCAGACGGGCCGAGCACCTCCTCCGCTTTATCGCGTCTCACATCGCGTTATACCGGTGCGTCTGCAATCACAGAGGCCTCGACCTCAAGCGACCTCCCAGCCGTACAAACAAACCCCGCCCAAGCAATCAGACGTGGGAAATCCCACAGAGGGATTAATGAAGAGATGGAGCTTCGTACAGAGAGTGACCCGGGTGACCCCGTGCTCTTTTTCAGCCACAAGAGAGAGAGAGAGAGAGAGAGAGAGAGAGAGAGATCAACTGGTCTGGGACTGGAACAGAAGGGTCAAAGAACAACAATATACTCACAGGAAAGAACAGACAGAGAGAGAGAGAGATTTACCTTCTAAACTGTAATGCTCATCACTAATCCCTTCAGCACAAGCTTCCTTCAAAGGGTCCTACAAAACAACAAAAAAAAGACAAACAATATTTCAATTTCACTTAAATTTTTAAAACAACATTTGTTTTTATTTTAAAGCTTCAAATGCATTTGTAGTCACCTAATGGTGTATCTGTTGAAGATTGATCAGAAGTTATTGATTAATATGCACAATGTAACATGTAATCATTTCTACAGTAACGACTTTACACTTAAAAACGCATGACGAATGTTTCACATGAACTAAAACGGAATAAAAACATTATTAACTGTCGAGGAAAAAAAGCATATTTAGTGGTTATGTTTGTCGCTAGTTCGAAAATCTTTATATGGGAGGAAGTTTGTGCTTCGTGATGGATTGAAGAAACAAAGCTGCTCTAATAATAATAATAATAATAATAATAATAATAATATGCTGTAACAGGTACTAACTTGTTTTCTGGACATTTTACACCAATAAATGTTCTAAAAAAATACAAATAATGAATTAAAAGTATGACATATTGTTCTTTAGTTAGATTGCTGTGGTTGGATCGCTGCTTATTCCCATCACTATCTTACGACAGCATGCCGTGGCAGATTTTCCCCCTCAAGACGGCGCAGACGCCGAGTGATTTTTGTTTATTGTGTACAAAGTGTTAACCCGTGGATTAATATATAAATAAATTTTCCAGCCAATCGTCTGGGAGTCAGATGGCTGCTCAACACTCCCCCAGTGGATTAAACGTTCACATTATTATTATTATTATTATTATCTGTACTCTGGTACCTTTTCACTCTCCAATCCACCAGGTGGCAGTATGAACTGAACACGAACGCCAATATTCACGTAATGCCTAATATTATTGATATTTTGGGAATATTCTATAAGCTACGTCTGTGTAGGTCAGCGGGTGAGTCTGGAGCAGGTTACACAGACGAGGAGACAGACGGATGTTCTAAACAATGATCTACTTTGGCATTCACGGTACGGTTGGCTTTCAGATCTGATACGAGCCGTGCCTGAGGACACCGTACGGAGCTCAAGACCACCTTTTCAAGCGCGGTGCCCAAGCGCAGAACGCTTGTGTTCACACTGATCATAATGGGGTCAAGTGTACTCAGAAACGACACTGTTTCCCAGCCATACATAAGTAAAACAAAAATCATAAAACTATTTGTGACAGTCGTACAGTCGCTGCATATCATACTGAGTTTTTACGTGGAAATAAAAATATATATATTTCCTGGACACAATGATCGCATACCTGCATGACATTTTCCACAGTCTGTATTCGAATAATGTGCGTTTTGTGCCTTAGGGTTTTGCAGGTCAGGAGTTATGAAGCTGAAAAATTGATATGCAGATCGATTTCATTCTCCTTTTAAGCGGTAATGTGCAGTTACTCTTTTGGCCTGTGCGCCGACACCGAGTGTAAATCCAGCGCGGTAAAGTGAGTGCACCGGACGTTCGGATGAAAGCAGTGAAAAGAGGAGTGTAAGGTGATATCTGGAGCGTGTGAAGCCCACAGGAGCCGTCGTCTGCCACATCCTCTGATGGTGGAACAGGACAGCGCGTGGCGACCCTTTAAGGAGATCCGGTATCGATCCATTTCCACGCGGCCTGTCAAATAGTTTTAAAGCGCAAGAGTTTGTTTTATTACAGTTTTAAATTTACAGGACTTCGACAAAAACTTTTTTTTTCAAGTTGTATCTGTAGAAAGCACTTTTTTGTTTTTACAGAGTTGCTGCATGATCTATTTGATTGTAGCCATATTCAGGATTATGTAATGGATAATGTAAAGGTAAAGAAAATGTTCAGTGTAAAATTAATTTTAAAAAGGATAAAAGTTTCTGATTAAATCACTCATTCACTCATCGTCTGTACCGATTTGTCCTGTACACAGGGTGACGGGGGGCCTGGAGCCAATCCCAGGAGACTTGGGGTACGATGTGGGCACACACACACACACACACACACTCACACTCGCATTCACACACTACAGGCAATTTGGGAACTCCAGTCAGACTAACCTGCATGTCTTTAGACTGTGGGAGGAAACCGGAGGAAACCCACCAAGCACACATGCAAACACCACGCACCACAAATCCTGAGGCGGGAATCGAACCCAGACCCTGACGGTGCAAGGCGATAGTGATAAGCGCTGAATTTGCTACAAATATAAGAATGTTCTTAATTCCCTTACCAATGTGATTTTCTCATTTTATAGTACATTAAAATAATAGAAATAAAAAAAAAGCTAAAATAGCATTGCATGTAAAAAATTTTTTTACGCATTTCTATTCCATATATTTTTCTCTGCTCTCATGATATCTGATGTCTACATGCTGGTTGTAACAGTAGGTGGAAGGATACGTTCAGGACGCTGTGTTCCACACGGACCCTGAGCCTCAGATCATACTGTATAATAAACGTCTTCAAGGCGCGTAGTTTTTTAGTGATGTGCTGAAAACAGACCGTTCACGCTCACATTCCTTCCCTTGCCCCTCAGATAAACAGTTAAACACACACACACACACACACACACATGCGCAGTGGAACATGCGAGCGGGTCGGGCTGGAACGTGCTAATTGCTTGTTGTCCCGGATGATGGATGGAGGTGTATTATTAGTATGAGTTTCTCTCTCTGCCTCCTTCCCATCAGGCCCGATATAGACTTCACACTCTCGGGACATTCTTATGTAGTATTTTTACTGACATCCACCTCTCGCTGATGGACATGACACTCTCTCGGAGGGGGTAATCGAGGTGTTTTGGTCCCGAGTCGCTAAATCGAGCTGATTTAATCACAGTCTAATAATCTGATTTAGAATAAAAGGTTTCACAGAAACTTGATCAAACCTGAACACTCTGGCTTTAATCCCTATGTTCACATTAACAAGACACCAAACAATGCGCGAGTTTACATACAGAATGCTTGTACATATACACCGTATGTAAGTGAGTAGGTATGCAAGTAATTATTTCCATGTAATATGTGCTGTATATAAGTGTATATGCCTGTAGAGTTTGTTTATCTATAAATGGATGCAAGTATAAAGTAATTAGATACTTCTGTACAGTAAGTGACTACAGTATGTATAATTGTAAGTACATAATGTAACGTATATACATAATTAATAAGTATATAACTATTCAAGTTTATAATGTATAAATGAATGGAAGTAAGAATGTATATAAATATACTGCAATTAATATGAATTAATATTTTACTTTACAGCTATATTCAGTGTGCTGCATTTGCAAAAGTCATATTACAGACTTTTGAAGTTACAGTTCATATGTTTTTGATACAGTGTAGTAAAAAATCATGTATTATTATGAATAATGAATTGAAATGGTTAACACTTAGACTTGTGCAAACTCGTAAACAGTGACAAACTACGCATAATTAAATATAAAATAAAAATAATAAATTATTTAATAAGGGATATCCAAACATCATTTGTTTGCATGTTTGAATAGGAATTTACAGACTGTTACATCCGTTCTAGCTAAACTAGCCAATTGTCTAAAAGGAGACCCTTCACTTTATGTTAGATGTCCAGACGAGTCTCCATTGTGCCATCAAAAATCACGAGAAAAAAAAAAATCCTGTTTTTCATTTTTGTATTGCAGAAGGTAAAACAAGCCAATTAGATTTTTCCCATATTGTGACCTCATATAAGAAAAGGATGTCGCTGAAACAGCATGTTTGAGGAGGAGTGAAATAAAGAGAGGTTTGAAAAAAATATGCCAGCTAGAGCATTAACACACACACACACACACACACACACACATGCACACAGACTTTGGGGAAGCTCTGAGATCTATGTTAAGAAGTAGCTAAATGTGGGACCTTTAAAGTTAACGAGTTACGGATTTACTTTACTAATTAAATGTATTGATGACGGGGCTTTAAGTCTCAGCACCTGCCTGGACTGTTGGATCCTCAACTGCTCAGATTTATAATGAGATAAACGTAAGTCGCTCTGGGGTGTAAGGGTGTCTGCAAAACGCAGTAAATGTAAAATGTCAGTAAATCTCAGTATAGATCTGTTAAAGTTAAACTGAAGTCAATTCACTGGGACAGAATCTTTAACTCTATTCATCAATACATCAATTTAAAAGTTACATACAACTTATAAATGAGCTCTTTCTTTGTCTCTCTCTCTCACTTACACACACTCACATATTATGTATGTAAAAAAAGACCGGCTCGAGTGTCTTACTGCGCTCCTACAAGGGGAACTAATGAGCTACGTGTCTAATAAAGTGGTCAGTAAAAGTACCACATAACTCCAGGTCGCGTCTCTTCCAGAAACATGGTTTAGCTTCCTATAGCGTACAAGTGTGCAGCTAAGATTAGCATCGACCACCCAGCCTCGCGGAGACAGACTAAACCCAGTCTCACACACACACACACACACACAGAATGCTGACAGTTTATAACCCTCCAAACGTTTCCATGTGTACATTTCAGAAGCGACTCTATATTTTCAGGACGCTGCATCTAAAAAGGTACCGGCGTGTTTCATGTTCTCTCTAATAAAAGGGCTCTGAGATGCTTCGTGTAGACAAAAACTCCAAGCCTCACTACTCAATTATACTACGACAGAGTGCAGAGTTTGTGAACGCCGACTCCAAATCCATCCCATGTGCTTTTGTCTCGCACTGAAGTAGCCGTCGGGGGGGCGACGCAACAATAACTGCCCCTGTCTCGTGCACCATCCCGCCGAGCGAAACCCCTTTAAGGGTGCCGAGTGTGTACTCATTAACCGGCCTCGCCATATTCATCGGCGCTGACAGTCTATCGACCTTTAACCCTTTTCGGGTCAAAGGTCATGATAAGAAAGCACATCAAAAGAGGCAGCATGAGGCAGAGCACAAAAGAAAAAACAACAACAGTGCTTTAATCAAGAGCTTTACCAGATATTAAGCTTTAATATAGACTCTGAGTGCAAAAGTTTGTACACCCTTACGAGATTTGACGCTGTGCGGAAAAGTTATATTTCTTTATTGTGACTTTTACAATCGCTAGTAAAGAGGTTCAAACGTGAAATAGTTCAAACGTCAGTGCAAAAGTTTGTACTCCCCTTCCTCGATGTAGGGAATCTAACAGGGACGTGAATCACCCGATCCAATATTATCACGTTACCTATGTGGCGATTCGATTTGTATTGCGATTCTGTTAAGTATCATGATTTTATAAATATCCCGATTTTGTTACCATTTGAAGACCTTGAACCTTCAAACCTTAGTTTTTATTCAACAGCTTCACAACTGAATTAAAGATGAGTAATTAAAGGTTGCCTGTGCATCATTTAAATAATGCAAAATAACTTTAAATATAAGAGTTTAGAGTCTAACTTTTAATTTCAAGATAGTAAATAAAAAAAAAGATAGTAAATAATTCACTCCTACTACACGAGAGGCTGATGCGGGAATAGTTTGGAGCGCCACCTACAGGATCATAAACAAACTGTATCTTCAGCAATTGTTAAGCAACCGTGAGCACGAGGCCGCACGCAACTTCTTATCCACGTGTTTCAAGACTAATTTGCGAATACGGTGTATTGAGGCTGGTGTTAGAGAGTGTAATGAGTGGGTTTCAATACCAGTTCGTTCGCAGAGTTTGGAGAAAAAGGCAGATCGGAAGCTTTTCCAAAAAATGCGTTTCTGTTGCAACACTCAGAAGCTCATGCACTCGGCACAGAATCGGTTTAACGTGATCAAACTAAAAACCAGCCAGTTCTGGTCACTGATCGACTGGTGCATCTCTGTTTTCAATGTAATAAATCGTTTAAAAATCGATTTTTGAGTCAGTGTGGCTCAGAGACAAAAGAACCGCCATTCATAACTGAATCTTTTTTTTTCTCCATCTCTAGTCACTAATACTTTGTATGCCTTTGTAACCCGGGACCAAGACGAGTGTGATATCGTGCTAAGATCCAAAAGCTGTAAAATCGACAATCTGACAAATGCGTAGTGCTCGAGCACCGATTTCTCGCCTTCATTTTAAACCTGTAAACCAATTTGTAGCTGCTCTGATTTTAAAACCACGTCTTTGCAGCTCATTTCAGAGTAAAGTGAGCCGACCTCCGCGAGGGACCGAGCTGAAACGCAGTGATGATGAGTTTTCCAGGACGGCTTGGATGCGGAACACTGCGTCCGCGCACGGAGAGCCGACTTTCAAAATTCCCATCAAATCAAAGCGCAGGAATGTCCTTTGTTTCCGTTTATTTATGGTGTGAGTTATGAAGTGTTTAGGAAGGTAGAAACCAGATGCCGGAGAGGCGTCGGAGCGCCAAGATCTCTGCCAAGATCTCTGACACTTAAACAAGGCTTTTCCCCCCCCGTATACCTCACACCGACGAGGCCAAACTGCTTTTCCAGACGTGATGTTTCACGCAGGACGGTGAAACTGAACAACAAAACATTTTTCCTTTAGACAGGTGCCAAAAAGTGAGGAGAAGACAGGAGTTACTGAGTTGCTGTAAGCATCAAAGCTGCTAAAGAGCCTTCGCACTAAATTTATGCCTGTGGATACACACACACACACACACACACACAGTATTGCCTTTAAACTTGTTTTAGTTGGCTGTGAGCAAAGTCAAGGAAAGACTAGCATGCCTAAAAGCAGAATTAAAATAACAAAGTTGCATTACTTTCACTAGATTCACTACTGACGAGATTTCCTGACTCACACTCGTGCTTTATATTACAGCTTAAAATATTGTGAAATATACTTACTATTCCGATATTTAAAAGATTATCATTTAAAAGATTTTTGAGATTTGTGTAACACGGATTATGGCCTGTTAATTCAGACCTAATCGACTAAACAAAGAAAGAAAAGAAGTAGGCGGCAGGGTGGCTTAGTGGTTAGCATTGTCACCTTGCACCTCCAGGGTCTGGGTTCGATTCCCACCTCTGTGTGCATGTTCCAGGGTTTCCTCTCTCCCACAATCCAAAGACATGCAGATTAACATGCAGCTAACTTGCGTTCCCAAATCCGTTCCCGTAGTGTGTGTGTGTGTCCTGTGATGGATTGGCACCCCCGTCCAGGGTGTACCCTGTCTCGTGCCCTCAGTCTCCTGGAATGGGCTCCAGGCCCCCTGCGACCCTGAATACAGGATACAGCGGTATAGAAGATGAGAAAGTAAGTAATTTTTCTTTTCTAAAATGTGCACATTTGTTGCTCGTACTCAGTTTTCGCACAAGGAGCGATTGTTTTGTAAAGTGCCCGAGTAAAACTGCCCCCTTCACCAGCTTTCACTTTATTTATTTATACTTTCCCCCGATTTTTCTCCCTAATTTCATAGTGTCCAATTCCTCCCAGTCACTAGGGGGCTCCCACATTAAGCTTCTACTACCACTCAGTCGGGAGGGCCGCAG